>CM022763.1:21654061-21779061 GCA_012411365.1 Ameiurus melas | reverse complement strand
TGCATCATTCCCTTCTAATGCTGTTGAAGTGTAGATCAATGCCGTATGTGACTTTAGAGACGGTCCCTTAATCTGCGAATCTCGAACATCAAGCTAACTTTATACCAGGTCCCTTTCGCCTGCTCGGACCACCATGGCGTGAACCATTCTCATTTCAGGGTAAACATATCAATCCACAATTACAAAACTTCTGCTATATTCCTGTGAGGACGCTAAATCATCATAGATCATTGATCATCTAGAGAAGGCATTGTTTTGTGGAGGCAGCATTAATATTAAGATCATTTCTGTCAAAACTGTAACCGATAGATCTATAAACCCCGTAACAAACGAAGACTTGGTCTCGTCCGGACCGTGTGTGAATAGCCAGCGGCTCCTACTTGGAAGTGAAGTGCACTACAGAGGAGACGAACCTGTGGCTTTACATCCTGTGTGAGCGCTAGGGTGAGGAGGCGTTCACAGATTTGGGATCGAGCCGATAGTGGTGGCTGGCAAACAGGAAGTGCGCCGTGTTTTGGAGAGTGTGTGGTGTTGAATGCTGTCGGGGGAACAGTCGTGTTCTGACGGTCCAGATGACGGGGTTCAGGGCGCTGTGAAGGAAGCGCTGTGCAGAAGAGGGTTAGTGACGCAGTAACCCGTCTTATTAGTCGAGAAGCTAACTAGCATCGCGGTGTGGGGCTGAACCGGCCATACAGAGAGGTAGCACTGCCAGCTAAGCTAACCAGTTAGCTAGGCTAATCCAGTCAGATGTGTTGTAAGGACATATCCGGGCAGCGCGCGCGCACACACATACACACATACACGTATACACACATACATATACACACGCACACATACACACACATACGTTTTATATAATATTATATATATAATATGTGTGTATGTATGTATGTATATAAAAAACGTATGTGTGTGTGTGTGTATATATATATATATATATATATATATATATATATATATATATATATATATATATATATATATATATACATATATACAACACACTCTCTGATGGGTTTTCCCAGACCACCATTCAATTTATATAACATACATGACCCATATCTGTGTGTCATCACGTACTGTAAACTGTTAAATTATTACAGTTGGGATGCAGGTTGGGATGATGGTTGGGATGATGGTTGGGATGCAGGTTGGGATGATGGTTGGGATGCAGGTTGGGATGATGGTTGGGACGACGGTTGGGATGCAGGTTGGGATGATGGTTTGGATGATGGTTTGGATGACGGTGGAACTTAAAAATCAGCAATATGAAGATGTTGCTGTGCGTTAGAGATGAGGTCCAGCGATGTTAGAGATGGAGTTCTGTGAATAAAAGTAGCTGCTAAACATTCAGTGGTGGAGTTTTCTCCTTTAAATACACAGGTATTGTGTAAATGTGTAAAAGTTAGTGCTCTGAAGTGGTAATTCAGTGTAACAGCTCTGTCATGGGATAATGTTTATCTTATTGTACAGCTGCCTCTGATGAATCTGATTCGAATCAGACTGTTGTAGTTTTTCCATGCTACAGATGACAGTGTTATGCAAATTAAAGTGCTCCAAAGTCCTTAAGCTGAAGTGTGGTGCTTTTCTGTCCTTCCAGTGCGTTTGTCTGATCTCACCGAGGCAGCATGGGAGCAGAGAGCAGTGGGTTGAGGAGCTGTGTGCTTGAAGAGCCATCCGTGACGCTGCCTTCAGGCCTCACCATGTACTCTGCTGTGCTGCAGGATGGAAAACCAGCCTCGGTCTTCGTCTACAAGCAGGGCAATGAAGACAAAGTCAACAAAGCAACAAAGGTACAGTGCTTCAGATGCTGAAGAAATGGTTTGGGGGGGGGGGGACCTCGAATAGCACTGATCAGACCAGACTTGTTTGCTGTCCAAGCCCTATTCAAATGCTAATTGGTGGCCATACGTAATCTCACAGCTTTAGGGTAGAGCTACAGCAGCCGTTATGTTTTTTATTGGCTTCAATTGATGTAAGAGGAAAGTTTTAAATGTGTTCCTACCACAATAATAAATACGTATCATATAAGATCACCCAGCACTTTATTAGGAAGTGGCCAATCGTGTGGCAGCAGCGTAATGCATATAATCATGCAGATACGGGCCAGCAGCTTCAACAGAAAACTGAGACTACAGTGGGCACTGGCTCACCAAAACTGGACCAAACCAAAGGAACCACCATCTTGTATCCCAGTATTAGTGTCATGTTCCTAATAAAGTGCTCTTCAGATGTTCTGCAAGGGCCCACTGTCTGCAGTTATAATCAAACCCGTGCTCTGTTCCCGTTTAGCACCTGAAAACTCTGAGACACCCGTGTTTGCTGCGCTTCCTGTCGTGCTCCGTGCAGGATGGAGGCGTACACTTGGTGACGGAGAGGGTGCAGCCGCTGGAGCTGCTGCTGGAGAATCTCACACCTGAGGAGATCTGCGCTGGCATCTATGATCTGCTGCAGGCCCTTGTATTCCTCCACGACAGGGTAAGAGTGCTTTCAGTTCTTTGAGATGATGTACACGGGGGTGGACAAATCAGTAGCCTGTAACACATTTCAAAAGAGTATGGGACAGGAGTGTGTGTATTACTGTTGCATCACCCACCTTTCCTTTTAGCAAGCTGTGTCATCATTTGGCGAGGAGTGTGTGTATTACTGTGTTGCATCACCCACCTTTCCTTTTAGCAAGCTGTGTCATCATTTGGCGACTGAAGACACCTTGATTTAAGTGGACTGTTTAAACTATATATATATATATATATATATATATATATATTATTTGAGATGTTCTAGTTTGTAGTGATATTTCTCACCCGCCCGTGTGTTCTCAGGGAAAATCCAGCCACAACAATGTGTGCATGTCCTCTGTATTCGTTAGTGATGATGGACACTGGAAGCTTGGTGGGATGGAAACAGTTTGCAAGTTTTCGGAAGCAACGCCAGAGGTAAGACCCCACGTCCCCTCGCTCACGTCTCTGAGACACTAACGTTATAGCCATAGAATTGTTTGAGCATTCTAAAAAAAAATATATAATAATCCTATAGGCATGAGATGTTCTATAATGTATTGGGGAATGTTGCAGCTTGAGAACTTTGTGTGTTGTACCAGTTTCTCACCAGCGTTCAGATAGTACGAGAGAGTAGCGCTGTGCCTCCTGAGGAGAAGGTGAGGCACGTTTGACCTTATTAGATTTTCCATTACCTCAAAGCCATTACAGTTCAGCCACAAAAAAAAATACCATGGTGTTTTTTTTTTCTTTCTGTAGCTTGGCGGATTCGAGACGCTTCCCGAAAAACACGCCCACGCGCGGGATGCTTTCTCTTTTGGCGTGCTGGTGGAGGCCCTCATCCCCTTGCTGAGCAGTTACGGTTAGTAATGCTCTTAATTCTGTAGCCCCAGAGAACAAGTCCTGTTCGGTCGTCAAGCCTCCGAGGGATCAGTCCTGTTTCACCGAAAGGGGCACGATTTAGTGAAAGTGCTCTCCTTTAGTCTTCACTTTCATTCAGATCCAAATTAAATCAAGAGTTCTGTATATTCATTCCACGGAGTTTATTAGTATTTTTTACTAAATTGTTAAGTAAAAATGCCATATGCTGCTGTTTCTAATTGAGTTATTTTACTCTTTGTACGTTTAGTCATGGTCTTCCACTAAGCAGCATGTTTTTCCATTTCCTCGTGGTTATGCTGTAACAGTCCATCCAACATGCTCTCATCTTCCTCCCATTCGTCATTCTGCTGACCTCTGTCTGTCTGTCTGTCTGTCTCAGTGTCGGACGAGCTGTTGGAGAGTCTGAGGAGCACGCTGCAGGTCAGCCTGTTGACCTCTGACCCCATGGTGCGGCCGGCTCTCAGCAGTCTGCTGACCCACGAGTTCTTCAGGTCCGTGTACTGTGAGACCTCACAGCACAAAGATAACGCCTCTTCTAGTACCTCTTTTACATTAAATAGATAAACATCCCGAACTGAACATGTCTGTTGATCTGAGCAGGAATGATTTCCTGGACATCATGAACTTCCTAAAGAGTTTGACTTTAAAATCCGAGGAGGAAAAGCACGAGTTTTTTAAGTAAGACATTGCTCTAGTTATATTTGTTGGATACATTTTTTTCAAAAGGGTATAACACACATGATAGTAAATGTGTGTGTACGTTTGGTTTTTTCTCCAGATTTCTCCTGGACCAAGTTCACAGCCTGCCTGAGGAACTGATCGGCACTCGTTTGGCTCCTAAACTGTTGAATTCTCTGGTGTTTGCCGAACCCACGGCTGTAAAAAGCTTCCTGCCTCACCTGTTACAGCCCAAAACGGGTATGAAAGTGCACCGTGTGACGCAGTATGACCTGCAGATTGCGCTGTGGCTTGGAATTAAACATCTCATTTGTAACGTACGTTAAGGGGAAATGATTAAGCAGGTTGTAGTTGTTGTTAATGATTAAGGTTGTCAGACTCGCATCAGGTGGGCAGAACCAGAAGAACTCTTCTTCGTGACTGACAGCGTCACACAAGTTCACAGATCTAATAAGACATGTAAATGCATGAACATTTCGAGTGTCCCTCTGGTGGTGTTGCAGATTCAGCTGTACGGGTCGGGGAGGTGTGTCTGCTGTCGATGCCACTGTACCGGAGACACGTGGTGCCACAGCTTCTCAAGCTCTTTAAAGTGAACGAGGAGCATGTCCGGATGGTGCTGCTCTCACATATCCACATCTATGCAGAGTTCTTCTCGCATGACGAGCTCAAGAACCAGATCCTACCTCAGGTAAATTTCCCCATATCATCATATCCTATAAATACAGGTGCGTTAGTGAGGGGAACAAGCTGTGAACATGTTCATGAACTGTTACTGAAATACAGCCGAAAATTACCCATAATCCCCTGCACTTGTACTACAGCGTTTATACCCAAACCGAATGCTGTTTTCTTTATTTTTTCCTCCCCGAAGCCTAGAGAATAGAAAATGACATTTTAAAGTGTTTAAAACTCGTTCTGAAACTGGTGTGTACTTTTATTAAAATCTTTCTTTTTTTAACAGGTGTTGCTGGGAATGAGAGACACTAATGATGCTCTGGTTGCCATGACGCTGCAAGGCCTGGCAGTCCTGGTGCCATTACTGGGTGCGCAGGTGGTGGTGGGTGGCGAGAGGACCAAAGTCTTCAAACGTACCACACCAAACTTCACCAAGTCCACAGAGGTTACACCTGAAAGTCAGTTTCTCGCCTGTGGAATCCGTGTATTTATTCGTTTTCCATTTCCCACGAATGAATCTCAGCAAGGTTACTTTACTCAGAAATGGCAGTACAGGTGTATGCGTAACAATACGTGTTATATCAGCTGTCTATAAAATAAATAACACTGCATAGCTCAGAACAGTAGTACAGACAGGTGGTTTACACGATGGTTATACTCCTCCTGGTGGTCTTCTCCTGCAGACTCGCCTGTTCATATTCTCGGAGCGTCTTCGCCCTGTAGTTCGCAACCCTCCAAGGTTACAGGTCTGTTGCCTAAACGTTTGGAAGGAGGAGGAGAGCTCGTTCTTGAGAAGCTGAACTCCCTCCAGTCAGTCAGGAGAGATGTTGTTGCCCAGATGCCCTCTACATCAAAGACGGGTAAGGGAGAGGAATAGGGGAGTCTGTATGATTAAACATCTCCTAGGAGGGGATTTGACCATGAACAGCTCCAGCATGACCGGCCACTGACTGAAGAGTGTTTTACACGAAGCTTTTAGGCCAAACAAATCGAGTCTTTTCCTTAACAGTGTGTTAATTTAGTCTGATGTCTGATTTTGTATAGCTCTTCCATCGAATGGCTTCAGCCAAGAGGAAGAGGGAGAGAACGGCAGCAGAACAGAGAGACCGGACGAGGACTGGCCCGACTGGGAGGACGCAGGAGAGAAATCTGGCACGTACCAGCCTGTACAAATTAGCATACAGCCTGCAGACAGTGACTCAGAATTACCAACCACTGCTGCATATGATGAAGAGGAACCCTGGGATGATTTTGAAGATTCTGAGGTCATCTCCAAGCACTCGAGTACTACGCCTCAGACGGTCCCGACGTCAAAATCCATAAGCGACAGTGCCTTAGGACCTGTATCTCTACCAACTTCCAGACCAGCACGAGAGTCTAAAGCACTCAAACTGAGTACTGCTTCAATAAAAATTGCTTCGGAGCAGAAACCATTGCCTTCAGATGTAGGCTGGGAGCAGAACGTTGTGGAAGATACCAGGCCCAGCAAACTAGGTGTAGCTAAAAATGGATACAGGAGTGCAGGAACTGGAGGTCTGGGAGAGGAGTTCACCATTGAGGTGAAAAAGAAACCAGATCGAGATCCGGAGCTGGACCTCTTCGCTGACATGGTGCCGGACATAAAGCTGTCTTCTCCGAGCATGTTCTTACCCATCGGGAAATCAGTCAGCAAACCTGAGCGAGACACTACACACTTCAACACACTGGAACTGACAGCCAAGTTTGCTGCAGTAGACCTGCCCGAGGTGAGGTTTCTTTCATTCTGATCCAGTCACTCTTCTGTGAACTGATGTTCTGATTTATCATGAGTGAAAAGGTCGAGATTATTATAGTTCAACACAATCTGATCATTTTTCTGCTAACCCTAACCCTGATGCAATAAAATCCACTCCACAGCGGGTTGTGGTTCCGAACAAGTTACCATAAGCATCCACAGTGTGGCGCTGTTTACAAGCCAGTTAATGGTGTCTGATCTCAACATCACATGGTTCGATTGTGTGTGCCCCTATTTTGCAGTCTTAGCAGTTTTATATATTTGGCAGTGACCCTGGTAATAATTACTCATCATGAATGACTGAACCCAGACGCTAGTTTAAACCTATGTACTTTTCCTTTCCATCCTAAAGCTTGTCTTTAGATTGCACATTCAGTTTAAAACAAAAACCCCCAGTTCTGTGTAACTCGTCCAAAAAGACAATTCTCCTATCTGACAGGATCTGGGGTATTGACCGACCTTGACCTTGTCTTTCACAGACTGATGCAGAGGGCTGGGGTGACAGTGATATCACCTGGGAAGACGAGAACACCTGGTCCTGATCACTGGAACTGTGAATTTTTAAGACACTCTGAGTTGGAAACAGGTGTGACCGTTGCAGGCAGTTGAAACTCTTAACGCTATCATAAGTGCAGAAGTGTAGCCTTAGTGCTACTTGTTTGGACAACGGTGCATTTATGGGCGATTCTAAATACATCACTCACTTCAAACTGCATTGTTATATTAGAGTTCCCTTTTTCCAGCTCACTTATATTAATCGTATAAGCGAGCACCAAGCCATAACGGAAGACGTGGATAGTCGTCTATTCTACAGGATGTGATCTCTTGTCTGTGGTATCCATGGTTTAATCATTCTGACTGCCAACACCTTGACCACTGGCATGATGTAAACTTGAGAATGAACACAATCACTTTAACAATGAAGAGCTCTGATTGATAAATGATTAGAAATGGTGTATGATGAGATTTGCAGTCAGGGCTGTGTGATGTATGAAACTGTTAATGAATGATATGAAGCGTTGGTGTCTTGGTTCACTTGCCCTCATATTCCTTTTGGGAACCTTGTGTAGCTCTTTGCCAAATTCTGCTCAGAACATAGCTTCTAGCTCTGAAGTCATTTTCACTGGAAGTACATGTGCAGCATTTGTCTTCAGGTTTAGGGTTGTGTTTTTGTTGTCGTCGTCTGTGCCATCAGTGGTTCTACTTGTATTACAAGGAGCCTTACCGAATAGCCAGTTTCAACATAAACATGTGTATAGTATACGGTTTATATACAGTACACACATTTATTTTGTTTTAGGGCTGGGGTTTTGTTGAACTAAAAGAGAGAAGGATATAATTTATTTGTATTGTCAGATGCTGATGAAATAAAGGTTTTATGGTATTTATCTGACCTGTTCTTGACACTGTCCAGATTCTTACCGACTACACAGGCTTGCATTGTGCTCAAACAGTGGAATCACTACCCAAAGAGAATGAGATAATCAGAGGTTATGTCAAGAGAGCAGTGGCAATAGCATTAAGTGAGGTATACATTTAATGTACAAAAAAAAAAACCACATTAAAAAAGTGCTCTTGCCCAAATATCCAGTTGCATTATTTACTTCCAGCTGAAATTGATGTGTCCAGGACTGAGAGAGCAGGTTATCCTGTTTGTGCCACACTGTTTCCTGCTCTGGGATCAGGGAGGATGGGGGACGTTTCTGCTGATCTGTGTAATCAGTGTTTGTAAGGCCTGCAGTCTCGATGTCACCCACTGTGGAGTGGATACAGCTGCAATACTCTGCAGTGCCCTCAGAGCACTTTCTGCTGCCTGGAGGTAGCGCTCGTACTTGTCTTGTTCACAGGTCTCTTGGCGTGGTCGTTTGGCACACGGCTGCTGGAGAAAAGGAGTTGGAATTCAGCATGGTGTCTGTATCAGTGGTTAACAGTACAATGATCCAAAACACATCATCAAGGGTTCAGCTCCTTGTAGTAGTGTACTGGGCTTTCAATGACTCAGACAAAAATATACAGCTAACAGCAATTTCCAAAGAGAGAGAGAGAGAGTGTGTGTGTGTGTGTGTGCTACTCAAATACGTTTCTTTAATATTATAAACTAATTAACCATCTACATGTTAGGTTACCTCAGTGTACATGCTTAAAAATACTTTAGAATTCACCAATACTCAAAAACCATAAATACTGAAATACTATTCTTTATGAACTAAAGCTACAGGTGTTCAACAACTTATATAAATAAAACACACACACACAGCAGTCCCTTCTGAAACTATTGAAACAGAAAGACCAATTCATTTGTTTGGACAAATCGGCGCAGAACTATTTAAATCTTGACATGATGACACCAAACACCTCAATAACAAAGGGAACACCAGACACTATGGTTAACCCTAATCCACTCAGTCTTGAACTCCACATTCTAATTTTATGGATTGGAAGGTGTGTACTTACTGTGTCCATGTGACTGATCTGTTTTTTGTTCATTTAAGTTGTGAAAATGACCACTATTAATAGGCACTCTTTCAGAGAGGTCAAAAAAGCCAGCAATTTCCATGGGATGTACTTATTTGTACACACACATTTTATATATATTACATAACTGAGTGGCCAAAGTATGAATTTAGAGTCCAGTGTTTTCAGTTAATGAGAGTCAGGTGTGAGTGAGTGAGCGTCCTGTTTTATTTAAAGAACAGGGATCTATCAGAGTCTGATCTTCACAACACGTGTGTGTGGAAGTGTATCATGGTACGAACAAAGGAGATTTCTGAGGACCTGAGAAAAGGAGTTATCTGAAGTCCATCTCGATGTCACCCACTGTGGAGTGGATACAGCTTGTATCCACATATTTCAATTATCTGAAGCTCATCAAGGTTGAAAAGGTCACAAAACCATCTCTAAAGAGTCTGGACTCCACCAATCCACAGTCAGACAGGTTATGTACAAATGGAGGAAATAACTTCTAAAAAAATAAAGCCCTCTCTCACATTGTCTAATGTTAATGTTCATGAGTCCACCATCAAGAGAACACTGAACAACAATGGTGTACATGGCAGGGTCACAAGGAGAAAGCCAATGCTCTCCAACAAGAACATTGCTGCCCTTCTGCAGTTTGTTAAAGATCACGTGGACGAGCCAGAAGGCTAATGGAAAATGTTTTGTGGAAGGATGAGAACAAAATAGAACTTTTTGGTTTAAATGAGAAGCGTTATGTTTGGAGAAAGGAAAACACTGCATTCCAGCAGAAGAACCTTCTCCCATCTGTGAAACATGGTGGTGGTAGTGTCACGGTTTGGACCTGTTTAGCTGCATCTGGACCAGGACGAGTCGCCATCATTGATGGAACAATGAGTTCTGAATTATACCAGCGAACTCTAAAGGAAAATATCAGGACATATTTCAATTATCTGAATCTGAAGAGAAAGTGGGTCATGCAGCAAGATAACGATCCTAAACACACGAGTCGTTCTACCAAAGAAGGTTAGAGAAGTATAAAGGTAATGTTTTGGAACGGCCAAGTCAAAGTCCTGACCTTAATCTAATAGAAATGTTATGGAAGAACCTGAAGCAAGCAGATCGTGTGAGGAAACCCACCAACATCCCAGAGTTGAAGCTGTTCTGTACTGAGGAACGGGATAAAACTCCTCCGAACTGATGTGCAGGACTGATCAACAGTTACCCCAAACGTTTATCTGCAGTTATTTCTGCACAAGGGGCTCACACCACATACTGAAAACACACTCACTCACAGATATGTCATATTGGATCATTTTCCTCCATAAATAAATGACCAAGTATAATAATTTGTTCTCATTTCTATTGGGTTCTCTTCATCAGATTTTCACACAAGTACTAAAAGTAGATAATCACATTTATGGAGAAATTTAGAAAATTCTAAAGGGTTCACAAACATACACACACGTGCATCACCTGAGCAACAGATGTTTGTTCAGGTGTCTTTTCCCTTCTGTCCAGTCCGTCACTGTGTCTTTCCATCACAGCTGCCTCAGCCCTCAGCCTCTCCATATGGACCCCTGCGGCCTGCTGGGCTGTGACCATCTGCAGAAATAATCATGAACTGATCTTCGGCTACAGCACATGCAGTCAACAAGTTCTCAAACAATAGCATGTCAGCAGCCACATCACGTCACATACTTTACTGAGGAACTTCACCACTTTGTCCTTGGTCTCCTCTGTGGTCAGACTTTGCGAGATGATTTCTTCATGATTGGTGGCCTTTAAACAAGGATGAAATGAGCGTTCAAGCCAGAAGAAATACATTAAATATTTAAAAAACTGTTCCTAGAGAGTCTAACCTCAGCAAACGTGGCAAAGGCTTCCAGTGTGTGCTGATGGAGCAGCCAAGACTCCTGAATCAGCAGAGTGCTGAACAGACAGCTGAGTCGGGGCAGCACCTGAAACTATACACCACAGGGAAAGACCGTGTCCGCATGGAAGCCGTGGATCGACAAACAATTGAGAATAAATACTTGCCTGGCACAACTGGCAAGAGGGAGATCAATTTTTACAGTAACACATGGAAAATAAAAATCTTTATTCGTTTATAAAAGGACAAAGGTCCTGTCCACAAACCTAGTATTACCTGAATTTCAGACGGAACAAACACTTTCCCCATGGAGGCCAAATACTCCAAAGCAGCCAGCACCAAGTCGTCTTGGCACATCTGCAGATTCAGGCCAATGAGGCAGGAACATCCCTACAAACACCACGATACAACACTGGTGATCTACAGCACATGTATGAAGGTACAGTGAAAAGAAAAGAAAGGAACAATGGGGAAGAACAAATCAGAAGAGAATGATGAATTTGGTACCTGAACTATGGCCTGTGGTTCTACACTTTGAATCAACTTCCCTGAGATGGACAGAAGCAGCTTCAAGGTACACTGAAGAGAGGGGTGGGTCTGAACCTATACACACGAGACCAAACAGCTTAAAATGTAGCGGTGTCTGTTCTCTGTATTTTTGTTAGCTAGCTAGACTTACAGCATCAGAGAGGCACATGAGCCAACACAGCAGATTACAGCGGAGCCGTCAAGGTTATGTTTATAAACCAAGCAGAAATCATATCCTTACAAATACTTGGGTGTCCCAAACCACATACTACTGTACTGATCAGTTAGTCAGTACACCACTGGTGGCATTACCAAATACGCATACTACTTGGTGATTTGGGACACAGCCTGCATTATCTCTCACTCAGCCCGTGCTATGAAATCGACTCAGAAACAACTAGTAATTCCACTTGTAGAGTGTTTGCTCTTTAACCTGGGCAGCATCCATACGATTCCACAGCTGATGAATAATGTTCACCGAAGAAGTCAAACACTCAGCCTGCACTGGGTCTCCTCGGACCACCACCAGCAAACAACTCAGTGCCTTGTTCTGAACCAGGGAGAAAGAAAAGAGGAAAGAGTAAGCATATTTTCTCTTTGATCAATAGGATGTAAGCAAAATTATAATCAGGTCTATAACAGAGTAAGAGTTAGGGTTAGCATGTTTAATATGCCACTCACAGATACAAAATATAAAAGATCATTTCAAGTTTAATATTTTGGTCTCATTCGTTTAACTGGGTTCTCTTTGTCTACTTTTAGGACTCGTGTGAAAATCTAATGTTGTTTTAGGTCGTATTTATGCAGAAATATTGAAAATTCGAAAGGGTTCACAAACTGTCAAGTGCCACTGTACATAAATGAGGCATCCATCACCAATAAAGTGGTGGAGGAAAAGAGCGGGTAGGATTATTTTAATGGGTAAGAGGTCTATTGTACATAAGTGCTTAAAATAAATAGAACAGCCCTGATATTCTCATGGTCACAGACTTCTAAAAACAAACAGAGTCCTAAACACTTTCGTTCTTCTGTTTTATCACTTTATCAAAGTTTGTTCAGGGTCAGTTCTGGATACGGAACACAATACTGTAGCCTTGTGCATGATCTGTGCCAGGGGTTTTTGGTGTGATAAACTGTTGACTGACATCCTGTTTAATGTCATTGCCTCCCCCGGACACACACACAGAAATTTTGTTAAGTGATGCCCTCACCAGTGTGGGTATGTTCCCCAGCTTGTAGCCTGCGCCATGCCAAGCATCAATAGCAGCTTGGGCGCTGTTCAATACTTCTCTCTCCACACGAGCACGCACATCCGAGCACAGACTACGGAGTAAAACAAGACTCCACACACACAAGTTCTCATCCTTAGACGGCAAGAAGCATTCAACAAACTCCAACTAAGAGAAAAACACACACACACACACACACACACACACAAAGATACTGGAAACAATAACATCATCATGTGGAACTCATTGGAGTCCTTGGAACAATCGCTTGCACTAACTATTAGCAGCAACTCTCTCTGTCTCTCTGTCTCTGTGTGTGTGTGTGTGTGTGTGTGTGTCAGTCTGACCTGGTGGTGTGGAGTCATAAGAAAGAGCAGGCGTCTTAGCAGCAAACCCAAATGAGTCAGCTGAAAGTTGGCACCCGGGCAGGACTTTATCTAGAAATACAACAGAAAGACAGAATGGGTGACTAAAGTTATGAGTAAATGTTACAGTTGCTAAGAGACAAGCAAGGTACAAAATCAAACCATCTCAAATCAAATCTAGTAATTGCTACATGAAATATTTGCTATTAAAACTTACAGTCTTGGGAAAAAGAAAGTGCACCTTCGATTCTATGTCTTTATTTATTGGCACCTAAATAAATAAACTATTGTGTGGTCCTTGGGGACTGATGTGGGCTGAGGTGGGCTGAGGTCTGGACTTTGACTTTTCTTCTTCTTTAACCATTTAGATGTTGATTTGCTGGTGTACATGGAAACACTGTCCTGTTGCACGACCCAATTTCAGCCCAGCTTAAAAGCTGCTGGACAGATGTCCTCACACTTGTCTCAAGAATATTCTGGTATAAAGTGGACTTCATCGTTGTCTCAACTTTCCCAGATCATCATGCCACCACCTTCAACAGCTTCACTGTTGGTATGAGGGGTTTGTGGTGATACGTTTGGTTTTCTCCAAACATGGTGCTGTGCGTGATGACCAAACATCTCCACCTTGGTCTCATCATACCAAAGAATAGTGTTCCAGAACTTTTGTGGTTTGTTCACATGCAACGTTTCAAACGTAAGTCATGCTGCTTTATTCTTACTTCATATTTGTGGTTTTCTTTCTAACTCCAAGTGTTAAATGGTCTGACCTTGGACTGAATTTACTGGTAACGCCCACTCCACTCCTGGACGATTTTTCAAGACGAAGGTCTCCATTTATAAACAATCCTGCTCACTGAAGAACGGAATTTAAAACTGTTTGGAGATGGCCTTATGACACTTCTCAGATTGATGAGCAACAACAGTTGCTTCTCTGAGCTCATCTCTGATGTCCGTTCTTATTGGCTTTTATCCAAAGCGCTTTACACTGTGTCTCATTCACCCATTCACACACACACACACACACTCACACACCAATGGTAGCAGAGCTGCCATGCAAGGTGCTAACCTGCCATCGGGAACAACTTGGGGTTCAGTGTCTTGCCCAAGGACACTTCGGCATGTGGAGTCACCCGGACTGGGAATCGAACCCACTCTACCAACTGTGCCACAGCATGCCACATATTGGCATGATGTAGACACACACCTGAGTGTTCCAGATCACCAAAGTGCCAAAAGTTCTGATTTTATTGATGTAGTCCTACTTCTTTATCATTAACTAATCTTCAGCATTTCATAAGTAACTTAGTTTTATTGAGGTAGACGTACCTGTGTCAAAGTCAACAATTAAGAGAAGTCCCTTACAGTGGAATGATGTATCTGTGAAAATGTATTTGCCCCCGTAGTTACTAATTCCCCAAATCTATGCATTGATAATGGGGTTCAGCTGGACGAGGTCTGATTACTGCAAACCCTGTTCAATCACATCTACACTTAAATAGAACTTTCTCATCAGCATGGAGCTGGTTAAAAGATCTTACCCAATAACCCACTACGCCAAAGCTGAAAGAGATTCTAGAAATGATGAAGATGATGATTGAAGTACATTAGTCTGGGAAGGGTTACAAAACTATTTCAAAAACTCTGGGACTCCAAAGAACCACATTGAGAACCATTATCTCCAAATGGAAAAACTCAGCACAGTAGTGAACCTTCCCAGAAGTGTCCGACCTTCTGAAATTCCTCCAAGAGCACAGCGACGACTCATCCAGGAAGTCCCAAAAGATCCAAGGACAACATTGAAGGACCTACAGGCCTCTCTTACATCAATAAAGGTCACTGTTCATGACTTCACTATCAGAAAGACACTGGGGAGAAATCGTGTCCATGGAAGAGTGGTGAGGTGAAAACCACTGCTAACACAGAAGAACATAAAGGCTCGTCTGAATTTCACCAAAACACATCTTGATGATCCTCAAACCTTTTGGGAGAATGTTCTGTGGTCTGATGAGGTGAAAGTGGAACTGTTTGGAAGACAGGAGTCCCGTTACATCTGGTGTAAACCAAACACCGAATTACACAAAAAGATCATCATACCTACAGTCAAGCATGGTGGAGGAAGTGTGATGGTGTGGGGATGCTCTGCTGCTTCAGGGTCTGGGCAACTTGCAGTAATTGAGGGAAACATGAATTCTGCTCTCTAGCAGAAAATCCTAAAGGAGAACGTCTGGTCTTCAGTCCGTAAGTTGAAACTTGAGCGTGACTGGATTATGCAGCAAGACAATGATCCAAAGCGTAGGAGTAAATCCTAGTCCTAGAAAAACGCGAAAGACTGATATCCAGCTATCAGAAGTGCTTGGTTGGAGTTACTGCTGCTAAAGGTGGCACAAACAGTTTTTAAATTTAAGCGGGCAATTCGTTTTTAACATTGGTGATAGATGTTGGATCACTTTTTATTTTTTGCTTCAATGAAAAAATAAAGCTAAAGCTATACACAAAAACAGATGAAATCAAGGAGGAGGCAAATACTTTTTCACACCTCTGTATATATGTACAGTATATACAGTCAGTGACCTGACCTGAATCCAGCTGAGCTGCATTTCACTTGATAAAGACCAATACGCCCCAAGAACAAGCAAGAAGTCAGCTGCAGTAAAGTCCTGGCAGAGCATCACCAGGGAATAAACCCAGTGTCCGGTGATGGCTATGGGTTCCACACTTCAGACGGTCACTGACTGCAGATTTGTACAGTTTCAGCTATGATTGCTAAAACAATAATAACTGTACATTCCTGCAGATTTGTACAGTTTCAGCTATGATTGCTAAAATAATAACTGTACATTCCTGTACATATTGTGGCAAAACATAAAGAAAAAGAAAAAAAAAAAGATAGGTTGTTGAGTTTAATGGGGCATAAAACTCACCTGGGAGTTTCGATAAAGCATCCAGGCCAAGCACTACAGGTAAGAGTAGCATGGTTCTACAGGACAGGTGTCCAATTCCCAAAACAGATTTGACACCAATTGTCACCTCTGCTGGGGTGTTGGTGAAACGGAGAGCTTAATCCTATCACTCCCAGGAGAGACTTCCAAAATCACTTTGAGAGCAAAGAAAGAAAGGTCACATTCAACTACCTGCACTCACCAGGTGAGCTGTGAGGAGAACGTGGTGCAAACATAACTCGGCCGTACCGTATCTACACATGCACACACACACACAGAGGAAGAAAAACAAAGTTAGAGAATCACTCAACACATTAAACTATACTACTTTTGAGAACCTGAAATGCTTTTTTAATTTACTGTGTGAAGTTTAACATGTCCGCTGTGATTACGACATGAATTCCTATTATATGACCATGACGCCATGTTCTTACACTACATAAGTATTTAAAATCGGTCAACAGTCAAATATATATACATATATATATGTAAATGTATTTTACACTGGCTTTGCTGCTCATCAATAATCACAACCGATCGAGGGAAGACTTTTACGCAAATATCCCCCCCCCACAAAAAAGCATGTTGTTTTCATTTTATGTAGTTGTCTCTTGAACATCATATGCGATACACTGACAGTTTGTGTAGCTGACTCAATGTGAGGTATGGAAACTTTGCAGTCACTGCTGGGTGTGTGCACACACTCACCGTGCCAGGAAGCACCAGACGTCAGTGGCTAATACGGCCGTCTGGGTGTCTGACTGGAGCACAGCGCCTAACAGTGACCACTCCTAACCATGACAGAGAGAGGCAACACATCACTACCTGCACAGATCCAAGTACATCCATCCATTTCTGTGCACAGAGTATAGAGTAGCTGTGGTTCATAGCTTGGGGGCCCTACATTATATCCAGGTGTGTCTAATCTAAGTTAGTGAGTATCCACAGCAGGAAAAGGCATCAGAACGACTGACAAAGGAGATCTTGCTCCAGACTTGCAGGGTGTAAGGTGTTCGCACCACATGAACCTTTTCAACACCCCTGGACCCCAGTAGCAGGTAGGAGCTGCAGCACAGTACTGTACTAACCAGCTTGGGGAAGTGGCGAGCCGGCAGTGCTGCCACACAGCCACACAGATGTACACACACATGCTGGTGCAGGCTCACTGTTCCCTGAGCCTGGCCACGAATCATCACCCCAGGCAACCGTACAGGAACAGTCCGCTCCACCAGGCACTGACGAAAACACAGAAAAACTGCCTCAAAGATGGACAGCCTGAAGAGAGGAAGGGGGAAAAAAAAGGAAACAAGAACAATTCATGTTAGCTGGACTACTTTTTTATACCCATGTCAATGTGAACTGATTTTATCGTAGTTATAATTTCTCTATTAGATTAATTAGGCAAGTGATTTTTGTGTTAAAAGGCTCAACTGTGAATGTGTCCGTTGGTTTATGTGAAATAAATACATCAAGTAGCACTACTGCTAACGTTTCTGAAAAATTCCAACATTACCGTATAAATAACATCCAAAAGCAGATTATTAAAATCTAACATCTTGCTTGTATTTTCTCATTTGTAAGTCGCTTTGGATAAAAGTATCTGCTAAATATATAAACGTAAACACACAGAAGTCTCTCAACAAACAGGAAATGTTAATAGCACACCTGTGTGTTTCCTCTGAGAACTGACTGCCGTCGTACCAGAGACAGAGCGTCTCACCCGTCTGGGTGCAGAGCTTCCCCAACAAGTTCACCAGCAGCAGACACTGCGCCAGGGCCAGCTCCGAACTGTACTCTAATCACGCGGAGAGACAACAAACCTTTACCAAACATGGTCAGATAGTTTTTAAAAATCTACAGCCGCAAACCCATTCTTCAACAACAAAATGAGCAGAATAAACTCTAACACAATATCATTTATAACATGTACAGGAGCACTGAAGGCAAATTATCTTTACCACAAAATTTGGTAATAGTACAATATGGCAGAGATTATTACTAGCACATCGTCCTAGTAAAAAAAGCACAGGACACATAATTAGCGAACTGTAATGGCTGAGCAGAGGACTTTAAAACTCTCACACACAAGTACAATATCTCTCAGACACTGATCCCTGTCAGACAAGGACACACACATAATTATATTAATGACCAGAGACCTTGTCTCTCCACAAGCTATTCACAAATGGCCCTCTCCTTTTCATGATCCCATTCAAATGACACCAAATAAATCATCTAACTCATAATAACTCTAGCTGGACTGCATGGCCCATGGGTGTCTAGAAGGACAATGTTGAGGTAAGTGCTGAGAGAAGACTGCTGTGGCCTTACTCTGGGCCGGGGTCAGGACACATTCAACAAAAGACCTCATGGGTAAAAGCTGTGTCAGCATAGCATCCATAGGGACCAAAACAACACCGCTCAGCTCTTCAAGCAGGGCAACAGGCGCAGATGGGGCTAAGGCACAAGGAGGAAATTTACTGGAGATGGACAGGAGACGCAGACACAAAAAGAGAGAGAGGGGGAGAGAGGGAGGGAGAGAGAGAGAGAGAGAGAGAGAGAGAGAGAGAGAGAGAGTTAATACCGAAAATGAACACAACAAAAACTGGACTGATCAGTAGTGCTGGGTATTGTGACCAATTTGGCGACTGGATAACAAGGAGTTATCAATATTTCATTGTAGGGATGTCACGATACCAAAAATCTAGTATTTGGTACCGATACCACCAAAAGTACATGATACTCGATACCACAGTGTGGTATAAAAAAATAAATAAAAAAATTAAAAACTCCTGGAGGACATCCTCCTCTGGCTAATACTGACAAAAAGATAGAGGTTTTTAGTTATCAAACACTGCCCTACAATGACTAATAAAACAAAAGTGCTAAGGTGCACTCCTAAACACACGCACGAACGCGCACACACACACCTTCCGGAAGAATTGCAACCACGGTACCGTCATAACCAACGATACCAACACTACTGTAGAAAAACAAGTACAGCCTCGTTTTATGAATGTTGGTAGCGAATTGGCATCAAAGTATCGGTTCTTGTGACATCCCTATTTCATTGAAAACGTTAGTTTTGCAGACATGGAATCCATATTTAAATATAAATGCTGGTAGGATAAACCACCCTACTTTAGCTCCATTACTGAAATACGTATTTACATTAACAATAGGGGCGGCATGGTTACGTTGTATGGGCTCTATTGCTAATGTAAATTAACATCGTTAATGCTACTTTTATAAATATGTGAAATGTGTCGACCTCATCTTTACCGTCAACTGCCAAAAGTGACCTTTCGCCATGATCCTGTCTTTTTTTGTTTTGTTTTAAAATGAAGCAACTCAAAAGATGGCGCCATCTTCAGGACGAGAGGCGAAGAACAGAGAATATTCCTCTCAAGTAAAGCGTGTATGCGCATTAAGAATCGATATCATTTTGTTAATTGAAGAAGGATTAAAATTGGAGAATTTATATTTTTACCCGGCCATACTGAACAGTATTACACGGTAAATGGCCCGTCTACGGAGATTACCTGAGGACTTGAAGGTAGAGCTGGTGAAAACGACTGCAGAACTTTGAAAGGAACGGATTAAATTCCTGTCAAAATAAAACAAAAACTATCATTATTACCAATTTCGAGTTACTTATAATAAAGTTAAAGATCTAAATAAATAAATAAAATATGATAGGGTGCCTGTCAGATGGTACCTTTATGTAATGGACCAGTGTGTTAGCAAAAAATCTGCACATCTTTGTGGTTTTCTGGAAAACTTTGTATTCAGGGCACTGCATTATTTCCTTTCAAACAGATTTAAAAAAATATAAAAAATATATATATAAATAAATAAATACTACTACTAATAATAAGAAACATGGTTAGTTCCCAAAACAATATGTCCCTTATCCATCACACTACTATACTCCCTCACAGTAAAACCCATGAAAACTCTAAGTATGACTGAAATAGAAATAAAAACATATTGGATACTTCCCATGCAAATGTAAAAATATATATGTAAAAAAAAAAAAATATATATATATATATATATATAATATATATATATATAAATGAAGAGAGAGAGAAAAACGTTCTGCACCTTCAGATCCGACTGCTGCATCTGCTCAGCAATCTCCAGAGAGTTCCGCACTGAGGTCAGCAGGTCCTCACACAAATAAGTAACGAGGTCACTGTGCCGTAAGCGCTCCTCTACCAGAGACTGGTACTTCACACTCTGCCTAGGAACAAACAGGTTAATGAATTCTTAGCCACATTAGAAGTCGTACATTAAAAAATTAAACTGATCGTAGTTTATCACCGCAGCTGCTGGGGGCCAAGCACCAAGTACATGGAGTTACTGGTGTAAAACTGTTGCCAAAATATACAGTGCTGTGAACACGTATTAAAAAAAAAAAAAAAAGATTTCTCCTGTGTTTGTGTACATCTCATATTAAATAGTTTCAGAAATTAAAACTAAATCTAAGATGAAACAGAGGCAGTCTGAATAAACACAGTTATACAGTTTTTAAATGGTATGTTATTTACTGAAGCTAAAGAAGTTCTCCAATACCAACTGGGCCTGTGTGAAAATGTATTTGTACTTGTCCATAGTTACAAATTCCCCAAATCTATGAGTCTGCATTGATAATGGGGTTCCGCTGGACTAGACACAGGCAGACCTGATTACTGCAAACCCTGTTCAATCACATCTACACTTAAATGGAACTTTCTCATCAGCATGGAGTTCATTAAAAGGTCTTACCCAGTAACACACTATGCCATAGATTAAAGAAATTCCAGAAATTATGATGAAGAAGATGATTGAAGTACATCTAGTCTGGGAAGGGTTACAAAACTATTTCAAAGACTCTGGGACTACAAAGAACCACAGAGAGAACCGTTATCTCCAAATGGAAATAGCACGGTAGTGGACCTTCCCAGAAGTGTTCGACTCATCCAGGAAGTCACAGAAGAGCCAAGGAGAACATCGACGGACCTACAGGCCTCTCTTACATCAATAAATATGTTGTTATCTAATGAAAATTTGCAACTCCAAAAATTTTTCAGCAAACCTCTTTTTTATGTGGAGCATTTAGATATATCTCATCTTAAAAATTCATTTAAGAGCTTTCTGGGGTCAGCAGTTTTGTCAGCATGTCGAGATGCTTCTCGAGCCCATGGGGGAAAAAGCCCATGAGGAAAGCAGTGGACTGTCTACGTGGCCCTCAGGATTGGTAAAGGAAGCACTGCTGAAGAAGCACGGCCCTCGTGAAAAAGTGGTGAAAATCAGGCAAGATCGCAATGTGTGTGCACTGCCGTTGTTTCCTTTCTTTCAGATAGTTTAGGAACGCTACACGATCAGCATTAGAGCTGCAACAAAGCACTATTTTTTTTTTTAACAAATCATTATATACATAGTTTTGGTTATTAGCAGAGAATATCTCCTGATTAATCTAAGGATTATTTCCTATTCCAGCAACCTCTGCCATATTCTACTCATATGCAGTTTCAATGGAGTCCGTCCAGTTTTATATGTCTTCCTTACCAGGTAATAACAACAGAAAGAACAATTTAAGTAGTAGTAATAGTAATTCAGGTAAGGTTTACTCACTTGATGATGAATTTCCAGGTGTTAGCATGGAGGGCAATATCAAGATTGGATATGACTGAACATATGTCCAGCAAACTGTGGATCACTGCACAAGAAAACAAAAACTTTACTGTCTTCCTATAACAGATACGTGAATCAAAGTCAGGAGATCCAGACTTACATTCCTGAAGAAAATCTGGGACTAAGAGCTTAAAAAGGGAAGCACACCTGTGACTATATCAGATATTTCTTCTTCAGAGGCACTGTTCTCCAGGCTGATCTTATCCAGCAGCTCCATCAGGCACTTCTGGAGGGAGTAGGCTTCTCTGAACAGGCTCTGTAGAAGGTCCCCCACTAGTGACAGTCTCCCGCTGTATACAACCTCACTTTCCTGAAAACCAAACCGAAATCAGTTGTAGATGATCACACTCTACTTTTCCCCCCACAACAGGTGTCTGCAACATTCCAGCTAACAACTCCATTGTTCGTTGGGTTCAACTGACTAACGCTGCAATTCGACCAGAGGTCATAACTTGTCATCCCTGAACTCAAAGAAACACTCCCACAACTCATAATTCCTACTTGGGGTGGTCTCCTGAACTCAAAGTACTTCAGCGTTCAGCAAGTGACCTCAAACCAACATGGCCGCTCACTTTTTACCTTTAAATGAGCTATGCTGTACACACAAGCATTTGCTTTAGATCAGTCAACATACAGACATATTCGCTGACCATAGCGAGAGATCTGAGCACGTTGTACCTTGCAGTGCTGGAAGGTGTCCTTTAAGATGTGGAGGACACAAGAAGGTAGAGAGCGGATGGAGTCCAGGGAGATGGTCTCATCAAGAGTGCACACGTGGCGCACACACGCAGACAGAGCTTCCAGTGTCTTCACCATCATCTATATACATAAACCAAGCATATTAATTAGTACACATTACCTGCAGGTGGAGTAAGATGTATATATTTGATATACACACACACACACACACACACACACAATAGAAGAGGCAATGCATACTATCATACCAATTTATTTATTATTTAACGCATGCGTAATAAAGGATATAGGATTGAGGACAGTGAAACATGTGCTACGGGCAGGTTCAACAAGCCCAGACAATCCCAACCATGCTATCTAACATACGTTACAAATCCTTGCAATGCTTAACACCGATTGTGAGCTTCTCTAACAAATGCTATTGAGAGAACCTGCAGAATATCCCGGAGGAATGCATGGAGCTCAGTGTTCTGGCTGGATAGATCTCCAATTTGCTTGGCAATCTCTTCCAAAAGGCCAGCAAACATCACCACCACCTGCACAGAAAGATAAAAACATGTACTTCATCGTGTGAGAGAACACACAGTCCGGTGTGTGTACAGTGAGAGACCTCACCTTAGGTAGGAGCTTAGAGAAACATTCTTCCTCAAGTTCTGACAGAGGGAGATGAGGAAGGAACATGTCTACAATAATCTGCAGAACATCTGTAAAAATAAACCACCAATGCACATCATAATCATATGAGTATTACATTCCATTAAAAAGGCTAATAGCCATCATCGCTGATTCATCACACGGTACAACACCACTGGACAAAATACTTACTGATGTGTTCATTCCAGTTATTAGTGGTCTGATGAAAGGAGTATGACAGTCAAGGACGTTAAATTCAGGTGTCTTCTTAAACAAACTGTGTGTAAAATGTTTGAGACAGCAGTAAAGTGGTGGGTTAATAAATCTGCGGTTTGCGAACGGCCCATGAAAGCTAGGCATGGGGTCTAAGGTTTAAATTATTCCTTTTTTAAATGTCGTTTAATTGTTGAGAATTTGTGAGAATTTGTGTTTTGCTGTCCACCATTTCTGACTCCCTACACAAACCCCACGTCTGTGTGAAAACCAGACTGAGCAGGTGGAGAAAACAGAATTCAACGCTCTGAAAGTTCTTCGGAGTCAGCGCCCCGAGACTCGGATATTATCTGAAGAAAGGCCAAGGTTACAGAAGGCCGCCATTAACCATTGTTAGGGTTTAAATGCCATCTCCGGTATTACAGGGGTGCTTGAAAATTTGTGAACGCTTTAGAATTTTCTACTTTTCTGCATAAATATGACATAAAACATCATCAGAGTCCTCAAAGTAGATAAAGACAATTATATTTGGTAATTTATTTATGGAGGAAAATGATCTAATATGACATATCTCTGAGTGAGCGTGTTTTCAGTATCGAGTGTGACCCCCTTGTACAGTAATAACTGCAGATCTGCAGCGCGCCTCGTCTTCAACCAGCCTAAGACAACCCATGTCACACCCCTCTTCATCTCCCTCCACTGGCTTCCTGTAGCTGCCCGCATCAAGTTCAAGGCCTTGATGCTCACCTACAAGACCTTGTCAGGAACAGCACCCTCCTACCTCAACTCTCTCCTGAAGGCCTATGTTCCCTCTCGCAATCTGCGATCAACTAGCGACCAACGTTTAGTAGTTCCCACTCAGCGTGGCGCAAGGTCCCTTTCCAGAACCTTCACACTAACTCTTCCTCAGTGGTGGAATGCACTTCCAATCTCAATCCGGACTGCAGAATCTCTCACCATCTTCAAAATACAGCTAAAGACCCACCTCTTCCGTGAACACCTAACCAACTCATTTAAAAAAAACATAAAAAAAAAACAAAAACAAAAAAAACATGTCTACTCTGTGCACTTTGCTGCCTCTGGTATTCAATTAATGGATCTTGTATAGTAGCACTACTTGTATTGTTCTCTGCTTGATATATCGCTTTGCTTATTTGTAAGTCGCTTTGGATAAAAGTGAATAAATGTAAATGTAAATGTAGATAAACGTTTGCGGTAACTGTTGATCAGTCCTGCACACCGGCTTGGAGGAATTTTATCCCGTTCCTCGGTATAGAACAGCTTCAACTCTGGGATGTTGGTGGGTTTCCTCACATGAACTGCTTGCTTCAGGTTCTTCCACAAGATCTCTACTGGATTAAGGTCAGGACGTTGACTTGGCCATTCCAAAACATTAACTTTATTCTTCTTTAACCTTCTTTGGAAGAACGACTCGTGTGTTTAGGATCGTTGTCTTGCTGCATGACCCACTTTCTCTTCAGATTCAGTTCATGGACAGATGTTCTGATATCTTCTTTCAGAACTCATTGTTCCATCAATGATGGCGAGTCGTCCTGGTCCAGATGCAGTAAAACAGGTCCAAAGTGATGTGGACTCACGAACATTAACATTAGACAATGTGAGAGAGGGCTGCCTCACAGACTATTACACGTCCTTCTCTTGGACTGATCTTTGTTGGTCTCCACTCCTGGGGAGGGGAACAACACAATCTGCCTGACTGTGGATTGGTGGAGTCCAGATTCTTTAGAGATGGTTTTGTGACCTTTTCCACCATGATGAGCTTCAACAACTCTTTTTAAGCACCACTGTATTATATGTGATTTATGATGAACAGTTTACTTTATGAAGCGGGATGGCGACTGTACTGTCTAATACACACTTACTGTAAAGGCCCATAGTAAGGTTGTACATGTGCCCGAGAACTGATATGAGTCTGATTATGATGATAAAGTGTTATAAAGTGTTATAAAGCGGTGGTAAAGGATATGAGTAGTTTGGGCAGGACCACTCTCAGCTGTTGTTGACATGTCTCCGGGCTCCACTGAACCACCTCCTCCAAAAGTGTAGCTTGAGACATCTCCTAATCCTGTAAAGAGGTGTGTGCCGAGAGAGATCACTGCATTCAGCCACAAGAACGTGGAGTTAGTGTGGATACCACACCTGCTAACAGCTAACTGCTAACAGCTAACTGCTAACACATTCACCTGTGAGTCTGTAAACTCACAAGCGCGGGAAAAAAAACAACCTCACACTTACCATTAAAACATAACAGGAAAATAATATTTGCACAAAAAGTCGTAAAAAGAAATAAAAATAAAAACTGTAAACATTTGAAACACTCGCCTTTGTGTTTTAAATAAGCCGCTTCTTTCCTTATGGCCGAGGGGAGGGGGCGGGGATGAGGGAAAGGGGGAGTGGCTTGTTATTTGGTGGGCGTTGTTCTCATGTAAAGCGCATGTGTGGTAGAATATTCTATGACGTTCTACAAAGCAGCATTTTAACGGTCATTTAAGGCGAGGCACGGCTAAAATGAATTCATTAATTCATTAATTAAAAATAAAAATTCCTCACAGTGACGTCAGTAGCGCGCGCGACTGCAATTGGTCAGAACGTTCTACGTTGTGAAAGTCTGGCGCGTGCGCGAGACAGATGAACGCGTTCAATGTCGTCATGGAGCACACTTTCTTATTTATATAAACTACACATCATTTTATAATCGCTTTTTGCATTGGGTTAAAACATATAAACCAACAGTGTATAAAGGATATGTGTAAATCAGTCTGCGGGACAGAATTATAAATCTGCATGAGATAAAGAGTTATATCTGAGCTGCTGCAGGTTGGAATATACAGGAGCTAGATGCCTTAAACTACAGGAACTACAAGAGTGATTCAGTTGTTTGTGCACCAAAGGGTTTGAGATCCAGAGATGGAGACGTGCGTTTAGGATTTCAGCTTTAATTTCGTGGTATTTACATCTAGCTGTTAAAGAACATAAAACAGAACATTTTGTGTCAGTTGGGTGAAGGTCCAGTGATGGACTTGTCCAGTCTAAAACCTTCCACTTTTCCCCCATGATGAAGTCCTGTGTTGAGGTGGAAGTGTGTTTTGGATCGTTGTCTTGCTGCATGATGAAGTTCCTCCTGATTCATTTCGATGCATTTCTCTGTAAATCTACAGACATAATGTTCCTGTAAACTTCTGAATTGATTCTGCTGCTACCATCATGAGTTCCATCATCAATAAAGATTAGTGAGAATGTTCCAGAAGCAGTCATGCAAGCCCAAGTCATGACACTACCTCCACCACGTTCCACACATGAGCTTGTATGTTTTGGATCATGCGCAGATCCTTTCTTTCTCCAGATTTTGGCCTTCCAACACTTTGGTAGAAGTTCATCTTGGTTCCAGAACTTTTGTGGCAAGTCTCTGTTTTTCTTTGTGAAATCCGATCTGGATTTCTGTTTCTTACTGCTGATGAGCAGATTGCAACTTGTGGTATGGTCTCTATACAGTGAGGGAAAGAAGTATTTGATCCCCTGATGATTTTGTACGCTTGCCCACTGAGAAAGAAATTATTTTAATCTTAAGTCTATAATTTTAATGGTAGGTTTATTTGAACAATGAGAGACAGAATAATAACAAGAAAATCCAGAAAAACACATGGCAAAAATGTTGTAAATTGATTTACATTTTAATGAGGGATATAAGTATTTGACCCCCTCTCAGTCAGAAAGATTTTTGGCTCCCAGGTGTCTTTTATACAGGTAATGAGCTGAGATTAGGAGCGCACACTTAAAGGGAGTCTCCTAATCTCAGCTTGTTATCTGTATAAAAGACACCAGTCCACAGAAGCAATCAATCAATCAGATTCCAAACTCTCCACCATGCTCAAGACCAAAGATCTCTCCAAGGATGTGGAGAAGATTGTAGACATACACAAGTCTGGAATGGGCTACAAGACCATTGCCAAGCAACTTGGAGAGAAGGTGACAACAGTTGGTGCGATTATTCACAAATGGACGAAACACACAAAAAACTGTCAATCTCCCTCGGCCTGGGGTCCCATGCAAGATCTCACCTCGTGGAGTTGCAATGATCATGAGAACAGTGAGGAATCAGCCCAGAACTACACGGGAGGATCTTGTCAATGAACTGGGTGAAAGTGTTGTGGTCAGTTGAGACCAAAATGGAGCTTTTTATCATCAACTCAACTCGCCGTGTTTGGTGGGAGAGGAATGATGCCTATGACCCCAAGAACACCATCCCCACCGTCAAACATGGAGGTGGAAACATTATGCTTTGGGGGTGTTTTTCTGACTGTTGGTGAAGGCACTGACTGTTGTTTTTGGGTTTTACTTCACAGCTCTCACAATGTTTCTGTCATCAACTGTTGTTATCCTTGGTCGAACTGTTCCATGTCTGAATGTTAGTACACCAGAGTTTTCTTTCTTTTTCAGCACATTCCAAATTGTTGCATTGACTATACCCAATGTTTGTGCAACGTCTCTGATTGATTTTCCCTCTTTACTCAGCTTCAAAATGGCTTGCTTTTCTCCCATAGACAGCTCTCTGATCTTCATGTTGGTTTATCCTTTTCAACAATTAATGCAGTCTTCACAGGTGAAAATGAAGGACGAAACCAAGAGTAGATTTTAAGAGCTACAGTGCCTTGCGAAAGTATTCAGCCCCCTTGAACTTTTCAACCTTTTGCCACATTTCAGGCTTCAAACATAAAGATATAAAATTTTTATTTTTTGTGAAGAATCACCAACAAGTGGGACACAATTGTGAAGAGGAATGAAATCTGTTGGATATTTTAAACTTTTTTAGCAAATAAAAAACTGAAAAGTGGTGCGTGCAAAATTATTCGGCCCCTTTACTTTCTGTGCAACAAACTCACTCCAGAAGTTCAGCGAGGATCTCTGAATGATCCAATGTTGTCCTAAATGACTGATGGTGATAAATAGAATCCACCTGTGTGTGATCAAGTCTCTGTATAAATGCACCTGCTCTGTGATAGTCTCAGGGTTCTGTTGAAAGCGCAGAGAGCATCATAAAGACCAAGGAACACACCAGGCAGGTCCGTAATACTGTTGTGGAGAAGTTTAAAGCCGGATTTGGATACAAAAAGATTTCCCAAGCTTTAAACATCCCAAGGAGCACTGTGCAAGCGATCATTTTGAAATGGAAGGAGTATCAGACCACTGCAAATCTACCAAGACCTGGCTGTCCCTCTAAACTTTCAGCTCAGACAAGGAGAAGACTGATCAGAGATGCAGCCAAGAGGCACATGATCACTCTGGATGAACTGCAGAGAACTACAGCTGAGGTGGGAGAGTCTGTCCATAGGACAACAATCAGTCGTACACTGCACAAATCTGGCCTTTATGGAAGAGTGGCAAGAAGAAAGCCATTTCTCAAAGATATCCATAAAAAGTCTCGTCTAAAGTTTGCCACAAGCCACCTGGGAGACACACCAAACATGTGGAAGAAGGTACACTTTTTGCCCACAATGCAAACCGATATGTTTGGCGTAAAAGCAACACATCTCATTACCCTCAACACACCATCCCCTGTCAAACATGGTGGTGGCAGCATCATGGTTTGGGCCTGCTTTTCTTCAGCAGGGACAGGGAAGATGGTTAAAATTGAGGGGAAGATGGATGCAGCCAAATACAGGACCATTCTGGATGAAAACCTGTTGGAGTCTGCAAAAGACCTGAAACTGGGACGGAGATTTATCTTCCAACAAGACAATGATCCCAAACATACAGCAAAATCTACAAAGGAATGGTTCACAAATAAACGTATCCAGGTGTTAGAATGGCCAAGTCAAAGTCCAGACCTGAATCCAATCTGTGAATCTGTGAATCTGTGGAAAGAGCTGAAAACTGCTGTTCACAAACGCTCTCCATCCAACCTCACTGAGCTCGAGCTGTTTTGCAAGGAAGAATGGGCCAGAATTTCAGTCTCTCGATGTGCAAAACTGATAGAGACATACCCCAAGCGACTTGCAGCTGTAATCGCAGCAAAAGGTGGCTCTACAAAGTATTAACGCAAGGGGGCTGAATAATTTTGCACGCCCCACTTTTCATTTTTTTTATTAGTTAAAAAAGTTTCAAAAATCCAATAGATTTCGTTCCCCTTCACAATTGTGTCCCACTTGTTGGTGATTCTTCACAAAAAAATAAAAATTTTATATCTTTATGTTTGAAGCCTGAAATGTGGCAAAAGGTTGAAAAGTTCAAGGGGGCCGAATACTTTCACAAGGCACAGTATTTATTGTTTAAACAATCAATCTAACCTGGATAACAAGAAACACCTGTCATCCACATGTTCCAATCATTTTGCTCACCTACAAATTGGGTGGTCTGATACAAAATGTGCTATGTTCTGTCCTTTAACAAATCTACATATAAACACCAGGAAATGAAAGCTGAAATCCTCATATTCATCTTTTGATCTCAAAACCAAATGTATTCAGTCTACAACAAAAACTAATGAATTGGCCTTGCCGTTCCAAGAGTTCTGGAGGGGGTTGTATATGGATTTTTCCTCCAACTTCAAGATTATGTAGATTCGTGGCACACAATCACCATGCACTTCATTAAGAACACCCGTACACCTGCTCATTCATGTATTTATCTAATCAGCCAATCATGTGGCAGTAGCACAACGCATAAAAAGCAGATGCAGGTCAAAAGCTTCAGTTAATGTCATATCAAACATCAGTATGGAGAAAAATGTGATCTTTATGAATGGTCGTGGTGTGGTTATTGATACCATATTTGCTGGTTTGAGTATTTCAGAAACTACTGATCTCGTGGAATTTTCACACACAACAGTCTCTAGAATTTACACAGGATGGTGCAATAAAGAAAAAACATGCAGTGAGCGGCAGTTTTGCAGGTGGAACGCATTTGTTGATGAGAGAAGTCAGAGAAGAATATCCAGACTGGTTTGAGCCAACAGGGAGTCTACAGGAACTCCACTCCACAATCGCGGTGAGAAGAAAACTGTCTCAGAATGCGCAGCAGAAGACCATATCGGGTTCCTGTCAGCCAAGAACAGCAATCTGAGGCTTCAGTGGGCACAGGCTGTGGGGACAGTTGAGATTAGAAAAATATCACCAGACCTTTTTCCAATCTACAACTGTCCAGTTTCATTGAGCCTGTGTTCAACGCAGCATCAGAATCCAAGGAGATCAGCAGTTTCTGAAATTATCAAACCAGACCATCTGGCCACAACAATGCCACAGACAAAGTCACTTCAATTCAGGAAACGATATATATTTCACAGATCTATGTATAGAAGTAAATATCAAAATTTCATTATGTGAAGGGATTCCCAGGAGGCTACACATACACTGTGGGCTATGAACGGTCAAAAAATTTTCATTGTATTATTCTATTACAGACTCAGATACCTGATGACACCATTCAATAGGCTACCTATTGAGACGAGTCCACTTCACCAGCATACCAGTACTTCCTAAATGATTATGATGTCCAAAAATGCAGATATAAATAAAATGTTAAGGTTTTCCCAAAACAATACCCAAACTGTTTCATGTCTAACTTTCCATGTAAAATGTATAGTTCCTAGTTCTGAATTAGTGTAGCGTTGCATAAATCTTCAGTGGCATACAAGATCTACTTTGTAATGATACGCTGAGTTGACTTTTTTACATTCTGATGTTTTCACTATGGCTTTGCTTATTTGTAAGTCGCTCTGGATAAAAGCGTCTGCCAAGTGAATAAATATAAATGGCTAACAGTTTCCAGCATTACCCACAGTGCCGTCTGACAGCTCGCACTGACAGTGGTGCCAGTGGAAATTCATCTCGACCTAAAGAGAACAATGCAGCGGCACTTTATTCCTTTAGCGCTCACATTAACCCCCATTTTGATCCTCATGTTTTTGCAATTAAGCTTCTGTTGAATAGGGAAGATCCCTTAAAATTCCCGTAGATGAGCAAGCATGTGAATGAAAACACACCTCCATAACTATCAGCTTCCGGTGGTTTCTGCTCGAACATTAAAGGTTTCCTGTGACTATCACTGCACACTTACGAGAACAATCAATATGAGGTTCTTGTAAGGAGGCTTGCCTAAAGAAGGAATTTCTTCCTCTGTGTTACAAAAGATGAAGATCTGCCCTACTAAAAATGATAGATTAAATTGGGCTTATATTTTATTTATTAAAACATTTTCACAGTACCTGTATGCAAATAAGGTTCAGTGCATTCCCTGATGTCCTATAATTAGGTGTGACGACATGATCTAAAGCAGTATCTTTGACTTTTGGGTTAATAAGTTGGGTTACTAAGTCTTGTTACAGGAATACAACGCACTGTCGATATGCATATAAAGCTGATAAGATCTGTTAACATTCATTTTTGGCACCTTCAGAATCTTTTCTATTGTTCCCATAAGTGCTGGCACACGAAGCAGGAAGGTGAGATGCAGAGGAACTTGTAGGCTTCTGCCTAATTTGTGCTTGATTAAAGCAGCCGTTCGTGCAGTCGAACAAATATTTTCTTCTTCTATGTGATGAGTACTTGCAGGGTGAAAGCATGTATTCATTGATTTCTGTACTGAAGTGAGCCAAAAACATGATGTGTGTCATCCGTACTATTTCTAGCCTCATAGCAGACAGACACATTCTGTGATGGAGCCAGGATGTGTTTATCACAGTACACATCACACACTCACTTCCTTTATGAACTTCATCGCACATTGTTAAAATCTCAGAGGACTGAGGGGGAAAAGCAGATTTTACATATTTATTTATTTATTTATTTTTCCATTGTGATCTCGTAGTCTTTGAAGACAGCTCTCAGCTTTCCCACTGTGACGGCATGGTCAGCCTTTCCATAGCCCTAAAAACATGTACAGGCTACACGTGAGAACACATTACGAGGGAAAGCTTTTTAGCTTAGAAACCTTTTTTTTTTAGCTAACGAGATAATGTACAATTACCGTGGACTCTCCAAACACTCTTAGTGTCTTCTTGTTGCTGTCATGCTCTATCTTTCCACCACCGAGGCAGGTACACTCCAGACCTAGTGTGTCCATCGCAGGGCTCAACTTTTCAAAGATATGATCTAAAATGAGAGAGATGAGGTCACGTGCAAAATATTTCGGTGCATAGAAAACAGGTGCAAAAAAATATTTTTAATTAGATTAAATTAACTTTGTGGTATTTAATCTACACACAATAAACCCATAACGACAAAGTGAGAACAAGTTTTGCAAATGTATCCAATAATAAAAACTTAAATCTCACATTTAGAGAAGTATTCAATTCAATTTCATTTGTGTAGCGTTTTTTACAATAGTCTCAAAGCAGCTTTACAGAAATATCAACACAGTATACAGATATAAAAGGTGCGAATTTATCCCAACTGAGCAAGCCACTAAGTATTCAGACAGTAGGGTTTATTCAGTACTTTGTAGAAGCTCCTTTGGCAGCTTTAAGTCTTCAAGTCTCTACAAGCTTTCCACACCTAGATATGGACAGATTCTACCATGCTTCCAGGTAGATCCTGGGGATATGGGGAGCTTCTGTGAAAATCTTCAGGTTTTTTCCACAGACGTTCTCTGGAGTTCAAGCCTGGGCTTTGGTTGGTCCTCTCAAGGACATTCAGAAACTTGTCAAAGTCTTGAAGCCACTAAAGCATTGTCTTGGCTATATCCACTGGGGTGTGCTGAAAGGTGAACCTTCGTCCCAGTCTGAGGTCATGTGCTCTGGAGCATGCTTTCTTCAAGGACCGATCTGTATTTGCCTGCATTGATCCTTTCCTCAATTCTGACCAGTCTCCCCATCTGTGCTGCTGGGAAGCTTGCTAGCCTGATGCCGCCACCATGTTTCACCCTCCAGGACTCCAGTCAGGTTCAAGAGATATATGCAGATAATCACAGCAAACTGGATGCACCTGAGTGCTTTACCAAAGGGTCGGAGTTCTTATATAAAAGAAACTTCAGTTTTTGATGTTTAATAAACTTGAAAAAATGACAACACAAACCTTTTTCGCTTCGTCATGGTGGGTTCTTGTGTGCAAATGAAATTATAAACATTTGTTGTTTATAAACATTCAATTTATAAAAAACAAATTGTGCAAAAACGTCTGGAATGCGTCTGAATACTTTCTGAACCCACTGTAATAATGAGTGAACTGCCCAGTTAGTTTAGTTTAAAATGGATCAACATATGCTACAATTAAATTAAATTTTATTTGGATAGCGTTTTTTTTTTTCCATGGACATTGTCTCAAAGCAGCTTTACAGAAACATATAAACACAGGATACAGTGGATTAATCCCTATTGAGCAAGCCAGTGGCGCCGTCGGTGAGGAAAAACTCCCTAAGATGATATGAGGAAGAAATGTTGAAAGGAACCAGACTTAGAAGGGAACGCATCCTCATCTGGCTACAATGTATAGCTGGTGGCAATAACAATATATTGAAATCAATATTGCATCAGTATGGCCTTTACAGTCTCACTGCCATTTACCGCGGGAGGAAAAAAGCATGACTCTAGGAAGTCAACATGATAAAAAGGATTTGCGAGCCTGTAAGGTCAATGTCAATTTAACAGATGTGCCGACTTATGGTTCCCAAGACCCTCATGCACATTTGTGAGGAAGCACACACTAGCTAAAAAAACTCATAACAAGAGCTCACAGAGTTGGTGGGTTGTGCTGAGCTGTGAATGCCAAGTTAGCACTACGCTTGTGAGATTGTGTGCGACTTGCCATTGTCCGATTGACAATAGTATCACCTTCGGCTTGGAAGTGGGGAAAGAAGGGGGCGTGGCTAGACATGCCATCATGTACAAGTTATGTCAGTACAAGTATTGTACTTACATAACGTTTACATTAGATATATACATTACTATATATATACACATTTATATATATTAAAAAATGTATATATATATAAATAAATGTTTGTGTGTGCATATAAAACTGTCACTGTGAATGCTAATGTTTAGTCGTTAAGACAGATTTAAAACGTTAGACAGGTTATTAAGGTCGAAAACGAAACGCGTATTACACGCCACAGCACAATTAATGTATTATCATCATACACCAACAGATATTTCAATCATCTATCCTGTAAGCCATGGTGTGACGTATTATTCACCAGGGACGGTCAGTTTACTACTCACATTTTGCAATGCATTGTTTAAATACTAGTCAAATATTCAACCTTCTGAACACACACGTATAAATAAAGCAACACCCATGGCACAAATGGAAAAGAAAGCAAGCACAGGCCAGTGTGTGTGTGTGTGTGTGTGCTAGACACCATAAAGTGGCACTGGTTAATGGTTGAGGACTGATAGTTTGTAGAGGTGTATTGCTGCCTTACTGTGGAGGATTTTGTTAAGTTTTTTTGGGACTGATTTCTTGGAGGTTTCAGTGGTTTTGGAGTTTGAAGTCTTTGACCCCACTTTATACTCAGACCACTTTTTATTACTCATAAGAGTATATGAAATGTGAGCTACATGGTAGGATAGGTTAGTTAAGACTAGCAAAGCGTGGTTGTGCGCGTCACGTGACCTCCAGCTCCGATTGGTATAAAGTTGGCTTGACGTTCGAGATTCGCACGTTAAGGGGCCGTCTCTAAATTTACCTACGACATTGGTATACACGTTTCTCAATACCAAATCTAAAGAGGTGTGCATCATACCGGACAAATACAAGCACAGTTTACAGTTGGTTTTGTGACTGTAAGTCATTCCCTTCAAATGCTGTTGAAGTTAGAAACGCGTATACGTGTAAATGTCGTATGTAACTTTAAAGACGGTCCCTTAATTCGCAAATCTCGAAGGTCCAACGTAAAGCCGACTTTATGTCAGTGGATCCCTGGCCGGATGTACACTTTCCAGTTTGCAATTCATTTAAATGATACCTAAGAGTACTTGCTGTGGAAAGAGAACAGTCTACAAAAGTGAGGATTAATCTGTGTCCCTCGAGGTCACGTAACAGCAGACCGACACGGGCACTTCCGGTTTATACTCGTCTCCTGAACTTACTGTGGTACTCAGCACTCTTTGTGCCTCTCACTATGTCTTTGTGGTCAGTTCCACCTTTAAGCTTCACTCTCACTAAAATGTATTTAAATTTCCCTTCCGGGTCGATCTCCACGTCTGGGACTTTACTCAAACAGTCAGCCATCTCTGCGATGAACCTGCTGGCTATTTCGGGCTCAAACCTCGTATAAGGCTAAGAAGTTTTTTGATTGGTTGCTCAGAGGAACCAATGAAAATGAAGAGGAGGTGGGACTTACTGCACTTGGCAGCTCACTTTACATTTTATTATTATTATTTTTATATAGTTTTATGTAATACTGATACTTTTCGTCCTCCAATGTAGTCTGGATTAAGACAATCAAAATGAAAATGTTCTCATATTTTCCAATTGATCTAAATAGTGCAAAAATAGTTTTAAAATAACCAAAACAAAGAAGACGGTTTAAAAAATAATATTTAGATTGCATTCAGAAAAACGATCATATTGGCCGTATGTACACCGTATACCATTACGTAAATTTTATTGTATACATGTGCAATTTTATTGATCGATCCTTTCATCCATCCATCCATTTTCTGTACCACTTGTCCTACACAGGGTTGCAGGGAGCCTAGAGCCTATCCCAGGGAACTCGAGATCCAACCCATCACAGGGCCGGTAACATACATTGCATGATTTTGGACTGGGGGAGGAAACCCGGGTGGGGAGGCCAGGTTATCCCCAATGGCTTTATTGGGGAGGCAGTATTGAATGGGGTAAAATTCAGGGTGTATTCACACCTGGCTTGTTTGTAGCGTTTGTTTCGGAACCTGGTGCGTTTTCTTCCTTGGTTCGCTTCGTTTAGACATATATATATGTACGAACGCGGCAATCGCACTTCGATCCGCACCAAAACAATCGGCCCAATTGTGAGCACCTCTGGAGCGGTTAGCTTGTGGTGAGAAAGCAGTCAAACCCAATAAACCGACCTGTACAGCAATGCATGATGGGAAAAGCGTTAAGTAAAAAGCATGTTTGTTTTGTTAATAGCTCGCAACATGAATCGCAGTTTAACTTGGACCAAAGACAAGGTAAAATGCCTCATTGAAATTTGGTCTGATGACCATATTTCTGAACAACATTCAAAAACACACAGACGTTTACAAAGTGTTTAGTGAGCGTCTCAAGGAGATGGGATTTATTTGTCTCTGGGGAACATATTAATTAGATTAATTATAATAACTACAGCTAGAAAGAAAGCCATAATAAGCTTGTATAGCTTTTGTCTATTTATCTGGATGGGATGGCCGCTATGGTACGGAACCCTGGAACAACGAGAGGACATTTTACTCACACGTGACTTGCATGAACACATTCTGGTATGCTTTGAAATCTTGCAACAATCATGCAACAATTTAAGTCCACATTTCTGAACAAAGCTCAGATCTAAGGTCTGAAAATGCCGTAATACTCATCCATAGAAAATGACAACGTGACCTGTGTAGGATTAGACATATTAAGCAAGCTCACACCTAAGCAAAATTTTTTTTGTCAACTAGGAAGCTACAAATAAATCATATCTAAAATCACACTAGGCGACATTATATAAAATTGTAATATTCACAGATGGATTTTGTCTTTGGCTTTTCAATTATGCGTGCACTGCATGAAACAAGCTAATTAAAGTGTACTAAAATCAAGCAAAAATAAAAATCTGCCAATAGGGTAAGCAAAACTGACTTGGTAAGAATTCCTGAAAAAAGCATAAATATAGTCAGTAAAAAATACTATTGGATATTAGAACTAGACAGAAATGCCAAAATATAAGCAAATCATGCTATTAAAAGCAATCAAAACTCAGTAATTCAAGATAGACTTACTTAAAATGAATATTTTGGTCTATTGGTTGAGCGGACTAAGCATTTATCCCTTAATTTAAGATGAATAATTAGCAACAACAACAAAAAAAGCTTACAATAAGACATAATTTCTTCAAACAGTATAATAAAAATAAGTGCCTTTGTCTGAAATTAAGACACCAGAAGCATTTATTTTTAGCATTGTAATTGAAACAGGGGAAAGCTCTGGGGCTGATGGGTAATGGATTTCAGCATAACCACGACACACCGCGGCTTCAAGATTTAAGCTGTGCAAGTTGTTTAGTCTTAAAATAAGCAAAACAATTGTTCCTCTGATATAATATTATATTCTGCAAACCATTATGGTAGCTTGTAACTGGTTAAATGTGGCTTAATATTTGATGGAAGATCTTATGAAATTATATTACTTTATTAATGTAAAACATACCTGACAAGATTGTTTGTCTTTTTACACAAAAATACAACTTATTTCCAGGAAACAAGGCTTTTTCTAATTTACTTTCTCGAAATTTCTCTTTTTTTGTAGTCTGTTTCCTCTTTTTCATTTAAAGCAGCGGTCACCAAGCATCTTCCAAACAAAATCTAACACACCTGATCAAGAACTTCTTAAGGCAATGACTAGATGGTCCTGTGGGCACGATTATGGTTGGAGCTAAAGTCTTCAGGAAGGTAGATCTCCAAGAACAGAGTTGGTGTACCACTGATTTAAAAGTTCTTGACTGAAGCCCATTCTTAATTTTCCATCCAAATTGTTTGTGAAGAGTAACAAAGGATAATTTTAAACCCCATAACATCTAGAGCTATGTTGTTGATGGGTAATTATCCTTGGAGATTACTCATGTTGGACTGCTGATCTCTTTCCCATTCTTGTGGAATATTGTGCAGTCTCTCTCTCACTCACTCTTCATTTCATCAGTTTCCTCTCCAAACTTTCCACTGAGGAAGCTGGAAGCTTATCAGTACCTGACACTCTGGCTATTTCTTGCCATACCTATTATTAATAATGTATGAATGATCTGAAAAACTTTCACTATTTGCATTACCTGCACCTATAACTGCACTAAGTTTGTGTCTGAATGTGCAATTAATGATGTAAATGGGTTGACCTGTACATGGTATCCACGTCTTTTTGCACACGTCGTCTTTCTGTGTTCTATGTTGTGTTGTGTGTCAAAATACACTTATCCTTATCCAGTCCAAAGTTGATCAAGAATTAGATAGCTTTAAGCTTTAAGGTTTTATGATTTATTATGATTGTGATCACTGCTTCAAAAGTGTGACTCCAAACAATGGCCTCGATCATATTAAAAAAACAAAACAAATAAATAAATAAATAAAAGAGGCTACAAGAAGTCTGAACCAACAGCGTTTTTGTGAGATAACTTATGTCGCTTAAAGCAAATGTTTCTCAGACATAGTTTCAATTCTTTCTATATATCCAACCAATGGCATATCATATCATTACATTATATTATCTTATTTTTTAATTTAGACTTTGCTGTACATTTAACTGGATGTGTGTTCATGGAAAGCTCCACCTCAATGTAATTCTCTGTTGTTGAATTTCTGGAAAGGAAAACACATTTTTTTCCTGTTTAAGAGGAAGCTAACGTGAGTCTGTGTAAACATGCTACACCTAGGGTCAGATTAAAACAAAAGTGTGAGGGGAAAAGGCCATGCTCTACTGAGAAAACTGGTGATGCAGGCCAAAAATCCTTCAGTGAAGTAAATTTTGCGCCCTCCTAAAAAGCCCGGACAATTAACATCAAGCGTGTCTGTGTTTGTTGCAGTATCATTGTACCACTAATAAATAATTTTTCAGAGATTGTCCATAGGTTTATAAATTATACACGTATATAAATACAAATGGCTCATTGTAATAAAAAAAAATAAAAAAAAATCTGCAGTAAAGGAAATGTGTGTTTAGTTCAGTACTCATTTACAAATGTATGCTTGGTATGCTTGTTTCCTCATACTCTTACTCACATCCTGCTTTTTTCCTGGCATAGACACATATAGCATTTATGTATACACAATATTAAAAAGTTAGCGCCTTGCATGGCAGCTCTGCTACCATTGGTGTGTGAATGGGTGAATGAGACACAGTGTAAAGCGCTTTGGATAAAAGCACTATATAAGTGCACATTTGCCATTTACAATACAGAACGTCCCCTCCTATACACATGCACTGAAGACAGCAAAGTTGCATTTTTTAAATGATGCTAGACCTTATTCAGTCTGTTAGCATTCAATTGTGGGTTTGTTCATTGTAATAGGACTAGCAGTCTCAACTTTCTAAAAAAAAACAACAAAAAACAAGGAAGAAACACATGCTCAGAGATGGCAATCATTTTCATGGAATACGAATACTATGTGCCAACTGAATGCGACCACACTGGAGCCAACCGGGTCAGCTGTAATGACCTTATTTACAGCTTAACAGGACACTGCTGAAGGTCACTGTCAGCTGCCAAAGGCTACACACTTTTGAGCCATGGTTTTATTCAGGGTTATGGAAATGAAAATGTAAAAGTTGGATCAGTTCCAAAGGCTTATCAGCATTATAAACGGATTCCAGGGAATAGCCAAAACATAAGATATAAGTGCGCTAGTGACGTGTGCAGGTCAGAACACTTAATCACACTGAAAAATACATTATAAAATATCTAAAAAATGAGCAGTTTGGATGAAAGAAAAAACAAATGTACAATGGGGAAAAGAAAAGCAGCAGAGTGAACACACAGAGCAGATTAAAGCAGTGAATGTGATTCATGACGTTTTATGAATCTGATACGGTAAGTCAATGGGTTGATGTCACTGACACAAATTCTTTATTCTCTCAAATAAATTCCAATAATTAAGAACATTACTAGTGTGAACAGTTTTTATTTGTGTCCAAATATTAAGCAAATATAAGTTGCTGACTCGCCAGTGAGAATGAACTAAAAGAACAATGATTCATTAAGATTTTCATAATTATTCATACAAACAATTTTGTTTTCTGTAACATTTAATTTTTTGTTTAAAAAAAGTTATATTTGGAAATATAAAATGTTTTTTGGTTTTTTTTTACTGACTCAATTATGCAGAAGTCATACCATATGCGATATCTCTAACGGAAGCAACTGAATAAAGAAGAAGAAGAAGAAGAAGAAGCAGAAGCAGAAGAAGAACAGCAACAACAAAAATATTTTGTAGCATATCCCTTGCTTACAATAACGGCATTAAGCTGGTGACCCACTAACATCACCAAAATGTTGGTTTCTTCTTCTGTGAAGCTTCTCTAGGTTTTTCCTACAGCTTCTTTCAGTGGTTGTTTGTTTCGGGGGTTTCTCTCTTCAGTCTCCTCTTCAGGAGGTGAGATGCTGATCAGTTGGGTGAAGGTCTGGTGATTGACTTGTCCAGTTTAAAAGCTTTCACTTTTCCCCCATGATGAAATCCTGTGTTGAGGTGGAAGTGTGTTTTGGATCGTTGTCTTGCTGCATGATGAAGTTCCTCCTGATTCATTTGGATGCATTTCTCTGTAAATCTACAGACGGAATGTTCCTGTAAACTTCTGAATTCATTCTACTGATACCATCATCATGAGTTCATCATCAATAAAGATTAGTGAGAATGTTCCAGAAGCAGCCATGCACTACCTCCACCTTGTTTCACAGATGAGCTTGTATGTTCTGGATCATGAGCAGATCTTTATTTCTTATATATTGTTGTATTGACTATACCCAATGTTTGTGCAAAGGCCCTGATTGATCTCAGCTTCAAAATGGCTCACGTTTCTCATGGACAGCTCTCTGATCTTCATGTTGGTTCCTTAACAATAAATACAGTCTTCATAGATGAAATCTAAGGCTCAAACCAAGAGTAGATATTCTTAGTAATTAATTGTTCAAACAATCAATTTAATCTGGACAACAAGAAACACCTGTCGGTCACAAGGTTCCAATATTTTTGATCGCTTGACAAATGGGTGCTTTGGCATCTGCTAGAAAACAACCCCCCATCAGTCCTCCTGTAAGTTTAGCTGTGAGGAAGGGTATACAGTGACAGGTTCGGGCTCCAGCTGGCTGATGTGTAACACATCTGAGCACTATAATGAAATATATATATGAAGAAGGAGTAAGCGGTAGAAGATGGATGGATGAAAAAATAAAAATAAAAAATAAAAAATAAAAAATAAATAAATAAATAAATAAATAAATAAATAAGCGCGCACACACACACACACACACACACACACACACACACACACACTCTACATGCTTATACTATATAGATCTCTATTGAAATAAAAGGAAACAAAGCCATCTGATCATCGTGTCTTCTCAGGTTACAAACATATGCTGATGGCTTTGTCAGGATTTGCAGCATTTTCTACCATGTGTTGCTACATTTTCTGCTATTCCTATTGCAGAAAGAGTGAGTACTTTCTATGCACTCCTGGAATATATCTTTCTATGCAGCAGGACTTTTCTTTCTATATATATATCTATATATATTTTCTATATATATTTTTATTCTATATATATATCCATCCATCCATCCATCTTCTACCGCTTACTCCTTCTTCAGGGTCATCGGGAAACCTGGAGCCTATTCCAGGGAGCATCGGGCACAAGGCGGGGTACACCCTTGTCTATACCCTGCTGGTCCATCAACAGGGCACACTTACATACACATTCACAGATCCATTCATACTGTGTGTGTGTGTGTGTGTATATATATATATATATATATATATATATATATATATATATATATATATATATATATATATATATATATATATATATATATATATATATATATATATATATATATATATATATATATATATATATATATATATATATATATATATATATATATATATATATATATATATATATATATATATATATATATATATATATTATATACACACACACACACACACACACACAAAGAATTTGCCTTGATGTTCCAGACATTCAGAGGGGACATTTACCAGAATCTGCTGGATTACAATAAAATGAGACTGAAATAATATTTGGCTGAGAAGTGTAATTAAGGCTATATCTAATCATTGTTCTGGAAGTAGGAATTTCCCCAGACAGAAAAACGTCTTGACCATGCTTCCTCTCCCAATCCATTGAGGAAATAAGGAAAGTGAGGGGAAGGGTATTTCCAGAAAGCGGAATTCCAAAACTCTCATCCATGTCGCCTCAAGTTTCCGGGACACAAGCCAGGCAGGTTAGCCAACTATATAAGTCACGCTTGCAGCAGCTCTGAACTCAGAACCAGATAACTGTTTGATAAAGACATTCATCCTGTCCTGGTAACGTGACTATACCTCAAAGGATTAACATCCAGAGAATCCCTTACAATGGTACGTAGAGGAATTCTTCTCACTTGTGCTGCTATAGTAATCTCATAAATGATCAATGTTATCTATGGGCTCATGTGAATGACTGTTTGAATGTCTATACAATTATTTTTTTTTCCATATATATATATATTAGCAAGTGTCATTATCTTGAATATCTTGAACACGAGCACATATATTTAATTTCTTATGATGAGATTATTATAAATCAAATCTAATATTATTCAACCTGTTATTCGGTGTACGTTAACCATTTCAAGTGTTTGATTTTCTTGTTCTGTTGGCAGATGATGTTTCTTTCTAGGAATAAATGCTTAAAATTAGCAACACTTTATCTGCCAGTAGACCAAGACTATAAATCTATAAAGACTATATATATTAAAAAAAAAAAAAAATAGAAATACAGTACTGTACAAAAGTTTTAGGCACATGCAAAGAAATGCTGTAGAACAAGGATGCCTTCAAAATAATGAAATGAAATGTTTCTCCATTTAGAAAAAAATACCGTAAAGAGCAGTAAACAGTAGTAAATGAAACAAAGTCAGTAGTTGGTGTGACAAATAAATAAAAACTGTAGTCTCTGGTAGAATTAATGCAGTTTTATAAGGAAATGGGCTGTAAGTTTTACTGAGCATCTTGCAGAATCTTTACTGACATACAAACATTGTTCTGTACCAGTTAATTTTGTGATAGAAAACTGTTGAAAATGTTTGGGAATCTAAAAGTGTAGATAAAGTCATAAAATTAAAAAACTATAACAAAGTTTGTACAAAAAAAATATGGTGCCTAAAACGTTTGCACAGAACTGTAGGATTGTTCATTTTAAATTTGGTTTATATTTTTACATCTTATCTTCAAGATATTTTCACTGTCCAAGACGTCATCTTTTGCAGAGATTCCTATGGGCTCCTGTCAGTCAGTATTCGAATGCCAATAGTAGGTTAATTTCATTAAAGCCTTGTTTCACTTTTATAGAATTTCTACAATGCACACGTGTCCACAATCTCGACAGTTTTCATCCTTCTCTTCTCAAGTAAGAAATCTATCCGGCCCTTTTAAAGGAATATAACATTGCCACATGTATTAGAGAAACAGTTTCGAATTGAATGTCTTTGCTTCCTAACGCAGTGCTGAATTGGCGGACAGGAGTCGAAGGCTGGTCGTACCATTACTCAAACATTACCATGGACTGGATGACAGCCCGTGATTGGTGCATGAAACACTACACAAACATGGTGGCCATTCAAAACCATGGTGAGATTGAATACCTCAATAACCTGCTCCCCAAGGTGGCAGGATACTACTGGATCGGCATTCGCAAAATCAACAATACCTGGACCTGGGTAGGAACCGGGAAGCATCTGACAGCACAGGCTGAGAACTGGGCCAAAGGGGAGCCTAACAACGGACGCAACAATGAGGACTGTGTGGAAATCTACATCAAGAGAGACAACGATGAAGGCAAGTGGAACGATGAGTCCTGCCAAAAGAAGAAGACTGCACTATGTTACACTGGTATGTGATCTGAAAATGCCCCACTAATGATAAGATGCCATTTTGTGCTTTTGGCAAATCCACATTCCAAGAAAATGATTCAGTCTATATTGTGTGTACAAATGGAAAACCTTTTTTTCTCCCTCTCCTTCAGCGTCCTGTAAGGAAGACTCCTGTAGTCATAATGGGGAGTGTGTTGAGACCATCAACAGCCACACGTGTGACTGTTTTGAGGGCTTTTATGGAGACAAGTGTGAACATGGTGAGTAGTACTGCATGATCGATTTGTCAATGTTCTTTCTTGTAGTGTTTCATTTATCTGTTTATAGCACTTAAAGACAACTAGAGCAGCAGTTACTCTAAGGCCATAAATGTCTTACCACGTACCAAATATACCAAGTATTGTGATCACTGAGCTTCTATAGCCTTGTACAAACTGTAGTTTAGTAAAGCTACACATTTGTATGTTGCTTGTTGAATTATTTTCACTTCTAGGAATCTATTTCCTAAAATCTAGAAGTAAAGGGTTGTTCATTTGTTTCATTGGAATCTTATCATCCCAATAGTCCTGTCTTTACTGCCCCTCGTTTTTGTTGTATGTTTGCTATGGTCCTGGAGGCATTCAATTCTATTTCTTCCCACTATGCACTAGTGTAAGGATAATAATATATAATAATAATAACGAGACTATAAAAATGGCCTTTTTTTGATTTTCAGTTGTTAAATGTGAAGCAAAGGAAATCTCTGCTCCTGAAAATGGCAGTGTCCAGTGCCACCACCCTAATGGAGATTTCTCATACAAATCCGAATGCGAGTATTCCTGTGACGAGGGCTACCAGTTAGTCGGCGCAAAAACGGCACAGTGTGGTGGTACACAAGCATGGTCCAACAATCCGCCAACCTGTAAACGTAAGTAGCTTCAATACCCCCCAGTTTAAAACCACAGAAACTTCCATGTAAATTAAACAACCAGGTCACTTGTATTGTTTTGGTTTTTCCTTGTTTTTGTAGTAATCCAGTGCTTCAAGCTTAATATGACACTTCATGGAACCATACAGTGCAATCATCCGCTACAAGACTTCAGCTATCAGTCCTCCTGTGAGTTTAGCTGTGATGAAGGATATACTCTAACAGGCTCCAGCTCCAGATTGCTGACGTGTAATCCTTCTGGGCACTGGAATGACTCACAGCCCACCTGTGAAGGTAAGAAGAGGCCAGAAAGATACACGTAGTGCTGAAACTTCTTACGCTAAAAAGTTCAACACAGTTCTTGCCCTATGTAAATCTTTGAAGAAGTTGACACAGTTACAGCTTAGCTGTAAAACCAGGCAACGGGCAATTAACAGAACTTAAATTGCTGACTCAGAGGGCGCTGCTCTTTTGGGCTAGAGTCCCTTTAATGAGTGTGTCCATCAGAATGACCATTTCTGTATGTACCTCACAGCGGTCCGCTGTCTGACACTCAAGGAGCCAGTGGATGGGAAAATGAGCTGCATTGGTGATAGTTATGGGAGCAGGTGCATGTTCAGCTGTAATGTTGGGTTCCAACTTTTGGGCGTGTCGGAGCTCACATGCACCAAAACTGCGCAGTGGAGCCAGGAGACACCATCCTGTAAAGGTTAGAAGCAGGACTTAGTCCTTTACAAGTTTCATTTTCTATGTTCATTTATGTTCACGTAGGTTAAAAGACAATGAAGCAAACTGAATCCTACTTGTGTTTAATCTACAGCTGTTCAGTGCCCCGATCTCCAGACTCCACAGAATGGCAGCGTGTCCTGTACGGACCTGACTCTCAGTCTAGGCTCTATATGCAGCTTCACGTGTGGTGAGGGATTCATCTTGGAGGGAGAATCAAGCACAAAGTGTACAGAGACAGGAGAATGGAGCACATCTGTCCCCTACTGCACAGGTACAGGACTTCAGTCTTTGGCTGACCCCAAACCAATTTTTATTTGTGTCTGAAAGCAAAGTGGATCATCTCCACCATCTTGTATCTGTAGCAGTACATAAATTGAACCTTAATGTTCCTTCTGCAGCTGTTCAGTGCCCTTTTTTTCTCCCTCTCCTTCAGCGTCCTGTAAGGAAGACTCCTGTAGTCATAATGGGGAGTGTGTTGAGACCATCAACAGCCACATGTGTGACTGTTTTGAGGGCTTTTATGGAGACAAGTGTGAACATGGTGAGTAGTACTGCATGATCGATTTGTCAATGTTCTTTCTTGTAGTGTTTCATTTATCTGTTTATAGCACTTAAAGACAACTAGAGCAGCAGTTACTCTAAGGCCATAAATGTCTTACCACGTACCAAATATACCAAGTATTGTGATCACTGAGCTTCTATAGCCTTGTACAAACTGTAGTTTAGTAAAGCTACAGATTTGTATATTGCTTGTTGAATTATTTGCACTTCTAGGAATCTATTTCCTAGAATCTAGAAGTAAAGGGTTGTTCAGTTGTTTCATTGGAATCTTATCATCCTAATAGTCCTGTCTTTACTGCCCCTCGTTTTTGTTGTATGTTTACTATAGTCCTGGAGGCATTCAATTCTATTTCTTCCCACTATGCACTAGTGTATGGATAATAATATATAATAATAATAACGAGACTATAAAAATGGACTTTTTTGATTTCAGTTGTTAAATGTGAAGCAAAGGAAATCTCTGCTCCTGAAAATGGCAGTGTCCAGTGCCACCACCCTAATGGAGATTTCTCATACAAATCCGAATGCGAGTATTCCTGTGACGAGGGCTACCAGTTAGTCGGCGCAAAAACGGCACAGTGTGGTGGTACACAAGCATGGTCCAGCAATCCGCCAACCTGTAAACGTAAGTAGCTTCAATACCCCCCAGTTTAAAACCACAGAAACTTCCATGTAAATTAAACAACCAGGTCACTTGTATTGTTTTGGTTTTTCCTTGTTTTTGTAGTAATCCAGTGCTTAAAGCTTAATATGACACTTCATGGAACCATACAGTGCAATCATCCGCTACAAGACTTCAGCTATCAGTCCTCCTGTGAGTTTAGCTGTGATGAAGGATATACTCTAACAGGCTCCAGCTCCAGCTTGCTGACGTGTAATCCTTCTGGGCACTGGAATGACTCACAGCCCACCTGTGAAGGTAAGAAGAGGCCAGAAACATACACCTAGTGCTGAAACTTCTTACGCTAAAAAGTTCAACGCAGTTCTTGCCCTATGTAAATCTTTGAAGAAGTTGACACAGTTACAGCTTAGCTGTAAAACCAGGCAATGGGCAATTAACAGAACTTAAATTGCTGACTCAGAGGGCGCTGCTCTTTTGGGCTAGAGTCCCTTTAATGAGTGTGTCCATCAGAATGACCATTTCTGTATGTACCTCACAGCGGTCCGCTGTCTGACACTCGAGGAGCCAGTGGATGGGAAAATGAGCTGCATTGGTGATAGTTATGGGAGCAGGTGCATGTTCAGCTGTAATGTTGGGTTCCAACTTTTGGGCGTGTCGGAGCTCACATGCACCAAAACTGCGCAGTGGAGCCAGGAGACACCATCCTGTAAAGGTTAGAAGCAGGACTTAGTCCTTTACAAGTTTCATTTTCTATGTTCATTTATGTTCACATAGGTTAAAAGACAATGAAGCAAACTGAATCCTACTTGTGTTTAATCTGCAGCTGTTCAGTGCCCCGCTCTCCAGACTCCACAGAATGGCAGCGTGTCCTGTACGGACCTGACTCTCAGTCTAGGCTCTATATGCAGCTTCACGTGTGGTGAGGGATTCATCTTGGAGGGAGAATCAAGCACAAAGTGTACAGAGACAGGAGAATGGAGCACATCTGTCCCCTACTGCACAGGTACAATATCCAGCTCAAAGATACTTAATTTCATTTCTGAATTCCAGCACCAAAGCCCTGTAAAGTAGTGCTGTTGAATCATGTGAAATTAACTGGACTGAAGCTGGGCACAATGCTTAGAGTAAAACGGTTAGAGTATTGTGCCCAGCTTCAGTCCAGTTAGTTTCACATGATTCAACAGCACTAAATTACTGGCAACAACATTTGGCATTTTGACTATTTTAGATTGGTTAGAGTCTAACCAATCTAAAACAGTCAAAATGCCAAATGTTGTATTTTTATGTAACATATTAAAAAGATTAGAGCTTGCATGTGTTGAAGTATTTTTCCTCCCTTATTTTTATTCTACACAGCAGTGGGATGCCCATACCTCCAGGAGCCAATCAATGGCCTCATCAACTGTTCTTCAGAGGAGGCTGTCTTCAGCACTTCCTGTTCCTTCAGCTGTCTCAGTGGCTATCAGCTTCATGGTCACAACATAGTGATGTGCAGCCTTAATGGCAACTGGACTGGAGAGGTGCCTGAGTGCCAAGGTAAAAAATCAGGCTTGCAGTGAAACCAGGAACGTGTTAGTAATACATGCGTATATTTTTTAGATCAGTAGTGAGATATAGTCCAGGAAGCCCATAGTTGTTTTATTATCTTAATTTCCATCTATTCTTTTTATTATCTTCATTTCCACCAGCTCATCCTGTGACCTTCAGTCCAACTTTGGTGTCTGGCCTGACAATGGGTGTAGGAGGCACTGCTGCGTTTTCCAGCATCGCTTTCGCTTTCTGGATACTGAAGAGACTCCAAAAGTTAAAAGGTGAAAAGAAAGGATTTGTTATTTTACCCTATGACCCTAACCCCTCTCCATTCTTCTTTACTACATATATTAATGGCTTTTTTGTTTCCTTTTTTTGTTGTTGTGATATTCCTGCTCTTAATCTTTCTCTGGAATGAAATTTTTTTTACATTGATATTAAAATACAAATATGAAATCAAATACGTAAGGTTATATTATAATAAACAAATGTTAATGTATAATTTTCTTTATTTAATTACAGCTAATAATTTTGACCTCAGGTGAGTTTTGACTTCTTTTCCAACATAATTACATGGTGTTTATCTTCGTGTGTGTTGGGTGTTCCCGTTAGGTTGTGAGGCTGACCTGTCTTATGTGTATTTTTCCCCCTAGTAACTCAGACATTGATGTGCCTCATGAGGTATACAAAAGTAGTGCTGACAGTCTCATCTAAACAGAAATACCTACAAGCTATATCTATCTAGGTGAGTTTCTAATCTTTCTTCTATAGCAGTAGTAATACAGAGAGAATTTTTATTATTGTGATTATTCAGTTACTCGATTTATTCAATTTACTGCTTGAGGCTCATACTGGACTAAATTGGATTCTGTTAAGTCTGATTCACAGTCTTTTTTATTATTATTATTTTTTCTTCACACAGGTCTCTATCGACACTGTATCGTGGACAGCAATTTCCACTGGAGAGGGAACGAATGCACTTGTCGTTCAACTCAATTTTATTTGTATTGCGCTTTTAACAATGGACGTTGTCACAGAGTTGCTGTACGTACATCCGATCATGGATTTAGATTTAGATCCCTAACGAGGAACCCGTCCTCATCTGGATGACACTGGATAGTGCGATTATAAATCATTACGCTTCCAACTGTGCACTATAGAGACAAAACAAGTGTACTGGGTCGATCAACAGAGTTTAAAAACAAAAAATTTGTTTATTTTATTTCAGTATTGTTAAGTCTATAGAACACAAGTGAGGTTATCCACTGAATAATGACTTGAAAACAGAATGTTTTTGTAAACCCATCCACAGCCATCTTTAGAGTACCTCTGTGGTACCATCCACACCAACCTCACGGCAGTCTTTTGGTCGTCTTTGTCCTCATCAAGCGAAGAGTGATTCTCATATGAAGTAGCTTCACGGAAGAAGTAGTGAGAGTGAAAGAGAATGTTCTTGTCCTTTAAAGAGGATGTGCATTGTGTGCCAGGTGCAAGCAGGGACTAGCTAAATGACCTGAGGTTGATCCTCAGTCCTCTGTTGAACTGTTAAACGAGGGATCCTTATTGGACATTTATTAGTTACTTAATTTATTATAGGCTGATTTCCAATAGAAGTATTGATATGTGAATTATTGAGCATATTGTTCTATGCTGTTTGTGCTATTTATGAATTTTAATAAGAAATATGTGTTATTATGTACTGTATACACCTTTTTATTATTATTATTTTTATAATTATTATTATTATTATTATCAGTATTATTATTTGATATTTGTGAACATATTTAAAGTGGTTGTTTTGGTTATTGTAGCTCATTTCTTTATTAAGGAGCCAAGCTAATGTGGTTCATCCTATTAAAATGTGAATTGTCAATAAATATTAATGAGCTTAAGGAATATAATAGTGGTTTGTGTCTTCTTCTTTTTTTGAATAAAGATAGAGGCAAAACTCTCGTTCTTAGAAAGTTTTATAAGATGAAATATATATCTAAAAAATAAATAAATAACTACAATTAAATCGAAATATGTACAATATTGGAAATAGTTTCTCTGATCGTACCACTAGCGACACACAAACTCGTCCCTTCGATTCCCTGTCCACTTTCGCACCAACGCTAAACCCCGTGAGAGTGCTTGGTTTTTATTCTGACACAGTAGCACTGTTTCATTGTTTTCTGAAAATGTCATTCCTACTGAAAGATGCAATGACAAAAGCTATTACGTAATCAGAAGCACAAAATGCATTTGAAATAGGAAGAAAAAAGAAAAGAAAGTTAAACTACCGGAGGTACAAATGATCAATTTGATTTTGGTCAAAGTTACTTTATTGTCCTGTTTCCCCTCATGCATTTCATCGAGTTCAACACAGCCATAAACATTGATTGACGGTGTTTTTATAACCAGGCTAATCTGACTTTGCTTTTTTCCAGCAACTATGGCTGAGGTGGAGAGAAAGGTTTTGACCCCTTGTACACTGAGTTCATGTTGTAGGTGTATTATTCTTTTTGGGCCAGTGTCAGTATGATGGCTGTGCGAATGATTTCAGTTCAGAATAAACACTACACTACTACTCCAATATACGTTACTCGAATTCACCTTTCAGTGTGTTTCAAAATAGTCTCATAGAAAAAAAACATATTAGAGTAGAATTTTTCATGGTTCGGGTGGGGGAGGGGGGTGTATATTTTAAAACATTATTAACTCATCCACCGAGAGTTTAATGTTGTTTATTACTACGAAGCGAACAATTCCTGTAATCTCTCGAAAGAGAATCCAAACATTCTATTCATGGGGAATATATTTATTAAAAATCTAATCAAGTCTGACATCACAAGCATCACTAGTTTACTTACAGTGTGCACCAGGGTTACGTTTCAAATGAAATATAAAGTCAGGACCCGCCCCTGCAAAAAAACAGCAGTTACCCATAGGTCAAGGGGTCATAATAATAACATTGTGGTCATATCCTGCCATTTAACAGTAACAGCCAGCCTACGTGAGAAAGACCCTGACTGAAAGCTGGTCGCTGTCAGAGAGAGAGAAGGAGAGACAGCGTGTGCAGGTAGAAGGACGTCTGGTGGAGAAAACAGCCCGAATAAACTGAGACTACTTGGAGAGTGGTTCAGGAAGCAGTTGAGTATATCATGTATTTTTTTCATTATGTGCAACTGTATTTTTAAGCACTTCTAATGGATATTATTATTGTGGTCAAATGCCAAACAAAAAATATTATTAGTGTGTACGATAATGCAAACTCAAGTTAGCGGTAGCTCAGTAGTGCCAGTGGTAACTCAGTGGTTAAGGAATTGGACTTCTGACCAGAAGACTTCATGAGTTCAAATTCCAGCACCACCAAGCCGCCACTGTTTTCCCATGAGCAAGGTCCTTAACCATCAACTGCTCAGTTGTATAAATTAGATATATTTAAGACTTAAATTTATCTCATTTATATTTAAATAAATATATTATATAAAACTTAAATTTTAAGTCGTTCTGGATAAGGGTGTCTGCCAAATGTCATAAATAAATACTGAATAATTCTGATATTTAGGCTGTAGCTACGACGTTAACCATGAGGCCATTTGCACAAACACAACTTTTGCTGTACCTCAGTTTAACATCTGGTAAGTCATGTGGTAAATTCAGAAAATGTCCCATACTCACATTACCATTCAAATGTTTGGGCACGCCTTCATTTTGTTCACTACTTTTTACTATTTTTGAATAATTGACATTACCACTGTAACACAATCAGGACGTTTTTTTTTTATCTTTTCTTTTCTTTTCTTTTCCGAATCTAACAAAGCGCTTCACAAATTCTCCAAATTCTAAATCTGAATTATTTGTTTGGGAGACAGATTAATCTGAAATTAAAAACTCCTTTTAAAACTAATTTAACTAAAATATCCGTTATCACTAAGTGGTGCACGGTGGCTTAGTGGTTAGCACGTTCGCCTCACACCTCCAGGGTAAGGGTCTCTCCCCGTGCTGCGGGGGTTTCCTCCGGGTACTCCGGTTTCCTCCCCCAGTCCAAAGACATGCATGATAGGTTGATTGGCAGCTTGGTAAATTGTCCATAGTGTATGAATGGGTGTGTGAGTGTGTATGTGATTGTGCCCTGCGATGGACTGGCACCCTGTCCAGGTGTACCCCGCCTTATGCCCGATGCTTCCTGGGATAGGCTCCATGTTCCCCGCGACCCTGAAGCAGGAATAAGCGGTTGAAGATGGATGGATGGATGGATATTCAGTATACTCTGTCCAAACCATTGACTGGTAATGGTGCATCATTTCTAAACACTCAGTCATCATAATCTTATCTGAAATTTGTTCATTTGCCATGAATGAATAGTGCAGGTCAGGAGCTGGACCTACAAGTATTCCAATCAGACAATGGGCTGGATAGAAGCCAAAACATGGTGTGAAACTGAAGCCCAGAGCCTGATGTTTATTCAAAGTGAAGAAGACAACAACTACCTTAAAGATAATCTCCCAAAGCTAAATCACTACTATTGGATTGGACTCAGAATGACTGAGGGCAAGTGGACTTGGGAGGGGACAACAAAGATGTTGGAGGGTAATGGATACTGGCATCCTCAAGAACCGAATAACAAAAAGAAAGATGAAGACTGTGTGGAAATATACATAAATAAATGGGAGTCACATGGCAAGTGGAATGATGAAATTTGCACCAAACAGAAGCATGCCTTGTGCTATAAGGGTAAGGATATATATTCATATTCATGTATATTCATTCACAATGTGAGTCTATTTCACTCCTAACTACCAGGGTATACGATAGTAACATATGTAAGTGCTATGAAGCCCACATACTATAGCGATTTCGAACCTGCTTCAGCTCTGTGAAGCGGCTCAAAGGAAAGGCGGCTGTATGCTGTTCAAATAGTTCAATGCCAGAGTTTTAAGATAAATGCAGCCATCTTCTCCAGAAAAAAAACTATTTTATTTGTGTGTGTGTGTATGTGTGTGTGTGTAGCATCATGTTTCGAGGGGTTATGTAGCAAGCATGCCCAGTGTGTGGAGAACATCAGCAACTACACATGCAAGTGTAATCCAGGATTCACCGGTCCCAAGTGTACGGAAGGTAATGAAGATGATTTTTTTAAAAATCTATTTTTCTATTCAGTGTATACGTTATAACACCATTTAGAACAGCTACATTATATTTACAGTACGTTATATATATGAATTTTCTAATATATAGAATTAAAATTTTTTTTACAGCTGTTCAATGCCCTTCGATTGCCACTGTGCCCAGTAATGGGAGAATGAACTGCAGTCATTCTACCAACAGCTACAACACTATATGTATGTTCAGCTGTGACGAGGGCTTCGAGCTGAGAGGTTCACACACAACCCTGTGTGATCACAGGGGCGGGGGAAAAAAAAAAAAAAAAAAAAAAAAAAAAAAAAAAAAAAAAAAAAAAAAAAAAAAAAAAAAAAAAAAAATATTATATAATTTTAAAAAAAAAAAAAAAAAAAAAAAAAAAAATATTTTTAATAAAATTTTTTAAAAAAAAAAAAAAAAAAAAAAAAAAAAAAAAAAAAAAAGCTCGAGGCTTGTTGAAAGGGGGAAAAAAAAAATGGGGGTGTTTTTTTTAAAAAAATAAAAACGACAATTTTAAAAAAAAAGCAGCCCTTTTTTTCAGAAAATAACTATTTTATTTGTGTGTGTGTGTGTGTGTGTGTGTGTTTGTGTAGCATCATGTTTCGAGGGGTTATGTAGCAAGCATGCCCAGTGTGTGGAGAACATCAGCAACTACACATGCAAGTGTAATCCAGGATTCACCGGTCCCAATTGTACGGAAGGTAATGAAGATATTTATTTATTTATTTATTTATTTCTATTCAGTGTATACATTATAACACTATTTAGAACAGCTACATTATATTTACAGTATGTTATATATATGAATTTTCTAATATATAGAATTTATTAATTTTATTACAGCTGTTCAATGCCCTTCGATTGCCACTGTGCCCAGTAATGGGAGAATGAACTGCAGTCATTCTACCAACAGTTACAACACTATATGTATGTTCAGCTGTGACGAGGGCTTCGAGCTGAGAGGTTCACACACAACCCTGTGTGATCACACTGGACAGTGGACACACAACACCCCAACCTGCACAGGTACTACTTCAAATATCAAGATAAAGCATACAGTATGGGATTATCTTTTCACATAAAATAACACAAATGTACATATATCGTTAGTGCTTACATTTTCGTAAGTGCTATGAAGCCCACATACTATCACGATTTCGAACCTGCTCCAGCTCTGTGAAGTGGCTCAAAGGAAAGGTGGCTGTATGGTGTTCAAATAGTTCAATGCCAAAGTTTTAAGATAAATGCAGCCATCTTCTCCAGAAAAAAACTATTTTATTTGTGTGTGTGTGTGTGTGTGTGTTTGTGTAGCATCATGTTTCGAGGGGTTATGTAGAAAGCATGCCCAGTGTGTGGAGAAAATCAGCAACTACACATGCAAGTGTAATCCAGGATTCACCGGTCCCAAGTGTACGGAAGGTAATGAAGATGTTTTTTTATTTATTTTTTTTCTATTCAGTGTATACATTATAACACCATTTATAACAGCTACATTATATTTACAGTACGTTATAGATATGAATTTTCTAATATATATAATTTATGTATTTTATTACAGCTGTTCAATGCCCTTCGATTGCCACTGTGCCCAGTAATGGGAGAATGAACTGCAGTCATTCTACCAACAGCTACAACACTATATGTATGTTCAGCTGTGACGAGGGCTTTGAGCTGAGAGGTTCACACACAACCCTGTGTGATCACACTGGACAGTGGACACACAACACCCCAACCTGCACAGGTACTACTTCAAATATCAAGATAAAACATACAGTATGAGATTATCTTTTCACATAAAATAACACAAATGTACATATATCGTTTTCAACTTGAAAGTTATTTTGATTGTTATGTTATGTACCTTACCTTCTAACTAAAACGGAATGATCTTGTTCCAGTAGTCATGTTGTGTAAGAGTCTCTCAGTGCTTGGTGGTGGAATTGTGAGCTGTTATAGAGGCAACAGCACTATCTGCACAGTACAGTGTCCCTCCGATTACCTGCTGCTGGGAGCTGGTGAACACACCTGCAGACCTGATGGCTCATGGAGCCAGTTCCAACCTCTGTGTGCCAGTGAGAATTGCCTTTAGTCACACAATGTCATGCAGTATTACAAACTGCAGTTCAAAATAACAAAATAAGGGTGTCTGGTTCAGTTATATACATATAAATATTTATACATGTTTAAAGACATAGAACATAGCACCTTTTAAATCAGACCACCCAATGTGTAGGCGAGCAAAAACGTTGGAACATGTGAATGACAGGTGTTTCATGTTACCCAGGTGAGTCCTGTTAGACTGAGTGTTTAAACAATAAGTAGCTCTGAACATTTACTCTTGGTTTTATCCTTCACGTAAAAAGGATAAACCAACATGGGAACTGTCTATTGGAGAAAAGCATGTCATTTTGAAGCTGAGTAAAGAGGGAAAATCAATCCGAGATGTTGCACAAACATTGGGTATAGTCAATACAACAATTTGGAATGTGCTAAAAAAAAAAAAAAGAAAGAAACCGATGATGTACTAACATGCAGACATGGAACCGGTCGACCAAGGATAACGATAGCTGATCTGATCTCATCAGTGACATCACCAACAACCACAGGGCAGGGTGAAGGTCTCACCATCCACCGTTTGAAGTAGACTTTGAGAACAGAAATATAGAGGCCATACCACAAGACGCAAACCATTCATCAGCAGTAAGAATTAGTAATCCAGACTGGAATTCACAAAATAATAGAGAGATGATCCTCAAAAGTTCTGGAACCAAGATGAACCTCTACAAAAGAAAGAAATGATCTTCTCATGAGCCAGAGCATACAAGCTCATGTGTGAAACATGGTGGAGGTAGTGTCATAGCTTGGGTGGCTTCGTCTGAAACATTCTCACTAATCTTTATTGATGATGAACTCGTGATAGTAGCAGCAGAACACATTCAGAAGTTTACAGGAACATTCTGTCTGTAGATTTACAGAGAAATGCATCCAAATGAATCAGGAGGAACTTCATCATGCAGCAAGACAACGATCCAAAACACACTTCCACCTCAACACAGGACTTCATCAGGGGGGAAAAGTGGAAGGTTTTAGACTGGACAAGTCCATCACCAGACCTTCACCCAACTGATCAGCATCTCACCTCCTGAAGAGGCGACTGAAGAGAGAAACCCCCCGAAACACAAACTACTGAAACTACTGAAACTACTGAAAGAAGCTGCAGTAAAAACCTGGAGAAGCTTCACCGAAGAAGAAACCAGCAGTTTTGTGTCAGTGAGTCGCAGAATTGATGCAGTTACTGCAGGCAAGAGATATGCAACCAAATATTAAGAGTTATTTATTTATTTGTTCTAAAAGTTGGGTGGTCTGCCACCAAAGGTGCCATGCCCTATGTTGTTTAACACATCTATATGTAACTAATAGAAACTGAAATCCTAAACTCTCGTCTCATCTCCATCTTCTGATCTCAAACCCAAATGTCTTTGGTGTACAGCACACACTACTGAATTGGCCTCTCTGTTCCAATAGTTTCAGATAGGACCGTATATATATATATATATATATATATATATATATATATATATATATATATATATATATATATATATATATATATATATATATATATATATATATATGTGTGTGTGTGTGTGTGTGTATATATATATGTGTGAGTGTATATATATATATATATATATATATATATATATATATATATATATATATATATATATATATATATATATATATATATATATATATATATGTGTGTGTGTATATATATATATATATATATATATATATATATATATATATATATATATATATATATATATATATATATATATATATATATGTATATATATATATGCACACACACACACACACACATACACACACACTCTACATGCTTATACTATATAGATCTCTATTGAAATAAAAGGAAACAAAGCCATCTGATCATCGTGTCTTCTCAGGTTACAAACATATGCTGATGGCTTTGTCAGGATTTGCAGCATTTTCTACCATGTGCTGCTACATTTTCTGCTATTCCTATTGCAGAAAGAGTGAGTACTTTCTACGCACTCCTGGAATGTATCTTTCTATGCAGCAGGACTTTTCTTTCTTTAAGAATTTTAAATATTTGATTAACCTTGTTCTTTTTCTTCTATTTATTTATTTTTTGCAATAGGAAAAAAGCCAGTGAAAGCAAAGTAAGACATGAATTTTTAATTCATCAATCCTTTTGTAATATCTGAATCATTCTATTATAAAATTTGATAAGTCATTCTAACTTTTAACTGAAAAGGGAAAGGTATGCACACTACATGAACTAAAGTATGTGGATACCTGACCATCATACCCATATGTGGGCTTTGACTTCAGCCTCATGGAATACCTTTGGGATCATCGGAAATGCCAGGTCTTTTCATTTGACATCAGTGTCCAACCTCTCTAATGTTCTTGTGGTAGAATTTGCAAATCCTATGAAAGTTTTTTTCAGGTTATGTAATTCAAGTTGCACAGACTTTTGGCACTATTATACTTCCATAAAATCCCCACAGGAGACCAACTCTGTTAAAAAGGGCACATACAGTATAGTATGTGTGTGATGGTCAGGTGTCCATATATGTTTGGCTTATAGTCTATGTCGATATGGTTCAACAAAGTGGAGGAAATCAAGGATCTTCTGAACAAATTGAGTTTTCCCAGATGCTTATTTTCTTGCCAAATACAAATAACATACGTTTCCCCCTTGTGACTGACCTCATGCAGGCAGCCTAGACGAGATCTATGTTTAATTTGCCCTTTGGTCATTTATGTCTGTGTCCTGGCAGTCTACCACTTTATTATAGAATCACAATTTCTGTAAATACAAAGCCTTCCATTCTACTTCTGTACCTTCCAGATCACCAGTTTCCTTTGTAACTAGTGGATACTACATATCATACTGCACTCTCCAGACAATAGTAAATAGAACTCATGAATAGTGCTGATACTGTTCTTAACTGACGACTAGAATCACTCTACTCACTACACTGAATGAAAGTGTAATGAAGAAAATTCAACCTATAGATTTTGATGAAGATAGACAGTGAGCGCCATGTCACGTTTATTTTTTAGGTCTATTACTGCAGCTCTAATTTCTGTGGCTGGAATGGTTTGTTTGGCTACAGCATGACATATTTAAACCCTGTATGCACTGTGTGCTGACAGATAATATACCTAATCACCTGGCCATAGTGATGATCAGCATAAAAGCTCTAACAAGGTACCAGCATTAGGTGGTGCAATGTGCTTTTACCAGGCTCTAGTAATGGTACTTAAGCCAGCTAAGCTTGTCTTCTTGTGGTAACAAACCCAGTAATCTACCCCACTCACATTGCTTGGAATGCTGCCTACAGGAGGTCCCTACTCACTCCATCATTTATGGCCATTATCTCATTAATGCTCTGGAACAACTGTGCCACCATGTTAGAGATAAAACCCACGTTAATCAGTCTCATATGCCTTGAGAATGTAGGACTCTTTTATGCTAGGGATGAGAAAATACAGATTTGCGTTTAGAGCTTTATAATAGAACTTTTAAAATAGTGTCTGTTCTAAAGTCAAACATGGCAAGAATATTCAAATGCCCATCACCTGCCAATGCGCACTCCTATGAAGGTCCAAAAAAGAATTTAATAAGAAATTGCTTAACACCAGCTCAAATCATGATATCGCCACAGCAGCAGAGGACCCTCTGTCGAATCTCCATTGTTATCAAATGATTCAGGTGCCATTCTGTATTTTTTGCGTCATGACATTTAGTGAGGAACTTATTTAGTCACTGAAAGAAAGAATCCACTGCTTTCAAAGGAAATTATTAGATTCCTGGCAATCTGGAATGTGAGGTAGTAGAACTGACCTGATTTTGTTTTTCATCATCAGTTATCAAGACGAGATGACGAACCCAGTATGTGATGCGGGTGATGCACCACTGGAGGACTCTCTGAGCTCAGTGTGACACTTCACTTCCTTTGTTCATTTGATGCTTTAAGTTCAATACATCTGCCAATACTGTCAATTTCCAAACATAGTCAAAGGTCCTTCATAGTGAAAATTGTTTAATCAGTATTTTACATGTAGATTTTTCTGGAAATCAAGGGGAAAAATGCTTTTGGTTAAATGCAAACTGTAGTTGTGCCTGAAGTCCTGTGCCTGAAGTCAGCCAGTCATTTGTGTTACTGAGGATAAATTAGTGTGGCTTCCACCAAGGAACTGGAGAACATGAGCAATAATAACTAAGGTTAACTAATGACAGCTACTGTATGTACATCCCTAAATGCATTATAATAACTGAGGAACTTATACGGTGGGGTCAAAAAGTGAAAATGTGGCATTTTTTAATAAACTAGAAATAAACAGAAGGTTTTCAAATGTTTAAATATTCCAAACAAACAAAGTAAATACTCAATATGTTTAATACTAACTATTTCTAGCTCCCTATTCGTGCGATGTGCGAATATGCATATGTGCAGTATTGACCATTGAACTGCTATGTACAAAAGGTCAGATTTTCCTCATGTTTAATCTCTTCTATTGAAGCGTGTGTTACGACAGCGCTCTGATGGATTTGATCTAATGTGAGGTAAAAAAAAAAAAATTTTGCACAAACTTGTGGATTTCGTGCCAACTCGAGTGTCATAAAAGCAAAAAGGGGTGTCATACCAAGTACTAAAACTCTGAAATTCATGTAAATATTTTTTTAAAATTCTACATTCCACTTAAGATATTATGAAAATAATGCAAAATATAAGCATTTTCACTAGTGTATACTAGCCTGAGTACTAACAGGTAATGGGTCTCTAAATCTGTGATGTTTTAATAAACATCAAAAAGTTTTTAGGTTCTTTTAATTGTTCCGTTTTGTGGTTGTACACGGCTTATGCACATGTGCATCAAGTTTAGAAGTATATAAATAAATACATCAGGGACCATTCACTAGTGCTATAACCAAAACCATGAACAAGAGTAAGATTAAGTCAAGACCCAGACATAAGGGAGTTGAAGCCAAGTCAAGTCTGAGTCCAAATGAAAGTGAGTCTGTACAGAGTCAGAAAATCAGTGAGCTTGGGGTTATGGGGGCCCCTGTGCTTGGCAATGTCCAAATGTAATGGAACAAATTGTGACCTTAACTTTTAGAACTTGTGTTGTCAGAATTTATTAGCACAGAAAATTCACACCACTAAAATCCACTCTCCAAACCCCCCCTCCCCCACCCTTCGCTTTCTACCGTAATATTTTCCATTATCCAACATTAGCACAACTAGCTAATATCAACAGCCCACATGACTATACTGCACCTACAGTATGTTCCTCCTACTGTCAAAGCTAATAAACCCAAATCAAATATGACCAACGTACAACACAATGTACATCAAATCAAACTTAAATATTTTATGGGGCCCTCTTTCACCCGGTTCCCCGTGCTACAGCTCTGTGTAGCCCAAGCACAGCCACATCTGAAGAAATTACTAAAAAGAAAGACATGTCCAGCTGACAAACCCCACTGTTCTTCATATCTCATCCAAAACACTTTTAGATTAGCCAAGAATTTTAACTTTGACTTTCAAAAATGACAACTGGTCTGTGTGTAAAAAAAAAAGTCTAAAGAGAAAGATTTGGTAAAGTTCCCATCTCTGTTGTGCAGTGCTCACTGTGTAAACTGCCATGTCTTGCTATGTGTTAGATTTCCACGTTACAGGAATCTCAGATTATGCCTTATGCCCGTCAGATCATCCGTCATGCCTTCCAGCCTGTTTTACCATTAACTATTAACTTCTATTAATAGTTAAAACTTCTATTAACTTTCTATTTTGTGCTGCTATGAGCTAGAAAGTGTTGTTTGCTGTAGAGTCAGGAGCGCCTGGAGAGTCCGAAATTAACACACACACTGACAGATATGAGTGTTCTCAGAGACTTCCTATTTATTCATTCAAAACAGGAGTATTTATACACATTGTACACATTGATAACATCAGTGCGTTGACGGTTTCTACTGGTCCAGGTGTCAGACAGATTTAGACAAAACACACAGCACACAGTCATGATACAAAATAAGTCCCGTGTCATGTTGACACAGAAGTACATAATAATATAATCAAGGCTAGCAGTCGATCAGCTTATTCAAAAAGGTAATTCATCATAGGTATTTGATAGCAGTTTATAATATAAGAGGGTACGTGATATAAGAGAATTTCCTTTCACTATGCCCCAGTCAAATAAATGCTGCTTGCCTGATCACGTTCATCCTGGTAAATTTTCATTACAATCTTTTTGCCAGTATCAGATTTATTAAAAAATAAATATTTTTTTTAAGTAGTCAACAATATCAGTTAACTACACCATGCTCACACCACGAGTTGCATCATTTCCTAGTAGGCGTAATTCAGCTTGGCACAGAAAGTCAAACTGCAATCGAGCAGTTGCACGGTTATAATGTGAGAAGAGTTCTTACTCTGGAGATACCGATAAGGTGGGCTTTATTATTAATTGCTTTTCTCGTAGTGACATCATTATGCATAGTATATTTAACAATTTGACTTATCTTTTGTCAGATGTTTTGTTGGAAGCATCTAAGGATGCATTTTGGATGGATAGTGCTTATGACCATGGTGAATAATGGTATGTTTCATTACTTTATCAATGATAAGCCATTCTTTTTGTAATCCTGAAGCAAAGTAAAAGATTTAGTGCTATTGTCTTGACTTGAGACAAATTATACATATATTTCTTGCATGCATGGTCATTTTAAACTAGATATTTATTATGTTTATAATCTGCAATGATATTAATATCCATTCAGACTTCTTCTGAATCAGTAAGTGTGCAATTTGAATATTCTAATGAAGATATGACAATTATGATATGGCACATAGGGGTCCAGGCCTGGACATACCATTACAACACAGACACCAGCATGGAGTGGGAAATGGCCCGCCAGTGGTGCAGGCAGCATTACACCGACATGGTAGCCATCCAGAACAAACAAGAGATCATCTACCTGAACCAGATATTGCCCTCGCATCGCTCCTACTATTGGATTGGCCTTAGGAAAATGGCTGGCCAGTGGACATGGGTAGGTACCATGAAGCCCCTGGCACTCGAAGCAGCGAGCTGGGCAACAGGAGAACCCAATAACCAGGGAAGTAGTGAAGACTGCGTGGAGATCTACATCAAGAGGTCCAAGGACACAGGCATGTGGAATGATGACAAGTGCAGCAAAAAGAAAGCAGCACTCTGTTACACAGGTAGCATTTACATTTAGTCATTTAAAGGCACTCTTATCCATTGTGACAAAAAGTAAACTCAATTTTCTTGCCGGGAAATAACCGGAAAGACACAGCAATACAAAGTACTTACTGATGATTTCACATAATGACTCGTATCTTAAAGCCTACAGTGTTGCTGAGTTCAGGTGCTTCGTTTTCATTTGACCAAACCCATTCGTGATTAAAAGACAGAAATGTTCAGGACAAAGCGAAACAATCGACTTGAATGATCAATGAAATACAATGATAGAGATTTGACCATGTATTGTTAAAGTGTGTGTTTGTGTTTAGCATCGTGCCTTGAGAGGTTGTGCGGTGAGCATGCCGAGTGTGTGGAGAACATTGGAAACTACACTTGCGAGTGTAATCCCGGGTTCACAGGACCACGCTGTAATGAAGGTACTGTAGATAGTGCAAAACCTCAAGCTTGTGTTTAATTATATGTGCTATAATCTCTTTCTCTCTTTGCAGCTGTAGAATGTGGTGCTGTCAAAAAACCAAAGCAGGGTTTTGTGAATTGTAGCCATGTTTATGGAGACTTTCGTTTCAATTCATCCTGCCAGTTCTACTGTGACCGTGGCTACATATTACAGGGTTCAAAACATCTACACTGCTTATCACTGGGGAAGTGGGATCGTGATCCTCCAGAGTGCCAGGGTAGGGAATGGTATACAATGTCACTACTTATAACTCATCTCCGTTGCATAGATGATTTGTTTGATGTTTTTAGATGATTAACTTATTTTTTCTTCCAATAATTATAGTTGTTGAATGTCCTCCAATTACAACTAGAGCCAGTGGTTGGAATATGACATGTAGCCATCCTCTGCACACAAACAGCTACAACTCTACATGTGTGTTCAGCTGTGATGAGGGCTTTGAGCTGAGAGGATCACACACAATCTTGTGTGATCACACTGGACAGTGGACACACAACACCCCAACCTGCACAGGTACATCTGTTGGAATGTTAGTTAAAACGCATGTGGATATTTGTTATTTTCATAAAAGTCAATAGTTCAGCTTCTCTGGCACACTCAAAGTGATGCTTATTCTTTTTTTTTTTTTTTTTTTTCTTAAATGTCTGTATTATCGCAGTGACTTCAGCAGGAAGTTAAACCCCTCCCTTCCTATTTTTGTGAAACAGTTTTATTGTCATTGCACAACATGACCTTTTTTTAATTATTTCCTGCACATGCAAGACATTGAGATATTAAGCTTTCTTATTACAGTGGCTATGATAAAGCAACCAACAAAACAAAACATGCAATTATTAAATTATATTTATATTTTTATTTTATTTTTTTTTTTTTTGGGTGGGGGGGGGGATTACAGTTTTAAATAAAACAGATGCAACATATGGAATGACTTCCCCTCACAGTTTTGGTAGATCTGAACCATTTTTGCAAGGAAGAGTAGAAAAGAATTGCCAAATGAAGATGTGCTAAGTTGGTAAACTCACTAGTTACTCATGTAAACGTACTTTAACTAGCTATTAGTTAAGGGGTGTGTATACTTGTGCAAGCAGGATATTACATTTTCCCCCCGTAAAATAATTCTGTTTGTTTTTCACCTGAATTGTGGTGGTTGATATAATACATAATAAGTGGAAAAACATGATGTCTGACATGATGACAAAGAAATTTCGTTCTTTTTTTTACATGACAAAAAAAACCAGCAACGTTCACAGGGTGTGTAGACTTTTTATGTCCACTGTGAAAGATAGGACCACTGAGTGCAGTATGCTTTTGCTTTGCTCTTTGTTCTCGCTGTGCTGCAGTGGTTTACTCTCTCAGTCTAAAGACATGCATGGTAGGCAAATTGGCATGTCCAAAAGTGGACACGTGTGTGATTGTGCCCTGCGATGGATTGGCACCCCGTCCAAGGTGTACCCCTCCTCGTGCCCCATGCTCCCTGGTATAGGCTCCGGGTTCCCCGCAGCCCTGTAGGATACACGGTATAGAAAATAGACAGATATATCTAGGTGTTTCACAACATTGCATTAAAATGTGATGAAATACTTTTAGTACAATTAAGGATTTTGTTTCACATGTCATCATTGAGAGAACTATTACACAACACCTTGCATTGTAAGCACTGTTTTCACAAGGTAGTTGGAGAAACCTTCTTTCCTAACCTCAGCTAACTGACTACTGTATATAGTTAGTTAACAGTCTCATTGTATCTACTATTTACAATTAGCTTGTAGGACTAGAGCTGCAGGAAACCTTAAGCAGCTGATATCTCATTTGTAGTTACAGCTGTTATAAGTATTTCACATTTGTAATCCATTTTACATTTAGGCTGCTATTGCTTGTTTTATTCCAGTTGTGACCTGTGAGCCACTTGTGAGACCTGAAAAGGGTCACATGACCTGTACTGATCCACTGGGAAAGTTCTCCTTCCGTTCATCTTGCACAGTAACCTGTGAGGAAGGATACACACTGAGAGGAGAGAACACACTCACCTGCACCAAGACCGGCAACTGGTCAGCAGAAACTCCAACATGTGAAGGTACGGTGTTAATAAATGTAGTCCATGATTACTAATTTAATACTGCTCACTGTATTATGGAAGGACGGTATGTGTGTTAGCATTATAGTGTATTTTTGTGCTTATGTTGAAGTTGTCAGATGCAGCGCTCTCAATTCTGCTCCTCATGGTTCCATGCATTGTACGGACCCGGTGGAGAAATTTGCTTATAGCTCCATTTGTGGGTTCGAGTGTGACATCGGGTTTCTTCTGATGGGTTCAAACTACACCTACTGTGACTTACAGGGAAATTGGATCCACAGCCCTCCAGTGTGTCAAGGTAAACTAACATTGTACTGACTGTTAGAATTGGGCTCTAAAGATGTCAGTTTCACAGATTATTGGCCATTAGGACTATATGACTATATTAATTATTATATATATATATATATATATATATATATATATATATATATATATATATATATATATATATATATATATATATATATATATAAGTATATAAAATAATTTATCTAGTCATATAGTCATGTATATATATATATATATATATATAATAATTCATCTAGTCATATATATATATATATATATATATATATATATATATATATATATATATATATATATATATATATATATATATATATATATATATATGCGCCCCGGAATTTTTTATTATTTTTTTTACATTGCACAGACTTATAATTTCAAGAAACCAAAGAGCCAGTTCAAGATTTCTCAGCTTCATTATTATGGAGTATGTTCTATAATTTTGAACTAATTCTTGTTTTAATACACTTTATGTGTGTGTGGATCCACAGCGGTACAGTGTTCTCCTCTGTCTGCTCACTCCAGTGTTGTGAGAATTAACTGCACTCATCCCCTCTCCACCAACAGCTACAACTCCACTTGTGTGTTTAATTGTGATGAGGGCTTTAAGCTCATAGGTTCCTATAAAACTCAGTGTGATCACACTGGACAGTGGACACCCAAGACCCCCACTTGCAAAGGTACAACGTCAAGTGCTGCGATTTATAGTAACTCATTTTCTCTATATAGATTGTCTTCCTACTAGAACAGTCTGGTAAAAGATCTTTTAAATTTGGCACATTGATTGGGGAGGGTCTAAGGAACATTCTGACCAAATTTGGGCAAAGTGCTGCCAATGCTCTAGCGCCACCATTGGGTCAAATATTGGCCTTTGTATAGCAACTCATTTACTCTATATAGAATATCTTCCTGTCAGGCTCCGGATTCCAGGTGCTGCAGTCCTTCCAGCATTTTAAAATCCATCCATCCATCTTCTATAAGGCTTATCCTTTTCAGGGTCACGGGGAACCTGGAGCCTATCCCAGGAAGCATTGGGCACAAGGCGGGGTACACTCTGGACAGGGTGCCAATCCATTGCAGGGCACACTTACATACACATTCACACTCCCATTCATACCATTTGAAAATCACACATCTGAAATGAAGTCTATTTCTTGACTCAAAAATCCCTTAGTACAAGTTACATGACAATTAGTACAATTAATCAGATTTCTCAACATTCAGTTCCACAATAAAATGTTTCTGATCATCAATATTTCCAACAAACAAGAAATATATCTGGAGGTTAAAATATTCGCTCAAACATTATGAATTTTGTTAAAATCTTTGTAACGAGTTTAATGTAACTACAATTTAGCTTTAGCAAAACTCAACAAAAACAACAGAATGAAGGTGAATGAAATGAATTCACTTGTTCCTTCACTGCATCAGTGCTAATATTATAGTAAGCTGTGCATTACACCATATTCTGTACCACACCTCAATACTATATAATGATGTCTATTCCAGCTGTGACCTGTGAGCCACTTGTGAGGCCTGAGAAGGTTCACATGACCTGTACTGATCCACTGGGAAAGTTCTCCTTCCATTCATCTTGCGCTGTGACCTGTGAGGAAGGATACACACTGAGAGGAGAGAACACACTCACCTGCACCAAGACCGGCAACTGGTCAGCAGAAACTCCAACATGTGAAGGTACGGTTTTTCCCCAGGAGATGAGATGCACTGAAGTCATACTTGCAGTGACACTTTAGAAGAGTTTAACTAAATCTTGCACTTAGGCAAATGTAATGCACTAGAGATAATACAGTATCTCACAAAAGTGAGTACACCCCTCACATTTGTGTAAATATTTGATGATATCTTTTCATGTGACAACACTGAAGAAATGACACTTTGCTACAATGTAATGTAGTGAGTGTACAGCTTGTGTAACAGTGTCAATTTGCTGTCCCCTCAAAATAACTCAACATACAGACATTAATGTCTAAACCGCTGGCAACGAAAGTAAGTACACCCCTAAGTGAAAATGTCCAAATTGGGCCCAAAGTGTCAATATTTTGAGCACTGCCTTAATTCTCTTGGGCATGAAGTTCACCAGAGCTTCACAGGTTGCCCCTGGAGTCCTCTTCCACTCCTCCATGACGACATCACGGAGCTGGTGGATGTTAGAGACCTTGTGTTCCTCCACCTTCCATTTGAGGATGCCCCACAGATGCTCAATAGGGTTTAGGTCTGGAGACAGGCTTGGCAGTCCATCACCTTCACCCTCAGCTTCTTTTGCAAGGCAGTGGTTATATTGGAGGTGTGTTTGGGTTCATTCTCATACTGGAATACATGCTGGGACCATGTTCTGCTTCAGTATTTCACAGTACATGTTGGCATTCATGGTTCCCTCAATGAACTGTAGCTCCCCAGTGCCGGCAGCACTCATGCAGCCCCAGACCATGACACTCCCACCACCATGCTTGACTGTAGGCAAGACACACTTGTCTTGGTACTCCTTACCTGGTCGCCACACATGCTTGACACCATCTGATCCAAATAAGTTTATCTTGGTCTCATCAGACCACAGGACATGGTTCCAGTAATCCATGTCCTTAGTCTGCTTGTCTTCAGCAAACTGTTTGCAGGTTTGCTTATGCATCATCTTAAGAGAGGCTTCCTTCTGGGACAACAGCCATGCAGACCAATTTGATGCAGTGTGCGGCGTATGGTCTGAGCACTGACAGGCTCACCCCCACCCCTTCAACCTCTACAGCAATGCTGGCAGCACTCATACGTCTATTTCCCAAATACAACCTCTGGATATGATGCTGAGCATGTGCCACTCAAATTTTTTGGTCGACCATGGTGAGGCCTGTTCTGAGGAACCTGTCCTGTTAAACCGCTGTATGGTCTTGGCCACCGTGCAGCACCTCAGTGTCAGGGTCTTGGCAATCTTCTTATAGCCTATACCATATTTATGTAGAGCAACAATTCTTTTTTTCAGATCCTCAGAGAGTTTTTTGCCATGAGGTGCCATGTTGAACTTCCAGTGACCAGTATGAGGGAGTGTGAGAGCGATGACACCAAATTTAACACACCTGCTCCCCATTCACACCTGAGACCTTGTAACACTAACAAGTTACATGACACCGGGAAGGGAAAATGGCTAATTTGGCCCAATTTGGACATTTTACACTGTTACACAAGCTGTACACTCATTACTTTACATTGTAGTTCAAAGTGTCATTTCGTCAGTGTCACATGAAAAGATATCATCAAATATTTACACAAATGTGAGGGGTGTACTCACTTTTGTGAGATACTGTAGCTTGTTGAGAATCTCAAACACAACCCAGTATGATCACACTGGACAGTGGACACAACACCCTGACCTGCACAGAGACTGATTCATATGTATATTTACTGGTGGAGTAAAATACATTCAGCAAACTTTTATTATAATATAGCTTCACTGGCCCAGTTTAAATGGCATGTTGAAATGTCTTTGTCTTATCATTGTAACTTCAGCAGGAAGTCAAAGCCCCTCCCTTTCATTTTTGAGAAACAGTTTTATGTTATTGTGTAACATGATCCTATTTACTTCATGCTTTGTGCACCTTTGTTAATACAGGAACTGAGAAATTCTGCTTCATTCTTAAATCAATGGTAATTAATTGAAAACAGTAGGTTCTTTGGTGCATGGGAGTTTTGCTGTGACCCAGACAGAGCTAACATACTGTTCTCTATAATCTTCTGCTTATTATTATTATTATTATATTATTATTATTATTATTATTATTATTATTATTATTATTATTATTATTATTATTATTATTATTAGGGGGCAAGCACTGAAGGTATGTAAGCACTCTATTGTTATTCTGTGTTTTCTTTTTCTTCTTCATCTTATGGTTAGGGTGTCTATGGTAGCCCATAGAACTGACTGATTGGGGAGGGTTTAAGAAATCACCACCATTAGGTCAAATTTGGGTCTAATTTGAAAGTATGTTTTTTTAAAATTGTGTGTCCACAATGTAAAAGCCAGGATTCTCTTGGTCGAGACAAGTTCAACGCAGCCTATGACTTCAACTTCCACCTAATTATATTTTCTGCCATCTTAAGAGTAAGCTGTGAATGTGCGACTCACCGAGCCTGGGTGCTTGGAGGTGGAAAAACGCAGAGCTTGGTTGGCTGTGTCGTCAGTCTCAGACATGAGCAGAACTTGGCTGTCTGTGTCAGCAATTCAATTCAATTCAATTGTATAGCGCTTTTTAAAATAGACATTGTCTCAAAGCAGCTTTACAGAAATATCAACATGGTATACAGATATTAAAGGTGCAAATTTATCCCAACTGAGCAAGCAACTGAGTGGCGACGGTGGCAAGGAAAAACTCCCTAAGATGTTTTAAGAGGAAGAAACCTTGAGAGGAACCAGACTCAGAAGGGAACCCATCCTCATCTGGGTAACAACAGATAGTGTGAAAAAGATCATTATGGATTTATATGAAGTCTGTTTGGCCTTAGAAGCAGCCGTAGTCAGCAGTCTGGAATTCAAGAAGTTTGAGCTCCATCCGTGAGTAGGACATCCGAAACGGATCAGGCAGGTCCGGAGAGCAGAAAGGATCAGGATCTCTAGTATCTCCATGAAATCGTGTGTGGCTCGATAGAAGGAGAGAGGGAGAGAAGAGATTATTAGGACTGTGCTTAGTGTAACAGAAAGTCTAGTCAAGGTAGGCTTGAGTATACAAATACGTTTTAAGCCTAGACATAAACACTGAGACTGTGTCCGAGTCCCGAACACTAATTGGAAGACTATTCCATAACAGTGGGGCTCTATAAACGAAAGATCCCTGCTGTAGCCTTCGCTATTGGAGCTATTATATCTTTTGATATTCACGTATGTGTGGCGGATCATAGAAAACCTAAAGTTCGCTTATATACTGTGGCGCGAGACCGTTTAGTGCTTTATAGGTTAATAATAATATTTTATAATCAATGCGAGATTTCACTGGGAGCCAATGCAGTGTTGATAAGATCGGGGTGATGTGGTCGTATCTTCTGGTTCTAGTTAGGACTCTAGCAGCTGCATTCTGGACTAACTTAAGCATATTTATATTCCTACTGGAACATCCAGACAGTAAGGCATTACACTAATCTAGTCTAGAGGTGACGAATGCATGATCTAATATTTCTGCATCATGTAGTGACAATATATTTCTTATCTTAGAAATATTTATGAGATGAAAGAAGGCTATCTTAGTAATATTATCTACATGAGCATCAAATGATAGGCTGGAGTCAATAATCACTCCAAGGTCTTGTACTGCTGCACATGATGAAACAGAAAGTCCATCCAGAGTAACCATGTGATCAGAAACCTTACTTTTAGCTACACGTGGTCCTAATAAAAGTATTTCTGTCATATCAGAATTAAGTAAAAGGAAGTTAGTTAAAATCCAACGTCTAATGTCTTTTACACATTCTTCAACTTTACTAAGCTGCTGTCTGTCTTCTGGCTTCGCTGAAACATACAGCTGTATATCATCAGCATAACAGTGGAATCTAATTCCATGTTTACGAATAATTTGACCTAGGGGTAGCATATATAAAGTAAAAAGCAGTGGGCCTAAAACAGAACCTTGTGGAACACCAAATTTAACCTCAGTATGCGTGTATCTACGAACTGATAACGATCAGTCAGATAAGGCCTGAGCCAGGAGAGGACTGTTCCCTTAATGCCAACAACATTTTCTAATCTATCAAGGAGAATAGTATGATCAATGGTATCAAAAGCTGCACTAAGGTCGAGTAACACAAGCAGTGAGACACAACCCTGATCAGAGGCCAGTAGTAGGTCGTTTACTACTTTAGCTAACGTTGTCTCTGTGCTATGATGAGGTCTAAATCCTGACTGATACATTTCACGAATGTTATTCCTATGTAAGTACGAGCGTAGCTGCTGTGCTTCAATCTTTTCTAAAATCTTAGAGATGAAGGGAAAATTTGATATTGGTCTATAGCTGGACACTTGAGAGGGGTCAAGGTCAGGTTTATTTATCAGAGGTTTAATAACTGCTAATTTAAGTGATTTAGGTACATAGCCAGTACTAAGGGAAGAATTGATTATATTTAAAAGTGGTTCAATTACTCCAGGACAAATCTGTTTAAAGAAACATGTAGGTACAGGGTCTAGTATGCAAGTTGATGAATTTGCTGAAGAGCTCAATGAAGCTAGTTCGGTCTCTCTAAGCGGAGCAAAACACTCTAAACGTTGATCTGATGTTGCTATATTATCGTCTACAGGGTTAGTTACAATACTGTCTGGTTTTAATTTAATAGCCTGAATTTCACATCTAATATTTTAGATTAGACTCAGGTGTGAGCAGAACTTGGTTGTCCGTGTTAGCAGACTCGGAAGTGACCAGAACTTGGTTGTTCGTGACGTTGGCTTCAGGTGTGAGCAGGACCTGGTTGGTCTTGATATCGGTTTCAGGCATAAGGAAAAATTGGTTGGTCATATCAACAGACTGTGGCATAAGCATAACTTGGTTGGTCATGATGTCGGCTTCAGGTGTGAGGAGATCCTGGTTGCGCGTGACTTTGGTTACAGACTGGAACTTGGCATGGGAGGTCGCCTCGTCGACCTCAGACAGGAACGTGTCTTAGGAGGTCACCTCTTCGACCTCGAACAGAAACTGGGCTTGAGAGCTTGCCTCTTCGAACTCGGACAGGAACTTGGCTTGAGAGGTCGCCTCTTCGACCTTGGACAGGAACTTGGCTTGAGAGGTCACTTCGTTGACTGCTAGCAGGGACCTCACATTAAGCTGGAGCTCTGGAGCTGAGACAACCTTGTGGGTCTCAGGCTGAAACTCAGGGGATGAAACTGCCTCATGTGTCTCATGCTGGAGCTCAGCAGGTGAGACCACCGCATGGATCTCAAGCTGTAGCTCTGGAGATGAGATGAGTCTTCTGGCTGAAGCTTGGCTGGTAAGACCACCTCGTAGGTCTGGAGCTGGAGCTCTGGAAATGAAGTCGCCACGTTGGCCTCCGGCTGGGTATTGGCAGGTGAGACCACCTCATGGGTCTCAGGTTCGAGCTCTGAAGATGAGGTCGCCACGTTGAACTCCAGCGGGAGCTCAGCAGGTGAGACCACCTTGTGGGCCTCAAGCTGTAGCTCTGGAGATGAGATCACCACATTGACCTCTTGCAGGAACTCTGCTGGTGAGACCACCTTGAGGTTCTCAGGTTGGAACCCTGGAGATGAGACTGCCTTGTGAGTGTCATGCTGGAGCTCTACAGGTGAGACCACCTTGTGGATCTCAATCTGTAGCTCTGGAGATGAGGTCACCTTGTTGACCTCCGGCTGGAGCTCGGTGGGTGCTCTCTTGTGGAGCCATTTGTGAGTACGCCAGCTGCTCTTGAAACATCCCTGAGAGCAGAAATATGATCTATGGATCCCAAGTTTCCTGCATGTGGGACACTGTAGCTGGGCCTCTTTACAGCAGCCCTCGGTCTTGCCGGTCGGCATCACCTCCACCACTGCCCTGTCGGCCGTGACCTGAAGCTGAGCTTTGGAGGCTGACCTGTCAATCCACTCATAATAGGTGTGGAATGGCAGTTCAGCCTTGTTCGTCACACTGACTCCCCTCAACAGTTGATCCAGGTCGTTGCTCTGCCCTGGATGCCCAAGCTCATTTAAGAATAGTTCCACAAACTGAGTTACATTATTAAGGGCACTGGACCTTGTACTGGCTTGTACTGCTCCATCCAGTCATGGGCCGGGCCATAAAACACAATGAATCCAAGCCACTGTCTCTTGTACAGCTTGGGGTGCACTAGGCTAGAAAAGTACATTTGGTTGTGGGAAAAGAACTGCCTTAGGTAATCACACAATCCACAATTCTCCTCCGGGAGGTCCATGGCAGTCCACTGGGGAAACTGGACTGACAAGAAAGATCTCCCCATGTACACTGCCATGATACTCTCCTGCTGCATCCATGCTAAGGCGCAGTATTCTCTCACATACTTACATAATGGAGTTAAGGACAGATGCAAATGCAGATAGGAGTTTTTATTAAAGGAGATATGGGCAGACAAATCCAAAACAGTAATCCAAAGCATGGTCTAATAACATGCAAAAGGTCAGGCGATCTACAAACAGGCATAAATAGGGCGAGGCTACAATCAAAACAAGGAAACGAGAAACAAGGTCAATAACATGAACCATGAAAAGAGAACCTGGAAACGAGAAACAAAGACTCACTTGGTAATGAGATACAGAATACCCTCCCCTCCCCTGGTGCACATAGAAAGTGCACAGAGACAGGAGGAGTTTAAATGACAAACGTAGTCATGGGTTAAACACGGCCAGCTGTAAACAATGATGTCACACATTTGGAAAACAAACAATGACAAAACAGGGGTGGAGTCAGAACATAACCATAACAAAAGAACGTGTCCAATGTAAACAAAGTCACTCTTCGCTAAGCGTTTGTGCACCTGGCTAATGCACATGCATGCGCTTCGGTTTTCCGAGCACACTGTAATAGTGCAGCGCTGACTCAAGGGGAAATTGTGACAAGAGGGTTACTTTAAAAATGTATTCCGTTACAGTTACAAATTACTTCATGAAAAAAAAGTAACGTAGTCCAATTATCACAATATAAAAGTAATATAATCTGATTACTTTTGGGTTCGTCCAGGTCACATATGTAAATAACGTCAAGTGAAAAGCAATATGATCTAAAATACTTTTATTTACAGCTTAAAACATGTAAAATGTTTGTATTTGTTTTAATAAAAAAAATAAAATTAAATATCACATTCCCTGATGTGGATAACATTACAGCACAAAAGTTAGGGTGACAATAGTTTTTCCAAAGGTTTTCCAAAAAGAAGACAATTTATATATATATATATATATATATATATATATATATATATAAATAAAACTGGTTTCACTCCGCCCACATTTAACATTTTTTCCTATATTCTTTTGAATGTCCGTGGAATAAAATAAAATATCAGATGCTACAAGTGAACCTCATGCCATCATTTGCACATTTGAATGGCCATGTAATATGAAACAATGTGATAACATTATATGGTCATGGACATTTTTTCGACTCACGACAGCTGTCACTTGCTGCTATTGTAAACCAACTGTTTACCACCGAACACAACAGCGCTTCACCTTCACACATTTGCTGAGAGGAGGATAACGGTTGAGAGGTAGGAATTTGGCCAACAGTTGCTGCAAGCCTTTTATAATCGACCAATCGGTGTGTGAGATCAAGATACTGACTGATTGAGGACCTTACAGTAAATTGTCATCCATATCTCTAACTCTTTTCTCTGTCTTGAACTTTAGGTATTTTTTTTTATCAATTAGTGGTGGCTTCTTGATGGTTTAATTCAGCTACAGTGGGGGAAAAAAGTATTTGATCCCCTGCTGATTTTGTACGTTTGCCCACTGACAAAGAAATGATCAGTCTATAATTTTAATGGTAGATTTATTTGAACAGTGAGAGACAGAATAACAACAAGAAAATCCAGAAAAACGCACGTCAAAAATTTTATAAATTGATTTGCATTTTAATGAGGGAAATATGTTTTTGACCCCTCTGCAAAACATGACTTAGTACTTGGTAATGACTTAGTAATTACTTTTAATTTTCAATGCCATGGCTGAGGGAAGGAGGTTCTCACCTAAGATTTGCCCGTTCATGGCCCCGTCCATCGTCCCTTTGATACGGTGAAGTTGTCCTGTCCCCTTAGCAGAAAAACACCCCCAAAGCATAATGTTTCCACCTCCATGTTTGATGGTGGGGATGGTGTTCTTGGGGTCATAGGCAGCATTCTTCCTCCTCCAAACACGGCGAGTTGAGTTGATGCCAAAGAGCTCCATTTTGGTCTCATCTGACCACCAGAGGACAACTGGGTGAAAGCATTGTGTGACGTGCGTTTTTCTGGATTTTTTTGTTGTTATTTTGTCTCTCACTGTTCAAATAAACCTACCATTAAAATTATAGACTGATCATTTCTTTGTTGGTGGGTAAACGTACAAAATCAGCAGGGGATCAAATACTTTTTCCCCCACTGTATATATCTATATATTTAGCTAACACTATCATCACCATCTACCATTAAATGTAAGTTCTAGGCAAGAACTAACATTTAAAGTTATAGCTATTATCAGTTGAGTCAGAAATGTAATCAAGTAATCATTTGTAATTGTGAAAAATATTTGCTTTTTCTAATCCAGATCACATAGTCTGTTAATAACAAACAAACATTGGTTGTTTTATTCCAGTTGTGACCTGTGAGCCACTTGTGAGACCTGAAAAGGGTCACATGACCTGTACTGATCTACTGGGAAGGTTCTCCTTTCGTTCATCTTGCGCTGTGACCTGTGAGGAAGGATACACACTGAGAGGAGAGAACACACTCACCTGCACCAAGACCGGCAACTGGTCAGCAGAAACTCCAACATGTGAAGGTACGGTGTTAATAAATGTAGTCCATGATTACAAATTTAATACTGCTCACTGTATTATGGAATGACGGTATGTGTGTTAGCATTATAGTGTATTTTTGTGCTTATGTTGAAGTTGTCAGATGCAGCGCTCTCAATTCTGCTCCTCATGGTTCCATGCATTGTACGGACCCGGTGGAGAAATTCGCTTATAGCTCCATTTGTGGGTTCGAGTGTGACATCGGGTTTCTTCTGATGGGTTCAAACTACACCTACTGTGACTTACAGGGAAATTGGATCCACAGCCCTCCAGTGTGTCAAGGTAAACTAACATTGTACTGACTGTTAGAATTGGGCTCTAAAGATTTCAGTTTCACAGATTATTGGCCATTAGGACTATATGACTAGATGAAAAATGTATATGACGATGTACAGTATGTGTGTGTGTATATATATATATATATATACACTCACATTTATATATATCCCAGGAATTTCTTTTTTTACACAGCCTTATAATTTCAAGAGACCAAAGAGCCAGTTAAGATTTCTCAGCTTCCTTATTATGGAATATGTTCTATAATTTTGAACTAATATGGAACTACTGTACATTTATGGTCATAACTACTTTTTCTTGTTTTAATACACTTTATGTGTGTGTGGATCCACAGCGGTACAGTGTTCTCCTCTGTCTGCTCACTCCAGTGTTGTGAGAATGAACTGTACTCATCCCCTCTTCACCAACAGCTACAACTCCACTTGTGTGTTTAATTGTGATGAGGGCTTTAAGCTCATAGGTTCCTATAAAACTCAGTGTGATCACACTGGACAGTGGACACCAAAGTCCCCCACTTGCAAAGGTACAAAGTCCAGTACTGCGATTTATAGTAACTCAGAATATCTTCCTGTTAGGCAAAGTCAAAGCCCCTCCCTTTCATTTCTGTGAAACAGTTTTATGTTATTGTGTAATATGACCCTATGTACTTCATGCTCTGTGCATCTGTACTGTATAAATGCAGGAACTGAGAAATTCTGCTTCGTTCTTAAGTAATCCACTGAAAACCATAGGTTCTTGTCACTCACTTCACGTTACCCTTTGGTGCATGTGAGTTTTGCTGTGATCCTGATTTTTTTTTTTTTTTTTTTTATCATTTTTTTTTTTTTTTTTTTTTTTTTTTTTTTTTTTTTTTTTGCTTTATTCTATCTTTCTTCATCTTATTATTATTATTCTGGCTAGAGTGTCTATGGCAGCCCATAGAACTGTCTGGTAAAAATCTTTTAAATTTGGCAGATTGATTGGGGAGGGTCTAAGAAACATTCTGACCAAATTTGCGCAAAGTGCTGCCAATACTCTGGCGCCGCCATTGGGTGAAATAATTTGGAAGTACGTTTATGGTCATAATGTTTGAACTGTTTGTCCAAAATTGAAAGGCCAAGCATCCCTGGATTCCCTGGGTCAAGACGATTTCAACACACTCTATGACATCAATTTCCACCTTAGATTTTCCTCCATCTTGGATTTTGTCAAAACTGTTTTGGTACATGTTACCTTCAGAGTTAACCTCACAAAAGTTATCAAAAGAATTTTGAATAAACCAAATGGTTTGCCCTTAATGGGCCAACGAATCTGACAGCAAAGCCACCAGACAGGAAGTGAGGCTATATCTCAGCAACAACGTTGTGTACTGACAGAAAAACTTGTAGGTAGCTTCAGGACCATGACCTGAGGTGCAACAAATTTTCTGACAATGCCACCTACTGGTCAAAAGTTACAATAAAATGTTAAAAATAATTACACCTAACTGCCATTTCTGCTACTTCTCCGAATTTTGTCCAATCTTCACCAAATTTGACTCACACCATCTGTAGACCTGTTTGAATAAAAGTTATCAACGGACTTTTGATATTCTAAACTGTTCTCCCTTAACGTGCTGGAAACGCAAAAATCAGGATGTAAGTGTGTATTCAGCAATGCACCTATGTATCATCATGAACCTTCATAATTATCTTAAGGACCAGGCTCTGAATAATCCCAAGAACGTTTGTGACTACACCATCTTGTGGTCAAGAACTGTAACAACTTAATTTTTTTCCTTGCATCATCCTAAGAATTTGTACTTAATTCAATTCTTTTTTTACAGTCAAATAATTCCACCACTGTTGACATCAAAACATAACCATCATGAGTGAAACTACAAATCCCTTTGCCTGAAGTCATGGCTCTGCTTTCCTGTGATTACTTAGGCAACAATTGTAGCGCATCTGTGAATGTGTGGATCACTGAGTCTGTGTGCTTGGCCCCAGAAAGCGCTGCTTGCGGCTTTAATCTTAATATAAGCTTATTATTTTTCTTCTTCCTCTTTTTTTTTCTCTTCGTCTTCCCCTTCTTCTGGCTTGGGTGACTATGGCAACCAAAAGAACCGCCTAGGAACAAGCTGAACAAATTTGGGCCAAGTGCTGCCAATGCTCTAGTGCCACCATTGGGTCATATTTGGACCTACTTTGGAAGTACTTTTTTTGTTAAAACATGTGTCCAAAATTTTAAAGCCAGGCATCCCTGGATTCCCATCAGATCATCAGAGCAAGCTTCATAAAAGTTATCAAAACAATTCTGAATACTCCAAACAATTTGCCTGTAATGCGCCAATAAATAGAAGAGCAAAGCCCCCAAACAGGAAGTGCGGATGTATCTCAGCAAGTGATCTCATGCAGTGTCACATCATTAATGAAGTATTACGATACTGATTGATTATGGACCTTGATTGTGATCATCCATATCTCTAGCTCTTACCTTTGTCTTGTACTTTATGTGTTTTTTAATCAATTAGTGGTAAAATAAGTAAATGAATAGTCAGAAATGTAATCAAGTAATCATTTGTAATTGTGAAAAATATTTGCTTTTTCTAATCCAGATCACATAGTCTGTTAATAACAAACAAACATTGGTTGTTTTATTCCAGTTGTGACCTGTGAGCCACTTGTAAGGCCTGAAAAGGGTCACATGACCTGTACTGATCCACTGGGAAAGTTCTCCTTCCGTTCATCTTGCACAGTAACCTGTGAGGAAGGATACACACTGAGAGGAGAGAACACACTCACCTGCACCAAGACCGGAAACTGGTCAGCAGAAACTCCAACATGTGAAGGTACAATGTTAATAAATGTAGTCCATGATTACTAATTTAATACTGCTCACTGTATTATGGAATGACGATATGTGTGTTAGCATTATAGTGTATTTTTGTGCTTATGTTGAAGTTGTCAGATGCAGCGCTCTCAATTCTGCTCCCCATGGTTCCATGCATTGTACGGACCCGGTGGAGAAATTCGCTTATAGCTCCATTTGTGGGTTCGAGTGTGACATCGGGTTTCTTCTGATGGGTTCAAACTACACCTACTGTGACTTACAGGGAAATTGGATCCACAGCCCTCCAGTGTGTCAAGGTAAACTAACATTGTGTTTAAAGATGCATTAGGTAAGCTTAGCCATTTTCCCAAAGATTAGCTCTAATAATTTTTTAAAACAACTCCTTGAACCCTGATCCCTCCCCCATTCAAAATTTTTGCCCATATTTCCAAAGCTCCGTCCCCATGATCTTCAGGCATCTCTCCATCCATCAACTTACTACACAGGGGTTTGTGGTGAGCCTGGAGCCTATCCCAGGGAACTAGGATTAGGGCACAGTCACACACTAACACACACTTACACATTATGGACAATTTAGAGATGCCAATCAGCCTTCAATGCATGTCTTTAGACCGGGGGGAGGAAACTGGAGTACCCAGAGGAAACCTCCAAAGCACATAGAGAACATTCAAACTCCATGCAAACATGGCAGAGGCGAGAATCAAACCCCCAACCCCTGAAGGTGCGAAGTAAATGTGTAAAACTACTGAAGCTACAGTTCCAAATGGATTTTCTCAGCCACATAATTCTTTTGTCCTGAGTTCATGGTTCAAACTATTATTATTTTTTCATCATGTTTACTAAAGTAAGAAATTGTATTAAAAAATGTTTAAGTTGACTATTGCACCTTTAAACATGTGTGTATAAAGGTGTGTGAAGGTGTAGGTTTATACTCGGACTGTATTAAAACGTTTTGATGACATTAACTTTGTGCTCGTGCTTCTCTGCAGCTCGACAGTGCCCTTTGCTGGCCAGTCCAGAGAAAGGCTGGATGAATTGCTCTCACCCTCACTCCCTCTTCAGTTATGGCTCACATTGTGGTTTTGGATGTGACATTGGCTATGTGCTCAGAGAGGAATCTAAGTTGGACTGCACAACAGCAGGAATATGGAGTCAGGAGATACCTTCTTGTGAAGGTAAACGTTTATGTCATTCTAAAAAAGAAAAAAGAAATATATAAATGAAAATAAAAACTTATAAAAGGCAAAGGAAGGAATATCTATGGTACTTCTCTCATCGATTTATCTTTCTTTTTCTTTCATGCTCACACGTTTGCACAGTCGTTCAGTGTGAATCCCTCTTGCGGGCACCTCTTTTGCCATCGGATTCTGCTTCTGTCCCCTTTATGAACTGCTCCCATCCCAGAGGCGACTTCAGCTTCGGCTCCCAGTGTGCGTTCAGCTGTCCTGAAGGCTACAAGCTGAACGGAACTACTGACCTGATGTGTACATCTGGTGGATTTTGGAATGGTCTGCTGCCTACTTGCATCAGTAAGACTTTCTACAACGAACTATTCATCCTGTGTTGATTTGATCACTAAGCATAATTAGGGCAAATACTACAAACACTGAACGTGTGAAAAAATGCAGATAGATGTACATGATTTCATTATATATTGTAGACTGACTCTAAATATTGAGAGTCAATCTTGAATATTAAATCATGTTTCATCATGTACAGCAGTAAGAGACCTTGGATTGATTATTGACTCCAGCCTATCATTTGATGCTCATGTACAGTGGCAAGAAAAAGTGTGTGAACCTTTTGGAATTTCATGGTTTTTGCATATATTTGCCATTAAAAGTGATCTGATCTTCATCTAAGTCAGGGGTATTGACAAATATAATGTGCCTAAAATAATAACACAAAAATTCTCACACACTCATTCAACATTCACAATGAAAGTGGAAAAAGTAAGTGAACCCTTAGAATTAATAACTGGCCGCCCCCCACCCCCCCACCCATGGCAGCAATAACCTCAACCAGGTGCTTCCTGTAGCTGTGGATCAGACCTGCATGTCGTTCAGGAGGAATTTTATCCCATCTTCCTGGCAGAACTGCTTTAGCTCGGTCATTATCTTTGGACGTCTCATGTGTATAACTTTCTTCAAGTCATTCCATAGCATCTCTATTGGGTTGAGGTCTGTGCTCTGACTCGGCCACAACAAAAGGTGGATTTAGTTTTTCTGAAGCCATTCTGTTGTGGACTTGCTCTGGTGTTTTGGGTCGTTGTCCTGCTGCATCACCCAACTTCTACACAGTTTCAACAGACGTACAGACATTCTCACATTATCCTGAAGAATTCTCTGATATACTTGGGAATTCATCTTCCCCTCAATGATTGCAAGCTGGCCAGGTCCTGATGCAGCAAAGCAGGCCCAAATCATGAAGTTTCCTCCACCATACTTTACGGTTGGGATCATGTTTTCATGATGATATGCCGTGCCCTTTCTACACCAGATGTGGTGCTGTGTGGCTTTTCCAAATAGTTCAATCTTAGTTTCATCAGTCCACAAAACATTTTGCCCGTACCGCTGTGGAGTGTCCATGTGCTCTTTTGCAAACTTCATGCGTGCAGCAATGTTCTTTTCAGTAAGCAGTGGCTTCCTTCGTGGTGTCCTGCCGTAGATACCCTGCTTGTTCAATGTTTTGCGTATTGTAGACTCATGAACAGAGATGTTAGCCAGTTCCAATGATGCCTTAAAATCTTTGGCTGTCATTCGAGGTTGTTTCTTTACCTCACTGATGAGTATTTGATGTGCTCTTGGTGTCATTTTGACTGGGCGCCCACTTCTTGGTAGAGTAGCAACAACCAAAGTGTCCCAAACAAACAGTCCCAAAGTGTCTCCATTTGTAGAATGTTTGCCTAACTGTAGACTGGTGAATTTCTAACGTCTTTGAAATCACTTTGTGACCCTTGCCAGCTTTATGTAAATCAACTATTCTTGATCGTAGATCCTCTGAAAGCTCTTTTTGGCGAGGCATGGCTCACATCCTTGTGCAGAGCTAACTCCAAAAGTTTGAGGGGTTTTTATCAGTCAAAGTCGCTGTAGTCCACACCTCCAAACTCATCTTCTTAACCAGACTCCAGGTGTGCTAAAACCTGACTCCAATGAGCTTTTTTGAGGTCATTAACTCAAGGGTTCACATACTTTTTCAACAAGCACTATGAGTTTTTTTTGGTTGTTCTCAATAAAGACATGAAAGATCAGAATTTTTTGTGTTATTATTTTAGACACATTATATTTGTCAATACCCCTGACTTAGATGAAGATCAGATCACTTTTAATGGCAAATATATGCAAAAACCATGAAATTCCAAAAGGTTCACATACTTTTTCTTGCCACTGTAGATAATATTACTAAGATAGCTTTCTTCCATATCAGAAATATTTCTCAGATAAGAAATATATTGTCACTACATGATGCAGAAATACTAGTTCATGCATTTGTCACCTCTAGACTACATTAGTGTAATGCCTTGCTGTCTGGATGTTCCAGTAGGAATATAAATATGCTTAAGTTAGTCCAGAATGCAGCTGCTAGAGTTCTTACCAGAACCAGAAGATACGACCACATCACCCTGATCTTATCAACACTGCATTGGCTCCCAGTGAACTCTCGCATTAACTATAAAATACTTTTATTAACCTATAAAGCACTAAACGGTCTCGCGCCACAATATCTAAGCTACCTTTTGGTTTTATATGATCCACCACGCCTACTTAGATCAAAAGATGCAGTCTATCTGACGGTACCTCGAATAGCGAAGGCTACAGCAGGGGGAAGAGCTGTCACTTATAGAGCCCCACTGTTATGGAACAGTCTTCCAATTAGTGTTCGGGACTCAGACACAGTCTCAGTATTTAAGTCAAGGCTTAAAACTTATTTGTTTTCTCAAGCTTACCCTGACTAGACTTTCTATTATACTAATTCCCAGTCTTTATAATCTTTTCTCTCCCTCTGTCCTTTTGCTGAGCCACACATGATTTCATGGAGATACTAGAGATCCAGATAATTTCTGCCTCTGGATGGAGCTCAAATCTTCTCTAATTCCAGACTGTTGGGACTACGGCTGCTTCTAAGGCCATACAGACTTCATATAAATCCATAATGAACTTTTTCACACTATCTGTTGTTACCCAGATGAGGATGGGTTCCCTTCTGAGTCGGGTTCCTCTCAAGGTTTCTTCCTCTTAAAACATCTTAGGGAGTTTTTCCTCACCACCATTGCCACTAAGTGGCTTGCTCAGGGATAAATTCACACCTTTTATATCTGTATACCATGTTGATATTTCTGTAAAGCTGCTTTGAGACAATGTCTATTGTAAAAAGTGTTATACAAATAAAATTGAATTGAATTGAATTAAATATTAAAAGGTTGTGTGTGTGTGTGTGTGTGTGTGTGTGTGTGTTTCAGCGGAGGACATGCCATTAGGTCCTGCTTTTCTTATATATGGTGCAATAGGTGCAGCATCATCACTTGGCATGCTGCTGACGGGGGGATTGATCATGCTGTTGGTGCGGAAGTTCAGCAAGAGTAAGAGCTTTTCTTCCATATAACTGTATATATATATATCTCAGAAGAACAAACTGTTCATATGTATGTGTATTTCTCTCTGCTCCAGATACGTTCACTCCGGATTACTCAGCCTGGGATGGAGCTCTAAATCCAGTATTTGAAGCAAATTAACAATTTTATGGAAAACATCAATGCTTTTTATGTACTAGACCAAGACATAATAATTTCATAATAGTTAACTGTCTTCCCGAGGATCTGCAACATGAATAAAGGAGTAATATTTTACTCAGAGGTTTTGATTTTGCATGTATGTAATTTATGGAACAAGTGTGCTTTAATCCCTTCTAATATGCATACTCATTAGCCAAAACATGATCATTATATGAGGGACAAAAAAACAGGTATGATGTGTCTGTGTGTAATAGTAACTCACATTTAGCTCTGTGTTAGGGATGTCAGATTGGAACTGCCAGGAAATTTGTAGGCATAGGTCATAAACTAGCTCAGGTACATCATTATAGGTTATCATGTTTCTTGAAATATGCAGGTTAATTAACAATTATAGTCATATCAATAGTCATATTACTGTAACACACTAATTATGCGCTGAATCCGCTGTATTAACACGAAGATAATACAATAGTATAAAGAGCCATGTCTCCCTGCAGTTCTCGCCTGGTTTCCCACTGATGCTAAGCAGGGTTGAACCTGGCCAGTACTTGGATGGGAGACCAGCAGGGGGCGCTCACCCTGTGGCCCCAGTATAGTGACAGGGACTATAAACCGAGGCCCTGACTCACTGTGGTCTTTAAAACCTTCCAAGGAAACTTATGGTAAAGAGTAGGGGTATAACCCTGGTGTCCTGGTGTAATTCCCATATTGACCCTTCTCTATCATCCCTTAATAATCTCCATCTCTGACTTCATCACTCTCTCCTCTCCACTAATATCTGGTGTGTGGTGGGAGTTCTGGTGCACTATGGCTGCCGTTGCATCATCCAAGTGGATGTTACGCACTGGTGGTGGGTGAGGAGGTTCCCCCCATACAATGCCTAGAAAAGTGCTATATATAGCTAAGGAATTATTATTATTATTATTATTATTATTATTATTATTATTATACAGAGATTTTGCATGTTGTTTACCTTGTCAGGTAAAAGCACAGTACAGTATGTACCAAGACTGTCAGACTCATTTATGTTGAAAAATGCCTGACAGGTTTTGGATAATTAAGACTTTTTTTTTGTGGAAAAACGAAGCCAAGTGAATATTCTGATACATCTCAATTTCATATGAGTACTTCACAAACGATTCACCTATGGGGTAAAACCTTACATTAAGAGTCATACACATTTCCAGAAGAGTTGTTATTAAGGAGAAGTCTGTAGTAAGAATATGAAAACACTAAATAAAGCACTAATAAGCTGCAAATGTTGTCCAAAATGGCTGAATTCACTATTTACCTGCACATTTATTAGTTACTAATAATATGTGACCCTTGGGTTAGGTTTAGGGTCAGGGTCAAGGTTAGGGTTAGATTATACCACTGAATAAAATGTAAATGCTGTGTCTGTGTAATCATTATCTCAGTCAGTCCTAATATATCTGATACATCTCAGATTATGTGTATATCAGGTCTAATTATTATAGCTCATTGTTAAAGACAGATATTATAGAACAATACAGTAAACATTCTAGCTGGTCTTACTGCCAGCGGCTTGCAGCAGTGTTATTTTTCAGTGTCTGGGTATCTCTCTTGCTGTCTCACTCACTCGCTCTGCTGGGGTAAGATAAAGAGTGGCCCTGCAGTGGCTCCCTGCAGTGAGATCGCTCACACATCCACGGCTTGTTCCATCTTCGCCGCAGACACCATCGCCCTAGAGCGGGCATGCAGCCCAGAACATGCTGCCTCCAGGCACAGTGCCCGCCATTTCCTGCTCATTGCCCGCAGACTGACCTCTGCCCGATCACCTTACTCTCCGAGTGGGAGACTCTTGAGGTCACGGGGTCTGGGGTTGAATTTGTTTGAGGGTTTTTAACCATTTTTAAGATCCTGGGTGCTCCATTTAAGGTCAACATGGATTATACAGCAGCCTTTATTTATATATATGTATTAAAAAAAAGATAAAAAATATGATTTTTAAAAATGTTATTTGTTGTTTTGGCTGCTTGATTGGTGCAGCAGTAGAACGTCTGTTTTAGCAAATGAATTAAGAAATCAAAACGCAACAAAAGAAAACCAGGTCAGTACACCTGCAGACAACACTGATTGAGAATCTTCGATATTTTAGTATATTTGGCAAAAAAAGGTTTTCCTGAGCAAAGCCAATGCATCTGTCGTTGCAATTTCTCAGCATGATGCCAATTATATCCGTTAGTAGACAGAGGGTTTGCTGCCTGTCCTGGCACGGTAAGAGTAATAAATAACCGATCAGCTGACTGCAAGTCTCTTGGCTGATATCAGAATAATAACGAGGCTATTGGTGCCTGCTGTGCCCGCATGATAGCCGTTTGATTATTTTTCCTTTGCCTTGCATAACAAGCAAGCCAACTGCCCTAACTATGCCAAGGAATGCACCAGAGACTGCAAGGCATGGGCAAAAGCAGGTGTGTACTTGAATACAGTCCTGGGTCTAGTGGGTTTGTGCACTTCATAGGTTGGAAAAGTAGGAATTTCTGCTGTTGAATAATATGAACAACTCTTTAAACACTGTTTATTTTCAGTAAGTTATATTAAAGAAGGAAATTATTTAGTGACTGCTATGAATTAACTTGAAACTAACAGGTGTGCAGTTATTATTGTTATGAATATATCCGGATTCGTCAATCTGGTGACTTTCTTTATCATTCCTGACACACGCACGTCTAAACCTCTGCTCGTCTTCGCTTTCATCCTTGGCAGGTCAAGAGCCCGGTGACAGACAGTTAGATTGTTCCTGAACCGCTCTTGCATATCGAGCTCGGATTTCAACCTCAAGAAATGTGAGCTTCCGGGTTTTGGAGAGCTAGGGTTCACCATCGGGGCAAGAAGGCAACACGGATCATATCGATATTGGCACGCCAAATATTTTCTCCTGACATGGCTCTGAAATCAACCCATAACCCAGTCATGCATAGTTCTAGTCCCTCCTCCAAACCCAGCACATTCCAGTGGTACTGGGTGGTCTGGACGAACAAAAGGAAGCAGAAAATTTTTTGGACTGGTCGGCGTGTGAATGAAAAGAGCACAATACTGGCATTCATTATGGACTGGGTCCACTGCTCAAGTCATTCTGACTGCTGACCTGTTAAGCTGTGGTGTGTAAGGGCCACACAGCTGAGAATTCTGATCAGCAGTTTTAAATATAAGTACGGAGATACATATTAAACCAGAGAATTAAATAAATATGATATTAAAGGGAGGGAGGCATGGTGGCTTAGTGGTTAGCGCGTTTGCCTCACACCTCCAGGGTTGAGCGTTCAATTCCCGAAATGGCCCTGTGTGTGCTGTGGGGGTTTCCCCTGGGTTCTCCGGTTTCCTTCCCATGCATTGTAGGCTGATTGGCATGTCCAAAATTGTCCGTAGTGCATGAATGGGTGTGTGAATGTGAGTGTCCAGGGTGTCCCCTGCCTTGTGCTCCATGCAATAGGAGCCAGGTTCCCCAGTAAGGATAAGAGGTACCGAAAATGGATGGATGGATGGACGTTAAAGGGTACAGAGGGTCCAATTTGAAAATGATATCAGTCATAGTGACGTACAAATATTTCAGGGGAGGGTTAATCTTTATCTAACAGTGTTAAAATCATCCATTTATACTAATAATATTTTTTGTCATATGACCTCCACCTGAAGGCTCCCCAAGCATAAAATCCGTAATAATATACCAAATCCCATACTCATGTGATCTCAGGGGAACGTAAACAAAAACTCCACACAGACTGTAACCTGAGTTCAGGATCGAACCCGCGACCCTAGAATTGCGAGGCGACAACAATACCTACAGTGTTTGTTTTGTTTTTAAAATCCTTACACCTGTTCCTAGTTATACAAATGGGCTTTTTAATCAGTCTTTTATTGAATTGCAAACTGAATCCAATGATGCAAAAGGATTACAGGCAAAACACAGCAATAAATATTAATTGCGCAGAGAACTTTCCTACTCACAATCTGACACATTCTCTTCCTTAATCACTATTAATCCGAGACAGACAGACACACACACACACACACACACACACACATTGTTACACACAGGAGGCAAAATACGAGTCCTGCATGGAATACAATCGGTCAATCGGTGTCAGGACTGATGTCTCCACAGATGATAGAGAGTCTCTGAGTGGGTGAAGCGGATCACTGTCCATGTCAGTGTACCAGGCATCTGTACAGTCTACACAGAGAGAAACAAGGCTTAGAAAAAGAACGTAAGTAATATTTACACACGTTATGTAGCAATAGAAATCTGTTGTTTCTAGTACCATATGGGTGCATGTGATCTCCTGGCATCTGAGGGGGTGTGAGACCTTGTCTGAGGTCCATCTTAAAGCTGTGGGTTTCCTGCTGTTGAGCTGCAGATAAATATGTGCCCAGGCTCTCCAGCTCAGCTGAAAATCCTCCAACAGAGGGCACTGTATCATCAGAGGGAAAAAATGGCAGGTCAAGGCTTACATACTTCAAACTTTAATATACTGGCTTTACTAAACCAACATCCTACCCCATTAACATCCCCAAGTTTCAACCGAGTTCAACGTTCTACCACAACAACATCCCCAAGTTTCAACCGAGTTCAACGTTCTACCCCAACAACATCCCCAAGTTTCAACCGAGTTCAACGCTCTACCCCAACAACATCCCCAAGTTTCAACTGAGTTCAACATCCTACCCCATTAACATCCCCAAGTTTCAACCGAGTTCAACGTTCTACCACAACAACATCCCCAAGTTTCAACCGAGTTCAACGTTCTACCCCAACAACATCCCCAAGTTTCAACCGAGTTCAACGCTCTACCCCAACAACATCCCCAAGTTTCAACTGAGTTCAACATCCTACCCCATTAACATCCCCAAGTTTCAACCGAGTTCAACGTTCTACCCCAACAACATCCCCAAGTTTCAACCGAGTTCAACGTTCTACCCCAACAACATCCCCAAGTTTCAACTGAGTTCAACATCCTACCAGATCAACATCCCCAAGTTTCAACCGAGTTCTAGGGTTTAAATATCCAAGCCTTACTGGAGTGCGCCTACGTATGAGCATACCGTTGGTGTGTGTTTGGCTGTCATTCTGCTCCTGAGGGGACTGGCACTGCTTCTGCTGCTGCTGCTGTCTTCTGGCCAATTTCTTCATCTACAGTTCATATTAAACAAAATCCATTTTCAGTTAATTCAAATTCTTTTCTAAATTCATCTGATCCATTTACTTTATATTATGATGATGTGTCCCACCAAGGACACCATGAAGATGCATTGTTATGTAACGTAGAGCCATTAAGAACACAGAGAATGTCTGATGTAAGGAAATACAGTAGGTGATCTAAAGGCATGTCATCAGTTTCCTGCATGATCCATTAACACTACCTACTTCTTCACTGGCAAGAGAGATCTGGCAGAAAGTTTTTAAATTTAAATGTTGCATTTGTGTGCGTGCGTGTGTGTGTGTGTGTGTGTGTGTGTGTGTATGTGTGTGTGTGTGTCCATGACAGGCATCATGTTACCTTGGCTCTTTGGTTCTGGAACCAGACCTGGACAACTCGTACACTCAAGCCCGTCTCGGCTGCCAAGGTCTCCCTTACCTTACAGTAGAAGGAAGAGAGAGTGCGATGGATACAGAATGACAGATAGAGAGAGAGAGAGAGAGACAGAGAGAGAGACAGCATGACCTTCATGGTTTGTGGGTCATGTAGGCTAAGTGATATACTGACCCTCTATGGAGTATCAGATCAACTGATAAATATAAGTCTGCACCCAGAGCAACAGCTCACAGTACAGCACACACACGTTTTTTCTTCTTTCTTTCTTTCACATGAAAATTAGTCCGATAAGTATTGGAACAGCAAGGCCAACTCTATTGGTTTCGCAATACACTGAAAACATTTCAGCTTGAGATCAAAATCATAATTTCAGCTTTCATTTCCTGATACATCTAGATGTGTTAAACAGAATGTGGCACATTTTGTAGCAGACCACCCAATTTTTAGGTAAGCAAAATTATAGGAACAGATCAGTCTTGAAGGAAATTAAAGAACACTTAATATTTGGTTGCATATCTCTTGCTTGCAGTAAATTCATCAATCCTGCAACTCCCTGACACCAAACTGTTGGTTTCTTCTTCTGTGAAGCTTCTCTAGGTTTTTCCTGCAGCTTCTTTCAGTGGTTGTTTGTTTCGGGGGTTTCTCTCTTCAGTCTCCTCTTCAGGAGGTGAGATGCTGATCAGTTGGGTGAAGGTCCAGTGATGGACTTGTCCAGTCTAAAACCTTCCACTTCCCCCCCCTGATGAAGTCCTGTGTTGAGGTGGAAGTGTGTTTTGGATCGTTGTCTTGCTGCATGATGAAGTTCCTCCTGATTCATTTGGATGCATTTCTCTGTAAATCTACAGACAGAATGTTCCTGTAAACTTCTGAATTTGTTCTGCTGCTACCATCATGAGTTCATCATCAATGAAGATCTGTGAGAATGTTCCAGAAGCAGCCATGCAAGCCCAAGCCATGATACTACCTCCACCATGTTTCACAGATGAGCTTGTATGTTCAGCAGATTCTTTCTTTCTCCACACTTTGGCCTTTCCATCACTTTTGTAGAGGGTCATCTTGGTTCCAGAACTTTTGTGGATCATCTCTGGATCTCTTTGTGAATTCCAGTCTGGTTTTCTGATTCTTACTGCTGATGAGCGGTTTGCATCTTGTGGTAGGGCCTCTATATTTCTGCTCTCAAAGTATTCTTCGAACGATGGATTGTGCAATGCCTTTGTTTGATTTTCCTTCTTTTCTCAGCTTCAAAATAGCCTGCTTTTCTCCACCAGACAGTTCTCTGGTCTTCATGTTGGTTTATCCTTTTTTTAATAACAAATGCAGTGTTCACAGGTGAAACCCAGGGCTCAAACCAAGAGAAGACATTCAGAGCTATTAATTGTTCTAACAATCAGCTTAACAGGACACATCTGGGTAACAAGAAACACCTGTCAGTCACAATGTTCCAATATTTTTTGATCACTTGTAAAATGGGTGGGTTCAAACAACCATGTTCTTGTATGTTTATCACATCTAGATCTAAATATCAGGAAATGAAAGCTGAAATTCTGATCTATCGTCTAATATACATTTTTTGATCTCCAATCCAAATGTTTTCAATGTATAGCGATATGAATTCAGGGTTCATGAATAACTACAAAAATGATATTTTATTCAAATTCTATGGACTTTAAAAAAAAAAAAGAAAGCCTATTAGACAATGATTTAAAAAGCGTGTTCACTTAGATAATTTAAAACGTGAATTAAAATGATCAACTGCATGTTAGATATTATCTTGTAAAACTCCCTTTCTGTATAAACAAAGATCTATATTCTACTCTATATAAGGGAGTATACTCTCATAATATACAAAAAAAAACATGTTTTAAAGCATGTTGCATAACACTATTTGATCTAACTGCACTGCAATTCCAAACCACGGTCACTGTTTTTAGAAAAAAATTAGAAAGTCTAACAGTCTGAGGCGCTCCTACTTTTCTGCAAGGTTTGGATGAGACTTCAAACGAGGCTTTAAAAGCTCGTCTCTGCTGCGTGGTGAGGATGGTGCGTGGCCGTTTCGGCCTCTTGTGGTCCCCATCTCTGGTGGGGTTTCGATCTCCTGCCCCCTTAAGGTTGCTTTCATCCTCTTCATCATCCTCGTCCTCACTTCGGCCTGCACATTATATTGAAAAATAAAGTCGTGTGTGTGATATCAGCCTTTTTTTCTTTCTTTTTTTTTTTGGTGTAAAACTTCACACATATATTCAGTGAACCTTAAACTTCATAAGCGTACAAACGTGTGTCCATGTGCAGTACCTGAGTCGGTGATGGTGGGACTGGTCAGCGTGTGCTGGTAATGTTGTGTACAGAGCAGCTTGTCGCCTGCCAGCACACAGCGATCTCCTTTCTGCAGCCGGCAGTCACACACTGAGCAGCAGAAACAGTGCAGGTGGAAAACTGCATCACCCGCTCGCATCACCAGCTCTGCTGGGGAGATAACCTGAGCACAAGCCCTACAGCGCACTGAGAACAGCCTACAGCAAGAGCGAGAGAGAGTACAACAAGACTTTATTCTATGTTATAGAAGAGAGAATTAATGATGAGCAAGTTTGAAACTCAGTATTGTTTAGCGACATATAACATAACCTGCAAACAGGATTAGGACTCTGTGAAGGAAATGATAACCCTACCTTCACGCTAGCAAGTGACAAGAAAATGTTTATTTTATGTGTAGTAGAATACAATACAGGAAGTAGGAAAGGAAGTAGCAGAAAAGGTTGGTGGCTCAGGTGAGTGTACAGTTAACTTGCTTGGCTAATCGAGCGTTCGACATGAATCAGACATCTACTTTGCACACTGATTAGTACATTAGCTAGTGTACAATAAATGTAGTGTAAGAAGAGCAGCACACAAAACGACAGTATCTGTAGAATATTCTGGACTTTCTAAGTAAGCCCTCAGAACACCAGAAGCAGTAACTGGATAAACTAGAGTTCACAGCCGGAAGATATTCCTGGAACGTTGTTCTTTTCATACGAGACTGTCGGCTTTTCTGTCAAAACCCGCCTCCCCCTGTTTTTCCACCCTTCGACCCTCCTAAAACACACAGACACATAGCCCCTACCACAGTCTTAGCGCTTAGCAACTGGAGCTGTGGGTCAGAAGGAACTGAGACGTGGGCCGTCGGCTCCGCAGCAGCGTCCGGGGACAGGACTCCCAGGGAGCAGAGACAAAAAAGCAGCTCGGCAGGCCATGGCTCCAGCCCGAGCAGTCACGACAGGGCCTCCTGGCGAGAGAGGCTGAGCCAGGGAACCGTCTTAACTCGACTTAACCCATCGCAGACAATTGCAGAACTTGGCCCCGAGCTGCGCTTGCATTGTTGCGTCCTGGCAGCCGTCGCATTTTCTGTTTGTCGAACCGCTTGCTGAGATTTCCACGGCCGGAAGGGTGAGCCGGCTCTGAGGTTCGGATGCAGGTGACAGCGGAAGCGTGACAGCTTTTGAGGACTTTTAGGAGTGAGGAATTCATGATGTTTCAATTTGAGTTAAAGGTCTACATGCATCAAAATAAACGTTAAACTGTCTTTTGCCTTTTCATCTCCTGACACTGCTCCAGCCTTAATTATGCTATCTAAGAATCCAAAGGAATTTACTCCTGGTATGCATCCTGACACACACACACACACACACACACACACACACACACACACACAGGGTGAAAATTCTCCTGTGATGAGCGTGAACTGAAACATCCCGAAGCCTGGCATTGTTGTGGGTTATTAGTGTTGCTGTGGGAAACCAAGTAAGGTTTTTTCTACAGCTCACAGCGGAGAAGCAGGACTTACTACTCATACAGTCAAATGATTTCACATGAGTCTATGAAGCCCAGGTTATTTCTGCGGACCAAAAATAAATGCAGTACTTCATTGATTAACATTGATTTGAATGAAATATACTAAATAAATAAATGAAATAATGTACGTGAGGGGTTCGCATGTAAACTTTAATAAACACCATCTGCAGGTTATTTTCAGTGCTAAACATATAGCAGTTCTTTAGAGCTGTTAGTCTAGAAATCTGGTTGTAAACGCTGTAATGAACGGTGATAGCCCGTGAACGCTGCCCCAGGCCCTGTTTCACGCTGAGTAGTCTGAAACGCCACAAACATTTCATCGCAAAGGCTCTTGGGATCAATTAAGATCAAAATCTTTCCGACTTTAAGCCAACTTGACCACTGATATTATACACGTCTACTGTAACCTGTAATAGAGTGGTGTAGCAATCAACAGAGCTGTTTCAATCTAACATACTTGCACTTAATACGTAGAGTTACTCTTACAATTCTACAAAATAACTTATATTACACTGAAATACTTTATTTTATGTTGCGATGCCTTATTTTACACCGATATCAATATCTATATTCATTCGTTGCTTTATTTCAGTGCTTTATCTTGGCCAGCGTTGGGAATACTGCGAAAGAGGAAGGAGAACACCCGCCAAATGAGATTCCAGTCCACCAGCGCACACATTCTCACACTCGTTCACACCTAGGGGCAATTTAGAGTAGACCTTCCACTTATTAGTGTGTTCTGGTGGGAGGAAACCCATGAGGACACAGGAGGGAGCCTGCACAACTCTACACAGACAGAAACCCAGGCTCAGGATCAAACCACGGGGCTGTGAGACAACCGTGCAACAATCCAGTGCACCACCGCACCGTGTAGAGTGTAGAGATATCATCGAACTGACTTGTAATCCGTATTTGTTTCTTCTTGTTCGCGAGTGATTTTTGTATCTATTTATTGGGCTTTCGCAGTTGAAAGGCGGCGCATGTTGCATATGTACAGTAGGATCTCGTACCAGCTCGCCCAGTGCGCTGACCCACTTCCAATAATTCTGCTCCCCGACAGAATACAAAATGTGCCAGCTAGAGCCCTGGTGGACAGGGAAACACGTGGACGCCTGCACTTAAGTGGCATGCTAGTGGGCAATGCCAGGCACTGGGTATGTGGCTAATTGGTCAGGTCATATAAGCTCACGCTCGGACGAGCAGCGCCCCTGAGAGGAACAGCGGCGACACCAGGCAGCAACCCAGATGGCTCAGTGCAAGGTACAGTCTGGGAGCCAACCCATCTCACACACATACACACACGCACACACACACAGAACCCCCTCCTCAAAGCTCTCCGTGAACATATGGTCCACTCCTCACTTCTCCTAACAACCTCCATTAACTTCACAGCTTACTGCAAGTCCACTTATTAAGAGCACAGTGGTCATTCTTCTATTATTGTCACTTTAGCTCATGGTGTGTGTGTGTGTGTGTGTGTGTGTGTGTGTGTGTGTGTGTGTGGAAAAGCCCAGACTAGACAGGTTTATATTTTACCTTTACCTTATGGCAAAATGTCAAATATTCTCTGTACTGAGAAACGAACAGAAACAGATTCTGTTTAATTCTGACATTAAATGTTTAATGAAACACATTGCGTATGTTCACGAATACTTCTGCGTAAGTTAACCTCTACATCTGTATCGCTTGGCCTTTTCAGGGACGACTCATGCAGATGAAATAACCCTTGTAGTCCTGCGCATTCGATCCAGTATGGATGCACGAACGCATCAGGGAAAGCATGAATAGCTGGAATGAATATTGAAGACTTCCTCTCACATCGGTCAGAGTTTGAAACACTCAGAACTTTATTATTCGGGCCTGCTGTCAGTCGGCTCCGTTTGGGTCGTCTTGTCTTCTAGCCTGGCTTGTGTTCTCATGTTTGGAGGTGAGGACGAATGTGTGAGGGAGAAAAACGAACGCATGGATGTGTTTTTGAGGGGTCAATAGGGGGGTGGCACGCGGCGGCGGCAGCGTGGCCATATGCTGTCCCCAGCTTGCAGGTGCCACGTTGATGAGTCTCGCTAATTTAACACATTTTGACAATGTGTCAGTACTGCCGTCCTGGTCTGTACCACTCTTTGTGTGTGTGTGTGTGTGTGTCCACACATTCCTTGGCCCATCACAACCCTTCCCTCTTAGTCACCTTGTCTTGAAGGAACTCAGTGCCAAGTGCCTCAACCTCCACACACACACACACACACACACACACGTTTGTATTGCAATCCTTGTAAGGACCTTCGTTGAACTGACATACTAACTAACGCTATGCCCGACTCAAATCGAACCCCAGCCCTTAACCTCAGTAGCCAAAAGAAAACATTAAGTGTATTTTTAGCGGTTTTTTAAAGTAAAACCCACTAGTCTAACTGTTCTTCCTTAGCACAGGTAAATGTCTTTCTTCGCATTGTACACATCTGTAACGGACATTAAGAAGTAGAACTAAATAAAGACACAAGAGAGAACCTTGTTCCTGCCCAGTTGAGTTTTGCCATACATGTTTTCAAGGTAATGCTCAATATTTTTAATATATAAAGGCCATTATCTGCATTATCTTGGTAGATGCATGGTGGTGACAGTACTAATCCAATACTAATTGAGTACTAATCCAGTACTAATCCAGTACTATTGCAGTAAGTAAATATGATTAACCATCTAACTGATTCATAAAATGCTGTGTGCTTGTTTGTTTGTTTATTGCCCTATTGGCCGATTTTATGTTCAAATGCTGGCTTTGTTTGTTTCTCTTATACAACGTAAAACTCATGTCCCATTTCACAAACTTTTTTTGTTGTTGTTTATGACGAGAGATGGCCGTATTAAATTCATGAATACGGATCACGGTGGAAAAACTGACTGCACATACTGAAAAAAATGCTGATGTTTAAATATTGGATTTAAAAAAACTGTTTTTAATTGATTTTGTTTTAGAATTGTCGACAGATTACTTGGGGAAATGACGCATACAAGCAAACCGTGCGTACCGTACAAGTTTAAACATACGACGTGGTGCGGTCAAATGACTCTACACTGAATCGAACATCCCATCACTACGAGGTAGTGTATATACACTGGACTTGCCACACAGCTCCATGGTCCTGAGCTCGAGTAGCTCTCTCTGGTTACCTCAGGTAAGTGGATTGGCTACACTAAATTGCCGCTAGGTGTCAATGAGTGTGTGATTGTGTGTGTGTGTGTGTGTGTGTGCTCTGTGATGGAACTGCCAGGGTTTGTTCCCTTCCTCACACCCAACTGTTCCCTGATCAGGATAATGTGATTACTAAATGAATGAAGAAACTTACCACCCAGTCACTACATTATACTAGTACTGAAATAGCTGTCCCATACGGTCCGATAAAACCAGTAATTTTTCAGCAATAAATGATCTGCCCTATTTCTAGCTTCACTTGTATTTTGTATGCATGGTAACCTCTGGCAAGAGGGAGAACCAAATTCAGAGCTGATACATACTGTACGTCTATTATATGGTTGAGTAGAAGGTTAGGAGATCTTACTGTTGGTAATCTCGTCTGCAGTAGATTTTGGAGTCTCGCAGGAAGCAGGTGCTCTTCAGCGGCTCGGCACATGCGGAGCACTTCACACAGCGCTCGTGCCACAGAGAGTCATGCACACGCAGCAGGTAACGTTCTGCGATGAGCCGGTGGCAGCCTTCACACACCGGACTGCACGCACCCTCTGTATGGAAACACACACACACACAACACACACGGGTACAGTGATGAGAGAGAGAGTTCTGGATGAGAGTGTGAAAATGGTTGAATGAATTCTGCACATTGAAGTGCATTCTGGGTATTAGATTACTGCATAATTTGTGCACTATTGCAGTGAACTGTGTAAGTAAAATGAGATTACAGTAATGTGTATGTGTGTACTGTAATATTATACAATTGTATGGTAGATACATAGAGTATATATCTATATATACACACAAGCTGCTAAAAACCTCAATAGCTTGTTTTATACTCTTTCTCTCTCTCTCACACACACACAACATATATATATATATATATATATATATATATATATATATATATATATATATATATATATATATATATATATAATATTATGTATATATGAGAAACAAGGTCAATATCTCAAAAATAGTGCACTAGGTAGTGATTAGATTCAGACTCAGCCATAGATCTTGTCATTGAAGAGTATAAAACAAGTAGTATATGTTATATATATATATATATATATATATATATATATATATATATATATATATATATATAATAATAAACACAGTATACATCCTTTCATTAAAGAGTATAAAACAAGTTATGTGAAATGTTTTTTAACAACAACAGGACGACGACGACGATGATGATGATGATGATGTATTTATTCACCCAGTAACGTTGTTAAATTTCCTTCTCCCATGATCGGCTCTTCAGAACAAACTTTCCTGGAGATATAAAAAAATAAAAAAATAAAAAAATAAATAAATTTAGGACATTTTTCAGTTGTAACTTAAATATAATGAAGTTAAAACATACAACAGAGACCAATAATAATAATAATAATAATAATAATAATAATAATAATAATAATAATAATCTGACTACAGCTCATTCTGAATGAAAAAACGCGGTGATTAATTATCTGTCCATCAGCTGCGGGTTTTTTTTCCTCCACGAAAGCGACTTGATGTGAATCTGAGAGATTTTCCTCTCTTACACGTGTTCACATTAAAGAACAAACCTAAACAGAAACGAATACTCTTCATATCTACTGCTGTTTCAGTTCAGAAACTTCCCGTGTGTGAGTACACTACATCACTCATGTCCTGCTCATGTCCCCGCTTTTAACCACATTTGACACTTTTCACAAGACCTCAGTCCTGCAGGAGGAACTCACAGCTGTCCATCATCTCAGCATTCAGAAGCGCATTCAGAACTTTCAGTATACTCACTGTGTTTATCCGGTAAGGACACCAGAGCGCCTCTGAAATGCTCCACGGTCGAGCGTGTGTGTGTGTGTGTGTGTGTGTGTGTGAGAGAGAGAGAGAGAGAGAGAGAGAGAGAGAGAGAGAGAGAGAGAGAGAGAGAGAGAGAGAGACTTTGTGAACTCCCGAACAGAGATCCGCTTACTGCTGCGCTTTAACGCACATTACAGATAAACAGTGCTGATCACCTGCAGGACCAGTCTCCCTCCATCCACCCCTTCATCCTTCCATCCGCCCCTTCATCCACTTCTCCATCTCCTCCTATCACACGGTGTGTTTCTGCTGTAAACACTCTCACTCTGAAGATTTCATATTCGTTTCTGTGGAGAAAACTTGGACACAGATGCCGTAAAGCAAAAGATGATTTCAAAATATTTACAGATTTAAAGTTTACAGTTCATGTTTTTGTTTTTGGTCTGAAAGGTGCTCTGTGACATTTCATTTTGGTTGGAAAAGTTTGCTAAGTTGTTGTTGTTTTTTTCTTTCTTCCCCCAAACATCTAAGACAAAATTAGTCAAGCAAAATATAACGGGGTGTCTAATAAGACACATTAACGAATAGATCACTTTTATCACAAATCTGAAACAACAATCCATGATTTTAGTGGCTATTTATATAATAATAATAATAATAATAATAATATTATTATTATTAGGGCATTCTTATTTGTGTATGTTCATTTGAATTAATTCGTTTGGTTTATTTATCAGTGAACTTTTGAAGTTAAAAAGTGCTGTTCGGAATCTTCCAGAAATTTCTAAAGAACAAAACCATTTTGTTCAGAACCTTACTAAAAGCTTAGTTTAAATAAATAAATAAATAAATAAATAAATAAATAAATTAAATTTATATTTATATATATATATATATATATATATATATATATATATATATATATATATATATATATATATTTATTTAATTATAAATAACCTTGATTATGTGGTTTAATTTATAATTGCATTTGAAACGTCATCATGCGCACTTCAGAACTGCCGTCACGTGACCAGCAGGAGCCCCAGCAGATTTTTTTCCCCGGTTTGTAGGTTATTTCACTGTATATACCTTTATATCAGCTAACTTTATCCAGACCCGTTGATCCATCCCCTGTGGGATTAATACACGAGGGTTGGATATGGTAACAATTCAACAATTCCTTAAGCTGAAGGCTAATTTTAAGAGTAATTAAGAGTTTCTTTTTGCCGCTTTTTTAAACGTCCTGTCTGTATTTGACCAAGAAATACATCTGATGTTTATTTATTTTTAAATAAAGCTGTAAAAAAAGAATACATCACATTACTTGGTCAGTTTCTCACTGTTACCATGGCGAGTTCTTGTATATGAATTAGGAATAAAATGCTTTTTAAAAATTAAATAGATGACCCATGTGTGCGGTCCTCCAAGATCTGTTACTGGGGTTTAATATTCGCAACAGCGCCGCCTGCTGATCAACACTGATTAGTGCCATTCCAGCCTCCAGGGGGCGCTCGTTTACTGTACACGCCTATATCCTACACACAATCAGAAAGAAAGAGCCACTGTACATTTAAATATTTTATTTAGACAGGAATGCAGTTTGTAGAAATTCTGTAGTTTTCTTTGAACACAAGTTTTTCCCCCTCAACAAAATAAACGCTCTGTTGTTGCAATGCTTTGCTGTTAGAGCACATGGATGCGTGAAAATTATCTATTTACAAGAGAAAGTTATTTTACAAAACAAATCTATTCAAATTCATATTGACAACGTACTTGATGAGCCCCCGCCCTGCCCCTGTCCGTTCCCCTCCCCTCCAATACACATCCCTCACACCAGGTCTGGTCTGTGTTCTGTACAAAACATCTAGCTTACGTCAGTCAAGTTCATTAATTACCAGTTATCGCATGGATGCGTTTGGAAATACGATAAAAAAGGAAGAGAGGGGCGGGGCTTATGTCATGTTATCTGATGGGGCGCTTCCAACATCTCCATTAGGAAGGTGTCTATGGGCGTGTCTCCAATCAGCTTGAAGAAGAAGAGATGCTCGAGACACTTCAGTCCAATCGAACGCAGAGCAGGAAGACGCAGTAAGAGCTTAGCGAACCTGACGACACACACACACACACACATTCCATAAGTTAATAAAAGTTTGCAGCACTGCATTACATACATTTACCTTCCACCCTCACCTCGAACTGTTCTTTATAGCACAACATCAACCACAAAGTGTTTACTTTATATATATATATATATATATAAACATCTTTGAACAGTCTGAAGTCTGGTATGATGTCTAAGGTCAGAAACATATAGTCACCATCCACTTTATTAGGAACACCTGTACACGTCCACATTCGTGCAGCTACGTAATCAGCCAATTGTGTGGTAGCGACACAATGCATAAAATCATGCAGATACAGGTCAAGACCTTCAGTTAATGTTCACATCAAACATCAGAACGGGGAAAAACTGATTTCTGTGACTTTAACCGTGACGTGGTTTTTGGTGCCAGATTTGCTGGTTTGAGTATTTCAGAAACTGCTGATCTCCTGAGATTTTCACACACAACAATCTCTGGAGTTTACACAGAATGACTAAAATTCTAAACATACGCATCGCTGTTCAGGCGGTGAGATTTGAAATCTCGGTTTTTAGCTTTGAGCAGCGGCACAGGTCAGAGGTCAGGAGTGTGTAAATGCAGCGTGCTACCTGCCGGGCTGGTTGGGGTATTTCTGCTTGGTGTAGGACTCCAACGAGGCGTAGACTTTTTCTCTAAGTGCCTCCACATCAGCCGGGTTAGACAGGCCTTTAGCATCTGCAAGCACAGAAGGAACACACACACACCGCATTAATCAATGAATTGATCCGTAAATCATAAGTCATTTATGTAGAAATCACTCATTAAATCTTGTTTTGTAGCAATTTCGTGCAAGTAGAATAACAATGTGTGTCTTTAAAGCAAAAAAACAAAACAAAAAAAAACAGGCTGAATTGCACTAATCGGAAAAAAAAGCTCTGTATTTTCAGGGCTTTGCATTTTTGGGCGCTGCGGTTCAACACCTTCCAACGTTCATCTAGAAAAATATTCAGTTTATTTACGAATACCACCTATAACATTCGACAGACAAATTTCCGTCCGTTTAATTCCGCTTTACGTATTCAGTGGTTCTGATTCGGTTGGATGTTCGACATTGTGCCCTCCTTTCTGCACTTGGTCCATTTCCACAAATCAATTTGTGAAGGTCTTGCTCTAGCTGTCGCTTTGGGCTTCAACACTCGCTGGCACTGATTGCTGGTGGAGACGGACAAGCAGCAGCTGGAGATCACTCACCAGATTTTCCTTTTTTGTGGTCCACGCTTGTGGTGGTGTGTATGACCAAAACGTCTGACACGCGTTTCCACCAAGACACAAAAACCACCCAACCTCATCTTTTTGAGCTGCTGCTGTGTGTGTGTATGTGTGTGTGTGTGTGTGTGTGTGTGTGAGAGACTGACCGGGGTTAAAAAGAACGATGGCTCTGAGGCATCCTAGCTCTGTTTTATCCATCTGCATGTCCTTCATCTTAGACACCAGCTCAGTCAACACTCTGAAGAGAACAAATCCATTATCTTGAATACTCACAATAGTAAATACAGAAATGACCAGTTCTTTTATATATATATATACACACACACACACACACACACACACACACACACACACAGTCTCTCACAAAAGTGAGTACACCCCTCTTAACCCCTCAAAATAACAGTGGCAACCTGTGAAGCTCTGGTGAACTCCATGCCCAAGAGGGTTAAGGCAGTGGTGGAAAATAATGGTGGCCACAAAAAATATTGACACTTTGGGCCCAATTTGGACATTTTCACTTAGGGGTGTACTCACTTTCGTTGCCAGCGGTTTAGACATTAATGTCCGTGTGTTGAGTTATTTTGAGGGGACAGCAACTTTACACTGTTACACAAGCTGTACACTCACTACTTTACATTGTAGCAAAGTGTCATTTCTTCAGTGTTGTCACATGAAAAGATATCAAATATTTACACAAATGTGAGGGGTATACTCACTTTTGTGAGATAATGTATATATATATATATATATATATATATATATATATATATATACACACACACACACACACACACACACACACATATATACACAGTGCCTTGCGAAAGTATTCGGCCCCCTTGAACTTTTCAACCTTTTGCCACATTTCAGGCTTCAAACAAAGATATAAAATTTTTATTTTTTGTGAAGAATCACCAACAAGTGGGACACAATTGTGAAGTGGAACGAAATCTATTGGATTTTTTAAAACTTTTTTAACTAATAAAAAAATGAAAAGTGGGGCGTGCAAAATTATTCGGCTCCTTTACTTTCAGTGCAGCAAACTCACTCCAGAAGTTCAGCGAGGATCTCTGAATGATCCAATGTTGTCCTAAATAACTGATGGTGATAAATAGAATCCACCTGTGTGTAATCAAGTCTCTGTATAAATGCACCTGCTCTGTGATGGTCTCAGGGTTCTGTTGAAAGCGCAGAGAGCATCATGAAGACCAAGGAAGACACCAGGCAGGTCCGTAATACTGTTGTGGAGAAGTTTAAAGCCGGATTTGGATACAAAAAGATTTCCCAAGCTTTAAACATCCCAAGGAGCACAGTACTGTGCAAGCGATCATTTTGAAATGGAAGGAGTATCAGACCACTGCAAATCTACCAAGACCTGGCCGTCCCTCTAAACTTTCAGCTCAGACAAGGAGAAGACTGATCAGAGATGCAGCCAAGAGGCCCATGATCACTCTGGATGAACTGCAGAGAACTACAGCTGAGGTGGGAGAGTCTGTCCATAGGACAACAATCAGTCGTACACTGCACAAATCTGGCCTTTATGGAAGAGTGGCAAGAAGAAAGCCATTTCTCAAAGATATCCATAAAAAGTCTCGTCTAAAGTTTGCCACAAGCCACCTGGGAGACACACCAAACATGTGGAAGAAGGTGCTCTGGTCAGATGAAACCAAAATCGAACTTTTTGCCCACAATGCAAAACGATATGTTTGGCGTAAAAGCAACACAGCTCATCACCCTCAACACACCATCCCCACTGTCAAACATGGTGGTGGCAGCATCATGGTTTGGGCCTGCTTTTCTTCAGCAGGGACAGGGAAGATGGTTAAAATTGAGGGGAAGATGGATGCAGCCAAATACAGGACCATTCTGGATGAAAACCTGTTGGAGTCTGCAAAAGACCTGAAACTGGGACGGAGATTTATCTTCCAACAAGACAATGATCCCGAACATACAGCAAAATCTACAAAGGAATGGTTCACAAATAAACGTATCCAGGTGTTAGAATGGCCAAGTCAAAGTCCAGACCTGAATCCAATCGAGAATCTGTGGAAAGAGCTGAAAACTGCTGTTCACAAACGCTCTCCATCCAACCTCACTGAGCTCGAGCTGTTTTGCAAGGAAGAATGGGTAAGAATTTCAGTCTCTCGATGTGCAAAACTGATAGAGACATACCCCAAGCAACTTGCAGCTGTAATCGCAGCAAAAGGTGGCTCTACAAAGTATTAACGCAAGGGGGCCGAATAATTTTGCACGCCCCACTTTTAATTTTTTTATTAGTTAAAAAAGTTTCAAACATCCAATAGATTTCGTTCCACTTCACAATTGTGTCCCACTTGTTGGTGATTCTTCACACAAAAAATTTTTTTTATATCTTTATGTTTGAAGCCTGAAATGTGGCAAAAGGTTGAAAAGTTCAAGGGGGCCGAATACTTTCGCAAGGCACTGTATATATATGTATATACACATGTATTTCTTCTGTTTTTGTGTATATCTCATACTCAATAATTTTAGATCTTCAAACAAAATACAACATAAAACAAACAAAGCATTGTATTATGTCAGCCATAACATTAAGATGACTGACAGGTGATGTGGATAACTGACTATTTCATTAAATAGCAAGTGAACAGTCAGTTCACATTTCAGGTTTTTGTTGAAATTACTCTGACCCAGCTGCTAGCTCCTTGCCTTCACTTTATAAGACAAACTTGTAAGGCATTATGCAGCTTCCAGAGTAGGGTGGGGCTGCTACTCAGGAAGTGGAAGGCTTGTCGCTGTTTTCATTGTAATTGTGATTTGCCCACATCAGCAAATATCCAGCTGCTTCTTTACAGTCTGAAATCACTTCGCCGGGACTTGAACCCATGAGCTGTCACTGGCCTACTATACATAGCACCATCAATGCTGTGAGTCATCCACTTACACGTTTATAAATTACCAGGCAAACAAACCTGTCAAAAATAGAACCCACTCCGGCACTGTGTGCGCTGCTCCGGTGCACATGGAGACCTGTGGCCAGCAGGATGCCATCTTTTACCGTGACCGAGCGATGCGAGAACGAGGCGATGAGCAGCTCGTTCCAGCCTGATGAGAACAGTAAGAGGAAACACCAGGAGGAATAAGTGTGCTCAACATGTTCTCTCTGTGTCTCCAAGTCTCTGTGTATAAACAGCTATTTCTTTCATTAGTGTAGCAGCGCGATGTTCTGAAGAAAATCTACTGGAGCAGGTGGGAAATGGGAAATGTTTGTAGAGCAGAGGACAGTGTTCCTCAGTTGTGTGTGTGTGTGTGTGTGTGTGGCTTTACCTGCCCGAAGCAAAATGACCTGATCATCCAGGGGAAGGTCTGAGAAGTGCGGTATCCTTTTAGCCCATTCAACCAGTGTGAAGAGCTGCTTGTCTGCTGCTTGGCAGATGTTAGTGACTGGGTCATTTGTCTGAGAGAGAAAGAGACAGACAGACAGAGACAATTACCAACACTTCATTGTTAGTATGAGATGGCGTCTCCAAGGAGATGTTCAGTCATCATGAACAGCATCATGTTCTGTGAAAACCACAGTGTACAGTTGATATAAAAAGTCGTTAACACACACACACGTTAACATTTGAATGACATGAAGATAAATCATGAAGATAAACCCAATCTTTTCCCACCTTTAATGTGCTATTGCAAAATATACAAATTAAGTGGGGAAAAAAAATGCTTTTAGGGGATAGAAAAATAAAAAAAAATAAAAACTTAGTTACATAAGTGCCCCTAAACTTATACATTATTGAAGCAGCTTTTGATTTTGTTCCACCACTCAATCTTTTTGGGTAAGCGTCTATCAGCGTAGCACATCTTGACTTGGCAATATTTTCCAACTCTTTCGTACAAAAACAAACATTCTTGATCCATTAAAATGTGAGGACGTCTCCTGTGCACAGTGTCATTTTGAGCTGCATTCAGGTCTGGGCTCTAGCTAGGTCACTGAAAACCATCGATCTTCTTTTGGTTAAGCCGGTCCCTACTAGCAGACCCCTGAACGTTTACACTTCTTGATGATTAACCCGTTTTGTGCGTTTCGTCAGTAACACCTGGCTCCTAATTGCTGTGTTAATGATTGTGGAAGCAGGAAGCGCGTACATACAGTATTTCTTTCACACCTGGTTTCTGAATGTTGGTTTACTTCTGATGGAAAAAAATGAGTACGTGTTGAAATCTGTTGTGTCATTTCGTTGTGGCCGTTATTTGTTTGGTTAAGGACTTACAGAGTTTCCTGGACTGTCATCTGTGTGCGTTTCAGTCTTGGGCTCCACTGCAAGCTCAGCATCCAGGATCTTCTCTACAGGCATGTCTTCATTAAAACTGCTGGTCAACTCCACCTCATTATCGCTCTTCTCCTTCCCACGCTGCCTCTCTTCCTGAACCGCTACAGTGAGCCAGGAGGGACATAAATACAGTCCTATTATTTGATACAACACCTGTATTATATCTTGATGGATGTATTTGGTGTTACTTTGGTACTAGTTTTATTTGCAGTATACACACACCTTCCCTCTTCATGCCCATGGCCAGACACTTCTGGTAGCGGCAGTATTGGCAGCGATTGCGCTGGCGTTTATCAATCAAACACTCCTTGCTGTCTCGACACGTGTAGGTCAGGTCTTTCCGAATGGTCCTCTTGAAGAAACCTTTGCACCCCTCACAGCTGTACACACCATAGTGTTTTCCTGCATTCACGACAAAGCCAAAACACAATCTGTAATCCATAAAGCATACACAAAATAGGAATAGCCAGGTCAAATAAAAATAAAAAAAAAGACCCGAGTTTCCCAACCTCAAATGTACTCAATCAGAACAGACATGGTTTTAACTGACACATGACTTCTGTTACTGTTACCTGCTAACACTAGGCCTTATTTTATCAGTCTTTTAGCGTAGTGTGTACATCTTTGCGCAAGACAAACCGAACTAAAAAGTTCTGCCAGATTTACAAAAGATCATATATTCATACAGTATATGTATGTTGATGTAAGGCAATCACCTGTAAATTCTAAAATATTTAACATTTTATTAGTACACCTGGGTGACTAGGAACAGGAAATTGCTCAAGCATGACTTCCTGTTTCACAAGGGTATAAATATGAGGTAACACAGGCCAAATTCCCTTAGACATTCATAACAATGGGTGAGAGCAAGGAATATATCTGTGATGTGTGGCAAAAGGTTGTTGAGTTTCACACAATGGGGCGTGTCTATAAGAAAATAGCAGAAGCATTGAAAATGCAGATTTCCACCATCAGGGCGATAATTAAGAAGTTCCAGTCAACTGGAAATGTTATGAATCAACCTGGAATTGGACGCGTGTCTATATCGTCTCAACGCAAAAAATCTCCAAGGATCACAGCTGGAGAACTGCAGAAGTTAGTTGTGTCTTGAGGTCAGAAAGTCTCCAAAACTACAATCTGAAGTCACCTACATCACCACAAGTTGTTTGAAAGGGTTTCAAGAAAAAAGCCTCTACTCTCATCCAAAAACAAACTCGAGCGTCTTCAGTTTGCCAGACTCTACTGGACCTTCAAATGAGATTCGGGTTCTATGGTCTGATGGAAAAAACAAAAGGTCTTTTTGGTAATAAACACCAGAGGTGGTTTTGGAGCACACAGAAAGGTAGCTATATGGAAAAGTACCTCATGCCCACAGTTAAATATGGGGGTGGATCTTTAATGTTTTGGGGCTGTTTTTCTGCCAGAGGACCTGGACATTTTGTTAGGATACATGGCCTCTATCAAATATCAACAGATATTAAATGGAAACCTGACTGCCTCTGCCAGAAAACTTCAAATGGGCCGTGGTTGGATCTTCCAGCAGGACAAAGATCAAGAACATACATCAAAATCAACACACAAATGGTTTACTGACCACAAAATCAAGGTCCTGCCATGACCATCCCAGTCCCCTGACCTGAACCCCATAGAAAACCTGTGGGGTGAACTGAAGAGGAGAGTCCACCAGCATGGACTTCGAAATGTGAAGGATCTGGAGAGATTCTGTATGGAGGAACGATCTCAGATCCCTCACCATGTATTCTCCAACCTCATCAGGCAATATAGAAGACGACTCAGAGCTGTTATCTTGGCATTATTGATTAAAAGTGTCTAAATAATTGTTGCACACCTATATTTAACAAAGATTTTGTTAAATAAACTTCTGTTTTGGTTGAAATTGTTTGATATCCATATCCAGAGTATTTTTGTGAATTTTTTAAACAAAAGATCCAAGGTTCGCCAATAAAAGCAATTTTTCTTTGCTCATTACCAAGGGTGCTAATGTTAGTGGAAGGCGCTGTAACTTCTCAGCAAAACTGCAAGAATCAAACACGGGCTGGCTGATTTACTACATTATAGAAACTGTGCATTGTAATCTTGGCCTAAAAAGTAAACACAAAGTCAAGAGTCTTTGTCATACAGTAAGGGAAAGAAGTATTTGATCCCCTGCTGATTTTGTACGTTTGCCCACTGACAAAGAAATTATCAGTCTATAATTTTAATGGTAGATTTATTTGAACAGTGAGAGACAACAAGAAAATCCAGAAAAACACATGTCAAAAATGTTATAAATTGATTTGCATTTTAATGAGGGAAATAAGTATTTTACCCCCTATCAATCAGGAAGTGCTCCTAATCTCAGCTTGTTACCAAAAGACACCAGTCCACAGAAGCAATCAATCAATCAGATTCCAAACTCTCCACCATGGCCAAGACCAAAGAGCTCTCCAAGGATGTCAAGGACAAGATTGTAGAACTACACAAGTCTGGAATGGGCTACAAGACCATTGCCAAGCAGCTTGGTGAGAAGGTGACAACAGTTGGTGTGATTATTCGAAAATGGAAGAAACACAAAAGAACTGTCAATCTCCCTCGGCCTGGGGCTCCATGCAAGATCTCACCTCGTGGAGTTGCAATGATCATGAGAACAGTGAGGAATAAGCCCAGAACTACACGGGAGTATCTTGTCAATGATCTCAAGGCAGCTGGGACTGCAGCGCCCGCAAGGTCCCCCTGCTCAAGAAAGCACATATACATGCTGTCTGAAGTTTGCCAATGAACATCTGAATGATTCAGAGGACAACTGGGTGCAAGTGTTGTGGTCAGATGAGACCAAAATGGAGCTCTTTGGCATCAACTCAACTCGCCGTGTTTGGAGCAGAAGGAATGCTGCCTATGACCCCAAGAACACCATCCCTACCTTCAAACATGGAGGTGGAAACATTATGCTTTGGGGGTGTTTTTCTGCTAAGGGGACAGGACAACTTCACCGCATCAAAGGGACGATGGATGGGGCCATGTACCATCAAACCTTGGGTGAGAACCTCCTTCCCTCAGCCAGGGCATTGAAAATGGGTCGTGGATGGGTATTCCAGCATGATAATGACCCAAAACATACGGCCAAGGCAACAAAGGAGTGGCTCAAGAAGAAGCACATTAAGGTCCTGGAGTGGCCTCGCCAGTGTCCAGACCTTAATCCCATAGAAAATCTGTGGAGGGAGCTAAAGGTTCGAATTGCCAAACGTCAGCCTCGAAACCTTGATGACTTGGAAAAGATCTGCAAAGAGGAGTGGGACAAAATCCCTCCTGAGATGTGTGCAAACCTGGTGGCCAACTACAAGAAACGTCTGACCTCTGTGATTGCCAACAAGCGTTTTGCCACCAAGTACTAAGTCATGTTTTGCAGAGGGGTCAACTACTTATTTCCCTCATTCAAATGCAAATCAATTTATAACATATTTGACATGTGTTTTTCTGGATTTTTTTGTTGTTATTCTGTCTCTCACTGTTCAAATAAATCTACCATTAAAATTATAGACTGATCATTTCTTTGTCAGTGGGCAAACTTACAAATTCAGCAGGGAATCAAATACTTTTTCCCCTCACTGTATATTATATACAAAGTACATATAAAATCTCCAAGATTACCTGAGGAGCGATCACCACAGATGGCACAGATGTGTTTGGACATGGAGCCAGGACTGGTGCACTGGTAGCTGTTGATGTTGGACAGAGGCAGCAGACCAGGAGGAGGCTTCACATCCTCTGAGCTGCTCACACTGCTCAGAGAGTTCATCTGCATGATGGATAGAGAGGGGGAGGGAAACAGAGAGAGAGAGACTTGACTTTAAAAGGTCCTTTAATATCCAAAGTTAAAAAAGAAAATCCATCATAGGAGGAACATATATTTCATTGAGTATAATGTTACAGCACATCACATGATTACTCAATTAAAGTAAATAACAAAGAGAGAGAGAGAGAGAGGATGGAACTGTGAAGTTTTCCCCGTGTCCATTATTCTATAAACGCCATCCATCATCAATCACTCTCTCAAAAATTGTGCTTAGTGCACAGCTGCCAGTAGAGGGCAGACATATCAGCACGTTATCCATACAAAACGTTTTAAATGATTTCATCAGCCACATGATTTCCACCACCCCTCACAACTGCCAGCTTCTGTCTCTTGTAGGTGTGTGTGTGTGCTTTTTGAAGACCAAGGACAACCAAATGTCCTCACAATCCCCTGGTCCTCACAAAAATACATTGTTTTACAGCTTTTATATGAAAAAATTAAAAAAGGTCAAATGTTTCATGCTGGTTACTGAGGTTAAGGATAGGCTTAGGTTTGGAAGTATTCAACTCTGCAAATAAACTATAAATATCCATACTGTACAGTGCTGTGAAAGAGTATTTGCTGATTTCTTCGGCTTGTAACATGTAACATTTCATAAATAACGTTATAATTTAAAATCTGTATTTTGTGTTCACTCAGATCTGTTTTACGTTGTATTTCATTTAAAGATCTAAAACTATTTAGTATGAAATACACACAAAAACACAAGAGATCAGAAAAGAGGCAAATACTTTTTCACAGCACTGTACCCTTCCTGTCAGTATTTTTATTGCAATAACGGTTTCTTTAACAGTGAACCTTAAAAATTAGTTATTTGATTTCAAAGAAAACCAGAAATTGAAAAAATTAATTATAGATGAATTAGATCTGTTAAACAACTTTAAACATTGCACTTTTTTTTTAAAACCAACCCATATTTTTTAAGTGATCAAAAGTATTGGAACAGGTGATTGACAGGTGTGTCTTGTTGCCCAGGTGTGTCCTGTTAAACTCATCACCTAGACTGCCCCACCAGTAAACACTTGCTGCAAAAACCAATTAAAGACAGCTCAGTGGTTACCACTGATACCAATGTTTTACAGCATGTGTCTAAAACTCTGTACACTTCAGGACTAGCTACTAATTCAATATGAAGTTCTTTTTTTTTCATTGAAATGAATAAAACCCAAACAGCACGTTCACTTTGACACGAGCTATTCAGATAGCCCTGAAACAAGTGTCATAAAGTTGACACTGTTGGGGCCCAGTTTAAGCTTCTGTTAGGGGACTTGGGATTTCTGGCCTGGTTTTTACCTGTGGGCTATTGAGGGCGCCAAAATCCATGGCAGTAGTGGACGGTAGTGAGGCAGAGGGCGAGCTCATAGAGGAAGTGATGACCGAGTAGCCCATAGCCGAAGGGAGGGGACGTGAGGTGCTGATGACAGACGAGTGACCCATCATGGAGCTCATTGGTGGAGGCTGTGAGAGGGAGGAGTTAAGTGCCCCAGGTGAGTCTGTGGGAGGAGAAAATACCATTCATGGTATGATAAGCTGTCATAGTTCATATATGATAGCATGTCGTGTCCCATAAAGGATTTTTTTGCATTGGAAAACTGCTAGAACATTGATTTGAACATACTTTACAGGATTGCTCTGAACTCCTATTTGAATTGGATTAGCTTGCGGTTAGGTAATGGAATTATTACCAGAGTATCTCTGGATTTTAACCTTGTCTGGAAATAAATACATTTTTACAATATAAAATGCAATACTAAACTATATCCTGTCTAACTGACATGTCGGTAAGAGTTGTCGAATCCTCTGGGAAATGAGGCCTTACCCTTTTTCTTCAAAGTTATAAAAATAAAAGTTAAAACAATCAGTATATAGTGACACACGTGTATGTAGCACACAGAGGAGTGATGACCGTGCGTACAGCAAAAAGACAATCCCATCGCTGTGATTAATACAGTGGTCGCTTATCTCGTTCTGTCGTAATCATGAAAGCTTTCCACCAGCAACATTACCAAACTTCCAGAAATCTAACAGAACTCCAGGTGTTCAAAAACCCAGTTGTTGTGTATTTTAAGGGATTTTTGAAATGGACTACTTCGCCAACATGCAATACTTATTCAATCAAGTGCCAGTGACTTTCTCTTGTTAAACCTGGCATCTCATTTATTTCCTCACTGTTCACAGTCTCCAGAAACCCCAGTGCATGCATAAAAATAACAATAATTAAAGTTTTTAGTTTCACTAAGAAAGCCTGCTTAAGAAGACTGCCAGTCAGTAAAACACACTGTAGCTGTATGGGGTGTGTTTGGTTGGGGGGTGGGGGGATGGGAGGGCTAAGTGAATAGTCAGTTCCTGAAGTTGATCTGTTCGAAGCAGGAAAAATGGGCGAGCGTGCACCGTCAGGTGCGGGTTCGTCACTTACTTGGGGAAGAGATGGCACCAGGATGCACTATGGGAAGAAAGCGAGCCTGTGGAGGCCATGTGATGCTCTGGGCAATGTTCTGCTGGTAAACCTTGGATCCTGGTATTCATGTGGATGTTACTTTGACACATACCATCTACCTAAACACTGCTGCAGACCGAGTACACCCCTTCATGGTAACGGTGTTCTCTAATATCAGTGCCCTCTTTCAGCAGGATAATGCTCCTTGCTACACTGAAAACATTGTTCAGGAATGGTTTGAGGAACATGACAGAGTTCAAGGTGTTGATTCGGCCTCCAAATTCCCCAGATCTCAATCCAATCCAGCTTCTGTGGGACATTCTGGACAAAAAAGTCCAATGGATGCCCCACCTCATAACTTCCAGGACTTAAAGGATCTGCTGCTAACGTCTTGGTGCCAGACACCACTGCACACCTTCAGAGGTCTTCTGGAGTCCATGCCTCGACGGCTCAGAGCTGTTTTGGAGGCACAAGGATAGGGGAACCTACACAGTATTAGGCACGTGGTTTTAATGTTATGGCTTATTGGTGTACGTAGTTAATAATGGTTCTAAATCTTAAAGTTGAGGTTATCAGCTCAGAGACAAACTCACATGACATTACAGTAAACTCTCTTTTACAGAATTCAATCAGACTGCCTTCCAATCTTTATCAGAGAGCAAACTGTCCAACAAAAGTATTTTTAAAATGTCCAAGAGTGGACTTTTTTCACAAGCTACTAGTTTATTATGTACTAAACCAGGGGTGTCAGATGTACGGCCCGCGGGCCAAATTCGGCCATCTAGGGGGTCCAATCCGGCCCGCAGGATGAATTTTGAAAGTGGAAAAAATGCATAAAAGACAACTAGAAATTTTCATTAAAATTTTATTCCTACATTATCCGCTAGGGGCGCACTGTTTTAGTCAGAGTAGAAGACACAGGTCCGAAAAACTCAGACCGAACAGCAGATGGCAGCAATGCACCTTCTGCTGTTTCTTATTACACTGTGACCAGTTGTAATGCACATACGTAAATGATAATCAGAAGTCAATTGCACGTTTGTCTTAAGAAAGCTGAGGATGTTCATGATATGTTTTGTAAAAGTATATTTAATTAAATATGGAGCTTTTCCTAATGTACTTTTACTTCATTGCACAAAAACAAAGGGAAAAACATGGACTTATTGGGGGTTTTTTTTGTAGGTAATTATGCTTTGATTTTACTGGCCTGGCCCACTTGATATCTAACTAGGCTGTATGTGGTCCCTGAACTAAAATGAGTTTGACACCCCTGTTAGATAGTGTATATGAAGTATTTTACCCCCAATTTCTTCCATAGTTTAGTCTTGGCCAATTCCCATCCAACAGTTAGGTGTCCACTCCTTCACCAACCCAGGAGAGTGAAGGCAATCAGGTGCTTCCTCTGAAACACGTGAAGACAGTCAACTGCATCTTTCTGACCTGCTGTCTATGCTGTGTCTCAGGGTATTGTACCACACTCAGTGGAAAGCACTGTCCACCTCCTTCTACTTGCATGACCTCACAGACGCCCACGATTGGCTAAAGTCACTGTGATTGCTGGAGATCATGCAACCCATCCCACCTACAGAACATGGCCAAGTTTGCCCTCTTGGATTCCTGGCATCACCAGGATTCAATCTCCAGACAATGGGACAAAATTATTTATTTATTTCAACACACAGCACCACTCAGGAGCCTGTATATGAGCCTTTAGTTCTGACAAACATACACAGACACAATGTTTGATAGAACCATCTTGTATTAAAACCACAACGAATTCAGTGTCATCAAAAAACATCTGTGTAGCAATGTCTCTAATGTGCAAGGCTTTCTTTCTAGAGCAGTGAACAGCTCTAGTACCTGATCGCAAAGGGTTTCCTTTGCCAGGATGTTTTAATGAAACATTGAACAAGTGTAGCATTTTATATGCACACGATTCACCCACTTGTACCGAATGCGTCCTCAAATTCAATATTTCACAATCAGGCGTCTGTAGTGATAGCGATGACCTGATGGTCAGGGATTAAAGTACAGCTTTTAACAGTTAACTATCAGATTCTGCAGCGAGAACAAGCTTCTACTGTTAATGCATGTACAGATACCCACAGAAAAATACAAGTAGAACAATATCCTGATATGCAACATATCAAACCTACACTGTCCAATCCAATCCTGTACTGTATCTCTGCACTGCATTTGTGTACTGTATCAATGTACTGTATTAGTGCACTGTATAAGTGTATTGTATCATTGTACTGCATAACTGTACTTTATCAGTGTACTGTATCACTTAGGGCTGCACAATTAATCGGATATCGATCACGATAACGCGCGATTTTGACTGCCCACGATTAAATGAACATGATCGAATAGAAATAATAGAAATCTCCGCTGTTTTCTCCACTCAAATCAAGCGCTTCCTACACTTACAGCCAATCACAGAGTGGCGCAGGGATGACGTCATTTTGTAGTGCCAAAACCCGGAAATGGAGTAAGCATTTTAGCACTCGAGCTGCCAGTTTCTCTGCGAGCTCCAGCGCTTGCACAAGGGGAAATCATGACACGCGCACTATGCAAAAAAAACAACAAAAAAAAAAGAGGTTGCCAGGGACATTAAACCTCATCACGCTGACCGGGAAAAAACTTTGCAGATAAACTCAGGCTCTACAGTGCGATCATTTCACACGCATTTGCACGACTGTGTCTAAATATTGATTTGCACCGGTGCGAGTGACCTGTTCGGAGTTTATAATACAGTCGGAATAAAAAATACAGGAACTCCAAAATGCATCTACACCGCACAACAGTTACTTTCACACTGCTTTTCATCTCCTCAGTCAACCGAACAAGTGTGTAAACACTGCAGAGAAGCCATTATGATGAGTAACACTGAACATCATCTGCTCCTCTCAACTCTCCGATCTTAGAACCGTCATCTTTTATTGATCCCACAAAATGACCTGAACTTTCACCTGCTCATGTAGACATAGCATCTGGTGGAGTAAATTAATAATTATGCTAACGCTACAAGGTGGGTTTAATTCAAACTTCTTTATTAAAAAATTCCTCACCAATCATAATCAAGACTAGTAACTGTTCAGGAGTACGCTGCTGCTCTCCTTCACGCTCTTCACTAACTCAAATACATACATATGTAGCGTATTCACTTCATTTAAACGTAAGGTTGGAGGATATCACTAGAAAAGTCAGCACCAGTTTCCATGTTTTGATGTAATACCCCCAAAAACACAATATTATCAGCAGACATGGCAACACTGTACTGGGGAACCCATCTAAAAGGAACACCTGATAAACAAACAGAAAACTAATCAAATGTAACGACAGAAAATGTGCTTAGTTATAAATAAATAATTGGATATAAAAAATAGATATTATAATAAATTCATAAAATATAAATAAAATGAAAAATTAAATGATGTTTAATTAGTATGGGTTGCATTTAATATCAATTTGACATTACGCTTAGTTTGCTACTTCCTTAGAAGGCTATTAGCCTTTTTCCTAATATGGATCATGCCTGTGTTAGTCTATTTTTAATTAGGACTCTCTATTGTTTAAGATATTTAAAAATAAATATTTTATGCTTGTATCAGTATCTCATTGCTTCTATTTTAACTCAATTAACAGTGAGCAAAGAGCTTACATTTAACTGTTTATGACAGACCTCCTGATTAAAAAGTTTAAACAAAAAAAGATTGGTATCTGGATCGGCATCGGCTGTATAAATTCTGATCGGTGCATCCCTAATGAACAGCATTACACTAAAGCGTTATGCATCTGACGGGTAAATGAACTCACCCAATCAAGATTGGTATATACCCAACCAATTCAGATATGTACACAATATACACAGAGCGGGAGAACTGACCTCATTTCAGAACCATGACAGTGGAACATGTCTAACAGTGTAGCTTTAAATATATTTAAGAGGACTTCAAAGACTGAACAATGATGTTCATTGTATTTGTTTACAAGGTGAAAGAGGTTAATGGTTGTTTTTTTGCATACAGTCTAAAATTAACAGAACATATTAAATTTTGTTTATCAGAAGGTAAATTATTGTGTCATGGCTCACACTATGTTCCCAAATTCTGTCAGTGTTGACCAGCTCCAGTTTTCTCATGTGTTATATTGTGGCACATTAACGCTACCATCTATGTGAAAGTGCAATAAAAATGTTGTCCCTAAATTCAATGAATAATCGTGATAAATAATCGAGATCTCAATATTGATCAAAATAATTGGGATTATCATTTTGGCCATAATCGTGCAGCCCTAGTATCACTGTACTGAATAACTGTACTGCACTAGTGTACTGCATAACTGTACTGCATTTGTGTACTGTATAACTGTTCTGCATCACTGTACTGAATCACTGTACTGTATAACTATCAGTGTACTGCATCACTGTACTGCGTTAGTGTACTGCATAACTTTACCGTATAACACTACTGCATTAGTGTGCTGTATCACTGTACTGTATAGCCATCAGTGTACTGTATACCTGTACTGTATCACAGTACTGTATAACTGTATCAGTGTTCGGTAATCTGTACTGTATCAGTGTACTGTATAACTGTACTGAATCACTGTACTGTATCACTGATACAGTGCAGAGACATCTGGACTGCAAGTTTAAAGAAGAGCTGTTTAAATTGGTAAGTGGTAATTACCAGGTCAGGCAGCACAGACAGACAAATGCAAGCATTCGCGTGCACACACACACACACAACCTTCTGTTCCAAATTAAGTTGATGTCTAATCAATCGTAGCACTAAATCGGCTTTAGTCTGCCAGTGTGGGTTTATCATTTCACCAGCTGTCATGAAATAGATGAGAGGGCACAAAAGGAGGGCTAGAGACAGAAATAAGAGAGAGAGAGAGAAAGAGAGAGAGAGAGAGAGAGAGAGAGAGAATAGTTTTTACAGTGTAAACAGACTACAGCAACAAAAAAAATATTGTTTATCATGGTCTTATCTTGCTACTTAACTCATAGGTATATCAGGGTCAGTGACGACACAATCATAAAAGGAGCTATAATATTTAAATAGGCATTGATAAGTGCAAGATGAAAAACCTTTAACCTCGGAATAACTCCTACATACCTCGGCTTAAAAAAACAGAAGAAGCATCACGTCATAAAGCGGATTTTCTTGGTCACAAGTTCAGTTCTACAAGATGTACTTTCATGTATAGTTCCTGATATACAAAACGACACAAACACACACATGCACAACCAGATATGCCTCACCATTTAACTGTGTGTCACTTACGGGGGGGATGGGGGTATGGACGACGACACACGGGGGTTGGTTGTTTCTCTAAAACATCTCTCTAACACGGAATGACATGTTTCAACGCCACAGATACAAATCCTTCCTGTCATGGAGGAAGCATGTGACGCATCTCTGCTCAGACTGATCACTCAAACAAAACTGGACTGAAACTGAAGAGATGTTTCAGTTCCGCATCGCATCAATCCACACAAATATATCACGTCTGGTATATGGGGTAATCCGACTAGATGGGAGCCCTTTCTAGGCACTAGGTGGGATGGGACGTAAGTCCATCGCAGGTCACCGTGTCAGGGCCCCAGGCAAAAAAAATAAAATCTAGGAGCCATTGGCTCCTAAACCCAAAATATTTAGGTGCCAGATCAAATTTTCAGGAGCCAAAATATAGTGATGTTATACTGCCATTTCTTTCCCCTCTTTACTGTCTGCCTTTGTTTACACAATGTGTTCTTTACATACACTATATGTGCAATGATATTACCGTAAATACTTAAACGTCCAGTCATTTGATTCTTTTTTTCACTTTTTTACTCAACTATGTACAATTAGTAGTTTCCTGGTTATTCAGGCTCAGACTCATGTAGGCTGCATTGAATTTTTTTTTCCAATTCCCTCATCTCTTTTTCTATGACTTTATCACTAGCATGTTGCTCTGCTGTCACGGTTGGGGTGGCACGAGGGGCATATATAGCAATGACCCTGGCGTTCTTATGTTTTTGACTGTCACCATGCTTCTTCATGTTTTCTTTTTTAAAATGACTCGAACTGGTAATGACCTCTGTTTTACCTGCAATATCTTGTACTGCTTTAGCACAAAATGTGTACATTTTCATAACGTAACCAGGCTCTTGTAGCCATGCTGATTTAAACAGTCCTGTCGGGATGGGAGCCGCAGGGACGGGAGAAGAAGACTCGACAAACTGCACTTGGCTGTTATCATCTGTAAAAGATTACACACCGATTGAAACGGGCTGGGATGACTCAAATGTCACTTGAGAACTTTCACTGGACGAGTTGGTCTCAACATCTCGAGTCCGTCTCAGTAACTGATGTAGAGGGGGCAGGGTTTGGACGAGCAGGGAATGAGAAAAGTCTGATATTTTTGTTTGCGCATTTCGTTTTCTTGTCAGCTGACTACCGTTAGTTAAATACGCAGTTACCTTGCCTACATATAACGGATACGTTCAAATTCCAACGAACTAAACCACATCAAACTACATTAAACACCTTTAATAAAGTTAACACTTCCAACTTTTTAACCCGATAAACGGGACGTTAATCCCGTTTCTGTTCATCTATACAGCCGACGCTTCAACCCCTGCAGGACAAGAGTGCAGAGTTCATTTACTGGAAACCATACAGGAGTGCACGCGATAAAGCAGGTACACGCATGCGCAAGAGGAGGCGACAGTTCAGTAGCCTAACACAACAAGACATATCGTCATTTTTACTTGCTTTGTTTTTTAATTTTGTTTGTGGGTAACAGTGGCCACAGGCGACTGGCAGAAAAAACATGGTCGCAAAATGTAAAAGTTAGTCGCATTGGTGACCATTTTAGTCGCCATCTAGAGCCCTGCTTGTGTGTGTTTGCTTCATCCTGAAGGATCTCAGTCTAGATGCACATCTCTAGCAGATGTTCTGTGAACCTTTTTGATTAATAAAAAGTATATACACATCATAAAAAAATAATAAGTAAGGGCTACACCAGATGTATTATGGATGAATTATTTCCTGTATTGTCCTAAAGTGTTTGAGCTGATGAGGTTTCATATTTTAAGACAAAAGTTACATTCATTCATGAAAAGTGTTCCGTTTACCATGTCCTCTGGTGATGTAGTGAACTTCACCGTAGTAACTGTTTCAAACTAGGAAGTGGAATATCAATAACATCAATATATTGCACAATGCAATATTGGCTGATCTCATGATCAGAAGACAAAACAATGTTCCTTGGGGTCTTGCGATCCAATAAAGTGTGATTTCCAAACCAGACAGTCATGCTGCTGCTCAGGATGCTCTTGATGGATCCTGTGTAGAACGTGGTGATGATGGGAGGTGGTAGATGGGCTTTTTCCAGCCTTCGCAGAAACTAGAAATGATGCTGGACTGTCTTGGCTATGGAGCTGGTGTTGATGGACCAGGTGAGGTTCTCTGTCAGATGAACAGCAAGGAATTTAGTGCTCTTGACAATCTCCACGGAGGACCCGTCGATGTTTAGCGGAGAGTGGTCACTCCGTGCTCTTCTGAAGTTGACAACCTTCTCTTTTGTTTTGTCCACATTCAGAGACAGGTTGTTGGCTCTGCACCAGTCCGTTAGTCACTGCACCTCTTCTCTGTATGATGACTCGTCATTCTTGCTGAAGAGACCCACCACGGTCGTGTCTTTGGTGAACTTGAAGATGTGATTGGAGCTGTGAGTTGCTGCACAGTCGTGAGTCAGCAGAGTAAACAGCAGTGGACTGAGCACAAACCCCTGAGGGACCCCTTGCTCAGCATGGTGGTGCTGGAGATACAGAGGTGGTATACATGAGGTGGTAGAGTAGTACTTTGGAATGATGGCGCTGCTCAGAGCGATGTTGAAGATTTCAGCGAGAACATCTGCCAACTGATCTGCACATCCTTTGAGCACTCTAACAGGAATGTTGTCTGGTCCAGCAGCCTTCTATGGGTTGACTCTGTGTAGAGTTACTCACATCAGCCGTGGTTAGACACAGCACCTGGTCATTGGGAGAAGGGGTGGTCTTCCTCACTGCCACATCACTCTGCGCTTCAAACCGAGCATAGAAGTTGTTTAGCGCATCTGGAAGGGAGGCATCACTGTCACAGGCGGCTGATGTTGTCCTGTAGTTGCTGAAGGCCTGAATGCCCTGCCACATGCGCCGTGTGTCGTTGCTATCCGTGAAGTGACTGTGGATTTTCTGGGCGTGTGCATGCTTTGCCTCTCTGATGGCCCAGGACATTTTGGCCCTCGCTGTTCTCAGGGCAACCGTGCAACCTGCCCTGAAGGCGGAATCTTGTGTCCTCAGCAGTGAACGCACCTCTGCAGTCATCTATGACTTCTGGTTGGAGCGAGTTAATGAACGTGGCATTTCTGTGTCCCGAAAGCTTCATATCTGACTCCCGGTATTAAAGTAAAGACTGCCCGCGCTCATGACTGTCCTGCTGCACCTTCACTCTGAGACATGTCTGTTTTGAGCTCAATGAAGGGGAATAAACACCTACTTCTCGGTTTTTTCACCTTTAAACATTCTATTTTCCTGTCGAACCGCTCTAGCTTTGTTTAATTACATCAACAAACTACATAATGCTACATGACTGGATCAAACAGTAAGCCTGGTTTGTTTTCTCTGGGGATCACAGGCCAGGTTGAGTCTCAATCACTGTCACTAAAACATGTCTCACAGCTGATTACTGATTAACTACACATAGTCTGAGATTATCGGGAAACATGGACATCTAACAGAGACATGCAGAGTAATCATCAGGCCATGAAACAAAAACAAGCCTATCTGTTACAGCCTACAATTAGCGAACACGGTTTGTATTTGATATTCTGTCTAATTAGTCTTAATTAGTCCGGACTCCTGTCTGGAAATGGAGGGTTATGGAATGGCCGAGTCAAAGCCCGGATTTGAATCCCACTGAGATGTTGTGGGGGGGATTTGAAACGGGCAGAACATGCAAGAAAACACTGAAACATCCCCCACAGCACGGGGAGAACTTCGCACACAGATGGGCCATAGAACACGTGGGAATCGAACCGCCGACCCTGGAGGTGTGAGGCGAATGTGCTAACCTCTAAGCCACCGTCCAAATATGTAAAATAAAAAAAATAAAAAGCCAAAATGTCCGACCTCAAATCGGAATTCCTACTTGGGAACTTGAGGTGGTCTCCTCAACTCCAAGTTCTGGAAGTGACATCAAAGCAATATGGCCACTCACAGCATCAGAAGTAAACACGTTGCAGCGCCCCTTACCTTTAAACGAGTTACACTGTATCTGATCAAACCAATCGACATACGGATGGATTCGCTCGTCAAATCTAGAAAACCTGACTACATGCTTCACTTCAGTGTTCTGAGGAGGAATATATACACATCACTCATGGAGGCATCTGTGCCCCATCCCAAATGCATGATGTCATTCCAAGCTCCGACCTCCCTCTTCTGCGCTAAGTCAAATGCAACATTACTTATACACACACACAATCTATACAAGGAGCATTTCCTGCAGAGAAAAAACGAGGAAAAAGTGAGCATGAGAGGGGGATGGAGATGGCAGTCAAAGAGAACGCCTTCAGGGCGACGTGAACAAATATACCTCTTAAAAATATGTCAGCTCATAATGGAAACGGCCCATATAGATATAATTGAATGCAATCACATGGCTCAGTGACACAGTTAAAGCTCCAACTCCAGCTCCAAGTGTGTGTGATTATCCACAGCTACAGTACAGTGTAGTGGTTCAGAACATCGAAATACACTAAGATCATTAAAGAGGAGGTTCGGTTTATAATGTGACTGTAAAAGGAGCTAATGACATTATTATTATTCTTCAAATCAATATTACTCTCAGGACTGAGTGGAGACAAGATACCCAGAATGCACAAAAGACACTCTGATTAATTCATATATAGTAAAAATTAAATAATAAATAAATAAATAAATAAACAAAACACAGGAGAACGAAGGGTTGCATGTAGGATCCCAAATACAGCAGACCTACGGTGAAGCACGGTGGTGGAAGCACGGTCCTTATTCTCTCTTACATAAACTCCAAGTACTCACTTATTTTCTCTAACCTCTATTCATGTTCATAATTATCTTCTTATCCTTCTGAGGTAAATTAGTTCTTTTTTAGACTCGTGCCGATATGTCTTTACTGTCGACCACATGGTTCATACCAGGGCCATTAACCTGTGGCCATCACAGTGACCTTGTATCTAACAATGTTCTGCTCTCACACTGGCAGAGCATCTCGCACTGAGGTGGCAAGTCGCCCAGCACTGTGGAATACACGTCACCTATCAGTATAGCAGATTATTATACAGCACCTTTACTCATCATTTTTAACACAAGAAATAAAATATTTACGGATGTTTTTACCCCCGTCCGATAATCAGACACACAGCTACGATTGTTTGATTTAATGGATTACTAACACATCTCTTACAAGCAGTCGGTTTTAATCTATTCTGATGAGGTGATTGCAGGTTTATCAACACGTGTACGCAGCCAGCGTACTGCAGCGATACGTCAAGTCCAGACTCCAATCTAATTTACACTGAGAACACATTTTAACAGGGAGTAATGATGCCTGACATGACTGGCCTTTCACTGACCTGCAGCTGTCCAAGTACAGAATAAAAAGTGATGGGGCATGCTGCTAGGGGAAAATAATCAACCCTGGGGTTGGTTTACTTCTCAACGTTTATTCTCCAATAATCAAACCACGTCTTGAGGTGCATTATTCTGTGTATAACCACAGCAAAACATCAGGGTACACAGACTGGTGACGTGGTAGAGGTAAATGGAGGAGGTGCTACACTAACTGAGAATAATAGTGTGGTAAAAGAAAACGACGGTTCTTGTGCAGAAGGGAATGCTGATGTGATAATGGAGGATGATGGAAACTTTACAGCGATTACAGATGTGAGTAAGAAGCATGGCGCTGTGGAGGCGGGGTGTAGCACGAGGGTGTTGCTGCTGTGAAGAAGAGTACTGCTGCTCCAATAAGGTGCTCGCTAGATGATTTCTGTTTTAAATTGACATGTTCTTGAAGGAATGGAGACAGAAGGCACATGGTGCGAGGTTGGGAAAACACAAAGATATTTTGCCAGCAGTATACCACACACACTAAAGAAATGATCATTGAGGAGTTAGAGAGAGAGAGAGATATGAATAATAGAAAATGAAAGACTAACTAAAAACCACACAGGGAAGAGGAAGTCTTTAGAAGCAATAAATGCTGCACTAGATTCCTATCTTCATGAGCAGGCCAGGGGGACCCTCATTAGAGTCCAAATCTCTAATGTCAAAGACATTGATGCCCCAACCTCCTACTTCTTAAACCTACAATAGATTGGAGAACCAGATCTCACAATCTTGTGTTGTACCTAAAGCGCTCTGATGGAACTACAAGCACAACATCAGCAGAAATTATGAAAATCGCAATGGACTTTTATAAGGAACTGTACCGTACGGAAGTCACTGACCCACAATGCAGAAAGGAGCTACTGAAACTGAATAAATGACAAGCAGAAACATTGGACTTGGACATCGAACCCCAAGAATTAGCTATTGCAGTACAGCAACTATCCACTGGGTGAGCACCAGGTATGTCTCTATGTCTCTATGGACTACCAGCAGAATTCTATAAACCATCCATCCATCCATCCATCTTCTACCGCTTACTCCTTCTTCAGGGTTGCGGGGGAACCTGGAGCCAATCCCAGGGAGCATCGAGCACAAGGCGGGGTACACCCTGGACAGGGTGCCAGTCAAATTCTATAAACTTTTCCGGCAAACATTGGGAACAGACCTGTATGAAGTTTTTTAAATGGTCTACAAACAATGGGAAATTACCCATCAGTTGCACATGGGGTGTTATACCTCTCCTCCCAAAAAAGGTGACTGGAGGAGTGTGTCACTTCTATGTACGGATTATAAAGTCCTATCAAAGTGCTTGTCAAATAGGCTGAAGGAACACAAACACACTGGTAGAAATAAGTCAGACATACTGTGTGCCTGTATGCACAATAATGGACAACGTATTTCTTGTACGTGACATGACTGAATGGAGTAAAATCAATTCTCACAATCTGAGTTTTTTATCCATAGACTAAGAAAAAGCCTTCGACAGAGTAGATCATTCTTATCTTTGCAGAGGCATCAAATATTTCGTTGTGTTCTTAGGAGAAGAAGAGAACTTGCAAAAATATTGGGAGGGAATAGTGGAGAAGGCAGGCACAAAATTGTCTAAGTGAACTTGGGTCCTGCCCCGCCTGTCCTACTGGTGCTGGTTGAGAACAATCTGATCACCTCCATGATGTGGCACAAGTTCACAGCCCTCAAGCAACCAGACACAATAATCAGAGAGATCCAGAGGAGGATAGTGGATTTTTCTGGAATGGACAGCCCTGGACATAGGCCCCTGTCCTTTACCTGTCGGTACAGGAGGGAGGTTAGGGTCTGATCGACCTGTCTAGTCTGGCTTTTCGGGCAGGGCGTGTGTAAGGTTCGGGGGCAGGGCGTGTGTGGGTTCGGGGGCAGGGTGTGTAGGTTCGGGGCAGGCGTGTGTAGGTTCCGGGCAGGGCGTGTGTTCGGTGCGGGGCAGGGCGTCTATAAGGTTCGGGGCAGGTCGTCTACAGGTTCGAGGGGCAGGTCGGTGTATGGTTCGTGGGCAGGACGTGTGTATGGTTTGGGGCAGGACGTGTGTATGGTTTGGGGGCAGGACGTGTGGTTTTGGGGCAGGGGTGTGTGGTTTGGGGGCAGGACGTGTGTGTGGTTTGGGGGCAGAACGTGT
>CM022763.1:21646561-21649061 GCA_012411365.1 Ameiurus melas | reverse complement strand
TCACACTCTTCTCTCTCTCTCACCTCTCTCTCACACACACACCCCTCTCTCTCACACACACACACTCTCACACACTCCTCCTCTCTCTCACACACACACACTCTCTCTCACACACTCTCTCTCTCTCTCACACACTCTACTCACCTCTCACACACACACACCACACCTCCTCTCACGCACACACTCTCTCTCACACACTCCTCCTCCTCTCTCTCACACACACACACACACACCTCCTCTCTCACACACTCTCTCTCACACTCTCTCTCACACACTCTCACTCCACACCTCTCTCTCTCCTCCTCTCTCACACACACACACCACCTCTCTCTCACACACACTCTCTCTCTCTCACACACACACTCTCTCCTCTCCTCTCTCACACTCCTCTCTCTCTCTCACACACACACACACACTCCTCTCACACACACACACACTCTCTCACACACCTCTCTCTCTCTCTCACACACCTCTCTCTCACACACACACACACACTCTTGCTCTCACACACCTCTCACACACACACACCTCTCTCTCTCACACCCCACACACCACTCCTCCTCTCACACTCTCTCTCTCACACACACACTCTCACTCTCTCTCACACACACACACACACACTCTCTCTCACACACCTCCTCTCTCTCTCAAACCACACTCTCACACTCTCTCTCACACACACTCACATCTCTCTCTCACACACACCACACACTCTCTCACACACACTCCACACTCTCTCTCACACACACACACACTCACTCTCACACACACACTCTCTCTCACTCTCACACACACACACACCTTTCTCTCTCACACACACACTCTCACACACACACTCCTCTCTCACACACACACCGCTCTCACACCACACTCTCTCCCACACTCCACACACACACTCTCCCACACTCCTCACACACACACTCTCTCTCTCTCTCACACACACTCTCTCTCTCCTCTCACACACACACACACACCTCCTCTCTCTCACACACACACTCACTCTCCACACACACTCTCTCACACACACACTCATCCACTCTCACACACACATCACACACACACACACTTTTCCTCTCTCACACTCACTCCCTCTCACACATCACTCTCCTCTCACACACACACTCTCCTCTCTCTCACCACACCACTCTCTTGCACACACACACTCATCTCTCTCTCCTCACACACACACACACTCTCTCACACACACACACACATCTCTCTCACACCTCTCTCACACACACCACACACTCTCTCCTCTCACACACACTCACCTCTCACACCTCTCTCCTCACACACACACACACACACTCTCACTCTCACACACACACACTCTCTCTCTCCACACTCTCTCACACACACCTCTCTCACTTTCCTCTCTCTCTCACACACACACTCCTCACACACACACACACACTCTCTCATGCACACCTCCTCACACACTCTCTCTCACACACACACATCTCTCTCTCCACACACACACACACTCTCCTCTCTCACACACACACTCTCCTCACACATTACTCTCCACACACACACACTCCTCCTCTCCTAACCACATCACACACACTCTCTCTCCACCTCTCCACACACACTCTCTCTCACACACACACACTCACTCTCACACACTCTCCCTCACTCACACACACACACACACACACACCCCTCACACTCCACTCACACACACCTCCTCACACACACCACTCACTCACTCTCTCCACACACCACCTCTCCCCTCACACACACACACTCACTCACCCTCCTCTCTCTCTCTCACACACACACACACACACACACACACACTCTCTCTCACACACACACACTCTCTCTCCACACACACCACTCTCCCCCACACACACACACACACTCACACACTCTTCTCTCCTCTCACACACTCTCTCACACTCACACACCTCTCCTCCTCCTCTCTCTCTCTCTCCACACACACTCTCTCACACACACATCTCACTCTCTCACACACACACACTCCTCTCCTCCTCACACCTCACTCCTCCTCACACACACACACACACACTTCTCTCACACTCCCACACACACTCTCTCACACACACACACACACACAGAAGTAAACAAGGCGGGCTCATGCTCAGGCGTGAGACGCGAAAACAGGAGACTCACTGAATAATACACGTCACTGTGGCCATCTGAATTTATTCCAGCCTTTAACTTCTTCTTCTTCTTCTTCCTCTTCTTCTTCTTCTTCTTCTTCAGGTGGCTGTGGGTGCCGAACTGCACAGCGGCATCTCAGTCATTCGCTGGCCAGGTAGTGAAGAAGCGACAGTGAGCTCAGCTCAGCCTGAGTGGGGCCCATGCTGGGGGACGTCAGAAACAGGGGCTTTTCATCAACGACAGCCGCCACCTGGTCCGAACAGCCTACATAGGGCCCAAATGGGGGTGTGATCACTTCCACTAACAGCAATGCCACCAGTGTCGTGTGGGGGCTGTCTGGAGGTGTGCAGGTGTAATGATGCGTGGCTTCGAT
>CM022763.1:21251073-21641073 GCA_012411365.1 Ameiurus melas | reverse complement strand
TATCTGGAGGAAGTATACGGGTATTAACTGCACAGATGTCACGTGTCATAAAGATTGCAAGTGCAACAGTTTGTACCTGTTTGTGGATTTAGTTTGTGGATTTAGAGGGGACATGGTGGTGCAGGAGGTAGTACAAGTGTCACCATACAAGAATGTGGACTTCAACGATTCGTGATGTTTGAGAATAATACAGTACTATGGGAAAAATAATGCTTTACCAGTTATCCAGTTGCGAACGTTCAATATCTATTTAAAAACATTCAACAGTGCAACAAACATCCAAATTAACATGATTCATTATATTAAATTAAACTAATTGCTTTCGAATTCAAGTTTGTCCATACTAGTTCCACCTTACTTTGGATAATAGGCTAAAACTGCTCGCGTGAAAGCACCCTAAATAACTGCTGAGTCCATAGAAGCAGCTATTCAAGAGAGGAACTAATGAAGACGTGTAGAAAGCCGCACAATTTTCCTCTTCTGCGCGGCTCGTTCACGCGGGCGAGGACCAAAACAGCCGGTCGCAGTGCTGGCTCCGGATCTACTTTATTTGAAACAATCTTAGCTTATGGATTTAATGTGAAGAATTTGAGCATTGTTGACTTATTTTGTCCTAAAACTATACTGTGCTAAACAGAACAGGGACAGACATAAGAGAAAAGAATCAATATCTAATAAAAAAAAAAACATAGATTAGATTAGATTAGAATAATGAATGAACACATCCATATTCCTCATGTATAAGCTATGTTATTCCTGTTGTAGCCCATTTCTCCATTCCTTCAATGTGTGCTCCAATGTGAGATCCCTCCCAAGCCTCCTCAGATCTCTCTGTGGAGAGTGGGGGTCATGCAGGGGTTAGTTCCCAGTCCTCCGAAGGTTATTCAGAAGTCACAAGCCTTCACAGTCTTGAACTCTGAAGCCGCAGGCACGTTGCTAGTGCTAGGGATGACCAGTGCGCCCTGGTTTTCAGCCCGCAATCTTGTAAACGGCGCATAAAAGAAACGCAGGAGGACGGTAACAAAGACTAATCTCCTTTTTTCAAACTCATCTCACACTAATCAAGGCTTTTCATTTGTACTCCCCTCCCTTTTGTCCAGCATATAACATAAATTCATTAAAGTCAAGGATTAAATGGGTGATTTGTCAATCCCCTCTTTGTCTGATCGTAATGGTGGCACATGGTTCAGCGCGAGCACTTTTGTTGGCTTTTGGTTCTACGTAGGTTTACGTCTGTGAGGAGGGTTTGTAGTGTTGTTTAGTGGCTCACATCATTTTTAAATAGTCGTAATAAATCATGACTCAATTAAATGTTAATGGTTACTAAAGCAACATATATTTATATATAACATTATTTGAAATGCGTGCTGATATAAATATATTTGTACGAGCGATTTATAAATTTGTTTCTAAACGATATGGGGAAAAAAATTATTTTACTTGAGCTTAATTCGACTATTTAAGACAAGGTTTAAAAAGATTTGTTTCTGTTTCTTTCAAATTAGGCATTGTGTCTCCTCCCTATTTCGCTGGTTTCCCTCCTTACCAACAAAGTCTGCATGGGAAGAGGTGATCAAGCTGAATCCTCATAAGGGTGGCATTATCTCACGGATATATGCAACGATCTGGTCACAGGACGATTTTTACAATATCAAAACCATTAGTGTTTGGAGTCCTGTGCTAGACTTAGGTTCATACCATTTTGTGTACCATCAAGTGGTCCACAGAGCTCACCTCACTAGGAGTAAACTGTATAAAATATATCCCAATGTCCCTGACGTGTGAAAAATTAAAACGTTTGCCCTGTAACCTGCGTCATATTTTTGCACTCTGTCCCAAACTGCAGAACTTTTGGAACTCTTTCTTCGAAACTATGTCCAACGTTCTTAAAATCAAATAGGATGTCTGTCCTTTAATTGCCATCTTTGGTGTTTCATCTCAGTGCCAGCCTCTGAACCATAAACAAGGTAGTGTTGTGGCCTTTGCTTACTTGCTCGGAACAGAATATTGTTGTCTTGGACCTCTCCACAATCCCCCTCTATATCAGTCTGGCTTAGAGATTTAATCTTTTTAAAACTTGAAAAAATCATCAGAGGCAGAGGTGACTCATTTTGGGGAAAATGGCAACAATTTATTACCTACTTCAATGATTTACGCACCCTGGAGGTGGATTGAGGAGAGGTAGATGGTAAACACTAATCATCAGACCTTTTTTTTTATTGTTGTTGTTGTTTTGTGTTTTTCTTTGAATGTTTCTTTGTTATTGTCTTTTGTTTCCATCTTTCTTTTGGTTCTGGCTGTGGTTGTTTTGTTGGGGTTGTTGGGTGTGGTGTTATAATGTGTCAAATGCAAAAAAAGATTTGTTTGCAGTAACTTATTTATTTGTTTATTTTTACTTATTAGTGTCGCAGTAATGAGTTTCGAACGCTGGATGAAATAGCTACATGTAACGGATTATGTTTTTTTTTTCTGGCCCTCCTTCTCCCTAAATCCATTATCACTTTAAATCCCCAAGACCCGCTTCTCTTCAAGATAAACACCACACACACACACACACACACACCATATGCAGTAATCCCTTTGAATTCACAGTGCAATCCTGGCAAACAATGCTTGTAAAGCCAGTCCTTCCCCCAGACCAGGCACCTGCTAACTCAAATCTGCAGATTACACAGGGATTATCCAGATACACCAAAAACTGCTACACACATCACATACCACCAAAACCACTACACACACCAAACACACTCCTAATAACTACTAGCCTTCCCTTGCTTTTATACACAGCCTCACACTTACATACATGAGGATAGTGAGAAAGAATTTCATTTTTATAATAAATTTAAATGATAAAAATTATTATTATTATTATTATTATTATTATTATTATTATTATTGTTGTTGTTGTTGTTGTTGTTAAGCTTGTTGCATTACCTTCACTGGTCCTTTGTTGGCTTTTTTCTCTCTGAGACTGAGAGACGTCCTGGTGTAGCCCCTTTCCTCTCCATCTGCTCCTGTTCTGCACACTCCATCTTCATCACACTGTATAAAGCGTTGCCCCCCCCTTCCTTCTCCAGATCCCCAGCCTGTCCTCCCCCAACACACATGTAGAGAAGATAAGTCATCACTCCTCTATGGAAGCGTTGGTGAGACAATGCTGGACAACAAGGTTCAACGTCATCAATCTCACAGGACATCCGTCATCCCGACAATAGACACAATAGGCAGAAGGCTTTGTTTCTCAAGGCTCTGTTTGTATACTCTCTCCTCTTTTTGATTAACAGTCCACCGAACGCCTCTGGTCAACGCGCTGAACATCTGAAAGTCATGTGTACATCCTGTCAAAACTGTTCCTCCTCCTCCTCCAAATCGTGTTCAATCTGCACCAAATTTAACATACGTCATCTTCAGAATCTAAAGAATGTTGAGATGTGAGGTTTGAAACCGTGAGGAACCATGAGGTTGTGCAACAAATCCCTTGACAGCGCCATCTACTAGTCAAAAGTTACAATAAAACACCGCCTTTAAAGATTGTGTCCAATCTTCACCAAATTTGGCTCTCATCACTCTGAGACCTGTCTTAACACAAGTTACCGAAGGAGCTCTGATATTCGAAACTGTTCTTGCGTAAATGTGTGAAACTACAAATCATTCTTGAAACCTTTTGCCTATAGTTACGGCTCTGCTTTCCTGTGATTGCTGCGTGAATCTGAGTGCTTGGCCCCCAAAAACGCCTCGTGCAGCTTGAATTATTTATTAATATTCATCAAGCAACTTCGGGTTTGAATGTACTGTTTGAATCTGATGCTTTTCAGGTAGACTCAGAGCGGCACACCCCTACAGTACGTTTAGGATGGTTTGTCACTCAGTGATGCTCCTTTATTTATTTATACCTGCAAAAATAAAGATATTATCATCATTAACAGCACACTGGAACAAAAGTTTTCTGTAAAAAACATTCAAATTTGATGCAGAACTCCCCAGAAACGTGCAAGCTGGTTTATTGCAATCTGTAAAGCTGCGTCGTGACAGTGTAAAGAGCACTATATGAATAGAATTGAATTAAAAAAGACTAACAGGAGGATCGTGTCCTCTGCACAAGCAAAAGTAGGTCTTGTCTGCTTTGCATGTCTGCCTTAATGAATATTCAATATGGAGCGTTTCTAAAGTGCAGAATGCAGGGTGGCGTCTATGCAAATAGATGCATTTAGTAACCGCAGGATGATGTTCTGCCTGGAAGTGAGTTAAGTGAATCGTGATTGCGAATAAATATGCGGTGTTACATTTCACCAACTTTGAAGACTCTATGGACTTGCAGTGAGATTCTTTGACTGCAAAACCGGCCCTATAATACTTGGATGAATTACAAAACCGCTGCGAATTCTTTATTCAATCATCAGAAATTCATTTCAATAACAAGAGGTAAAAATAAGAGCAAGCTACATGCAAACGTTAGGAGATTCAAACTTTGTGGTTCCTATAGCAACCAGACAGTGGACAGGGAGCTAAAGACCAGTAATCCAATCCAAACAAATGTTTGTGTTGCTGTCTCGGTATTACATTAACCTCTCAATCCTCAGATTGTCTCCGTCTGCGAGTCGGTGGAGTTTAAGCACGATTAAGCTGATCAACTAAGCTTATCTGGTTTAAGATCGCGAACAACGGCTTTATTTCCTCACTTTAGATCACTCAAGGTGCCTTTTTGTAAAACAATCATAAATAATGCAGTAAAGCTACCTAAAATGTGTTCTTAGCTGTAACTGTGATGCGAAGAAATGAGAAAGATGTGTGTGCAAAGGCGTAACACAAGCACGTACTCTTAATTACAAACTGAACATGCAGGTACAAGTGAATCAGTAAGTGGCAGAAGACCACAAAGAAGAAAAACACACAAAAACGGGGAATATAAACGCTGTTATAGGGATATGCACAGGTTACATATCTCTTACACAGCACTATACTTGCAACACCTGAAGTGTTTATATATCATTCTGAAGAGGAATCCAGGAAGTTCTTAAAGACACTTTTGTAGGTGTACAATTAGAGTAGAGGTTTTGTATGACCATTTCAGGTTAAGCTGACCCTGATCTGAAGGATCCGATGAGATTAAGACCAGAACACCTGCTCCTGATCTTTTATAGCCAGCAACGTCACTCATCTGTTTGACATTAAAGAATCATAACAGAACCTAAGAATATCCCTCACTAGAGCTGTTGGTGTGAGCTCTGTCTAGGCTTAACCTCTCTGAGCCGTCTCTGGAGGCAGAAAATGACCACATGCACTTTAAACACAATAGGAATCAGTGATACATCACAATACATCCAGAGTATACGTTTTGACAGTACATTTTACAATAAAGCATATTAATTTATGGTATTTAGTTTTTGTTCTTCTTTAAATTTCCTCTCTGCTGCTTTCGACACTGTCAACCATCAGATCCTCCTGTCAACTCTCTCTAGTCTGGGCATCACTGAAACGGTTCTGCGCTGGGTGGAATCCTATCTCTCTGACAGATCCTTCAAGGTATCATGGAGGGGCAGTATTTCTGAAACTCAGCAACTCACAACTGGCTTTCCACAGGGGTCAGTTCTGGGTCCACTACTCTTTTCTATCTACAATACATCTCTAGGGCACGTGATTGAGTCTCATGGCTTCTCATATCATTGCTATGCTGATGACACCCAGCTCTATTTCTCAATCAACGACAACCTCACTGTACAGCTCAGTTCAACCACACTCAAGCCAATCAGGACGGCCAGGAACCTTGGGGTGATCCTCGATGACAGCTTGACCTTTACAGATCACATCTCAACAACTGCATGGTCCTGTAGGTTCATCCTGTACAACATCATGAAAATCCGACCCTACCTCACCAAACAGCCTACACAGATACTAGTCCAGGCTCTTGTTATCTCAAAACTGAACTACTGCAACTCACTACTCTCGGGTCTCCCAACCAGCTCCATCAAACACCTTCAGATGATTCAGAATGCTGCAGCGCACCTCGTCTTCAATCATCCCAAGACAACCCATGTCACAGTCCTCTTCATCTCCCTCCACTGGCTTGCTGTAGCTGCCCACATCAAATTCAAGGCCTTGATGCTCACCTTGTCTGGAACAGCACCCTCCTACCTCAACTCTCTCCTGAAGGCTTACGTCCCCTCACGCAATTAGCAATTGATTAGCGACCAACGTTTAGTAGTTCCCACTCAGCGTGGCGCAAGATCTCTTTCCAGAACCTTCACACTAACTGTTCCTCAGTGGCAGAATGAACTTCCAACCTCAATCCGGACCACATAATCTTTCACCATCTTCAAAAAACAGCTAAAGTCCGACCTCTTCCGTGAACACCTAACCAACCCATCTTCAGCTATCCAGGTTCGATGTGTCTGTGCCCACAATAGCCTCAAATTACTGTTTTTGGCTGACAGGAGTGGAACCCTGTGGTCTTCTGCTGTTGTATATTATTAAGCAAGATGTATGCATTCACTCGAACTGATTTGCTGAAATCACAATACAGGTGGTGAGCACTGTCCAATGGGGTTGCCATGTGTGCATTATTTCCATCCACTGCCGAAGCAAACAGCTGCCAGAGACTTCTGCTTGATCTGAAAGCCTTTGTTATACACGAAAGGCTACATTTTCAGTTAATCAATATAAACTTCTTAAAATGTAATGATTATTTCTTTAAATGTAAAGGGACATGCCTCCACCAGTTATAAAGGTTGCTACACCCCTGACCACACACATCATCACAGCCTTGCGCAAGCATCATTGAGCTTGAGGGATCATTGAGGGAGAAAGTCCCTCCAGGATTCTGCGATTTTGTGATAGCAAAAATTAACGCAAAATCAAGCAAACTGTGCAATACTCAGAGGACCTTGCAATTTCTCAAAAGCACAGCAGATTTTCCACAGATTTGGGCCGAGACACATCCTGTGACATTATCACAAGTCCCTCTTCGATTCACGTCCATCGAACATGAATACAGCTAAAATGTCTCATTTACCAACAAACATCACCATGAAAGACCATGCAAAACTTTGGAGCTCTTTGAGTTCTCGTCAGCTGCATGGGGACATCCGAAGAGTGAATGGCCCCTCACTCACCCACACAAAGCCCAGCTCACCACCCAGCAGCTGCCTCTGCATGCACAGCTGTAGTACCAGACGGAAGGAAGGAGGTGCTGCGATGTGTCTGCGTTCAACAATGCTTCCGAGTCATGCAGTAGCGAGGCACAGCATGGAATATCTGTGCCGTTGGCTGGGAAGCCGGTGCTGAGGCCATGGACCTCAGCTCCATGTCAGCATATGAAACATGGTGGTGGTGGGGGGGGCTTTGTCAGCGCGCTTTTTGTCAGTTGCCTGTCTCCTTCCCGTCCATACACCTGTACTATATGACCTCTCATTCAAAGTCTTCAGAGACATTAAGAAGAAAAAGAAAGCATGGAAGGAAGTAGCAGAGATTGTTGGTTTAACACTCTGGAGTGTGTTTGTAGTTAGTCCAGTTAGCTTCCACTGCTAATCTGCTAATAGCTCATATGAAGCACACTGAGGAATGTTTTAAATTTGGGGCCACATGTTTTTGTGGTATGTTTCCTTTTTTAGGGTTGGGGTTGAGTCATCTCCAAAACAGCAGGTCTTGTGAGGTGTTCTCGATATGCAGTGGTTAGTACCTACCAAAAGTGGTCCAAGGAAGGAATATATATATATTTATATATATAAAGAGAGGGAGATACACATTCCCCTCCTAAAGTATTGTAACAGCAAGGCCAATTCTATTATTTTCGCTATACATTGAAGACTTTTCTTCCTTGCCATTCCAGTACTTTTGGAGGGGACTGTATAAACAAATACAAATAATAAAAATGTTCATAATACAATTGTATGGAACTTGTTTCTACTACGTATCTTACTCATGTGACAGAACAAACTGTACAAATAATATACCACCAACAAATAGAATGAAGGACGAAAGTCCAATATTAAACTGTATATAAAGCTTTTCAGTAACCACAACCAACAACTACAGTAGTTTTGTAATAATAGACCTCCTTTATTGACCAATTGCCAGGAAACACTCGTTTGTAGTTGGTTGTGAATGACTGTGAGTTTCATGATTAAAGGTTTTTGAGTTTGCCGCTGGAAAGCTACTGAATACAGACATGTGAAAGTAGCAGCACTGGAACCCTGACTCAGACTCCTCAGACGTGGACCTGTTAAATAGACTTGCTTTAATAATGGCCGAAAGGTAACATGGAAAGCCCCTCACTGTATTTTGCTGCCATCTTGCGGCGGAAGACTGTTTTGCAGTGCGCGTCAGCACGTGACCCTCTCCGGTACCCGTAGACGGAAGCTAAAGTCAGACGTGTACGTAGTGTAGATATTTCTCGAGCAGGAAATGTTTTGATCAGCACTGAGATGCTGTAGATGTTCAGTGGGTTAAACCGCGTCTCGTTCTCATTCTGTCACTAATGTCTTCACGGAAGTATGTCGAAAGAATTGTTGTTGTTGAACGTCGAGGATCCTTCGAGTCCACACACTCCTACAGCGATGAGTATCGACACGGCGAACATGTGCATCGATCAGGACGGAGAGTGGGGTCAGTACACACACACACACACACACACACACACACACACACACACACACATATATATATATATATATATATATATATACACACATATACATACACACATAAATACATACACACATACATAGACATACATACACACACACACAAATACATACATAGACATATACATACACACACACACACACACACATAAATACATACACATATACATACACACACACACACACACACACATACACACATATATACATATACACACACACACACACACACACACAATATATATATATATATATATATATATATATATATATATATATATATATATATATATATATACATATAAATACATACACACATACATAGACATATATACATACACACACACAAATACATACATAGACATATACATACACACACACACACACATAAATACATATACATAGACATATATACATACACACACACACACACACACACCAGCTGATCCTCAGCTCAGCAATAACAGTTCCCAGTAACACCTCTTATTTTCGTACCACTTCTTGCTTTTATCATTCAGACTGATTTAATAGACCTATCACTGCTGTGTGTGAACATATTACTTACATAATTCAAATTAATGATTCAATGCAAAACGATTCAAAGTAAATCCGATTCGATGTAATACGATTGAAGTTATCGATATAATCACTGATTTCTTGAAAGATTTCTGGAAGTAGATATTTATGGGTTTAACATTTATGGGTGGAGTTTTCCTGTGATTATAATTTAGGCTATTATTGTTATATATTATTTATTGGTACATACGTAATATACAACACCTGGCAAAGGAGGATGCTCACCCAACTTTTTCATTTCGTAGCAAATGAACAAATTACAGGTATGAAAAAAACTGTTTTTTTTTTTGTTTATTCGCTGAACGTTTTGGCTTCACGAAACATACCTCAAACAAATTCAGTTAAATTGTTTTAATTAATGGCATATTTTTCCCCCAGATTAAGTAGAGGAAGATGTTATTGGGTTGGGGGGGGGATCTAAAACAATTAGTACTTTGTTGCTCCTCCTCGGGCCTGAATTCTTTGAGGTGTGGACTTCTCCAACAAACTGGTTCCAGCTTCCTCCAATAGCGGTTGAAGGATCAGCTTTGCAGGACCATTTTTAGGAAAAATTTCCACTGTTCACTTACAATCGAATTGAGATCCGTACCGTTTGCCGTCCAAGTCGTTGAGTCGATCTGCCTTTCCTGAAGGAAATGCTTTAACGTGTTTTTTCCCTGTGGCGAGATGCATTATCATCCTGAACAATGGCTTCATCATCACCAAACCTATTCTCTATCAGTGCAGTGAGAGTAGTCTCCCATGGTGCTTAACCTGACATGCAACCCCATATCAGCCCTGATTCCCCATGTTTAGCTAGAGGTTTCATTGGTACCACACCAGACGAAAGTTCCAGCATCATCTCCTCTCGATGATTCGTCACTGAATACCACATTCATCATGATCGCTTCTCTTTCCTCCACTATCACCTTGTTTTCCTGTTTTGTTGTGCTTTTTTTTTTCTATTTTCAAAGGCGTACCGTTGTGCGTTTTTTCTATCCTGATGCGTTGATGTACGGTTTCCTTTTATACCCTTCCCGTTTTGTTTATGCTTGCATGGCATTTTAGACACAGCTAACCAGGAAAAACGACACCTTCTACCACGCTCGCATTTCAATCATTTCCATTGTTTGAATTGACGACTCTTGTTACCTTTCAAAAAGGAAATTCCGTCATTTTTTTTCTGGGAAGGTTTCCAGGAGTTGAATACGATAGGTTATATTGTTTCTTCTACTGTTTATGGCTATTAAAAAATGATTAACAGGAATGCTGTTAAACAGACTACAAATGGAGAAAATATGACTGTTCATGACATTGTGAGCATTGGCAAACGACTCCAGCAATATACTTTTTAAATTTTTTTTTATTTTTTATACATTTCAATCCCTCACATCACCATCACCTCACTGTCCTTTTTTTTGTCTAGATATCAGTTTGTTTGATGAGTTAGATGGCCTGGGAGATGCTGAGGAGTTGCTGCAGGCTCTTGAGAATGCTGGCTATGTAAGTCCAAAGATCACACACACACACACACACGGTTATCTTTATTGCACAAATTTCTAGTTCCTTGACTATTATCCCTGTTTTAAAAATGACGATTTCTTTATATGATTTAAACCACGTGGTTTACATTTTAAATTTTTAAAATTTTAATTCTCTGAGTGTTAGAGCTGTTTTGGTGTTGCGTGTTTTCACAGACGGGGAGTGCTGCTGATCTGAACCTGGACGTAGATCTCCCTGCCTGGAGCACTGAGGTGTGGGGAGACTCCAGCAGTGTGTGTACAGGTAGATGTTCTAGTCTTGGACAGTGTGACGGTTTACTACAGCAGCGGGGTTGGGTATTCATCTACACCTGAGCAGTCGCTTTAGGCTTTGCAACCATATTGTGGCTCTGAATTTGTATTTATTTATTTATTTCCACTAAGTGGCGTTATTGAGATCCGTCACTTGTTTGTTTTAACCTGCAGATGGAGACATTTCAGCAGATTCGCTCTCTCCGACCCACACGTTCAGTTCAGTCTCTTCACCCACGTCAACCGAGGCCCATTCGCCCTACTCTCTACTTGTAAGCGAACTCTGTGTGTGTGTGTGTGTGTGCCTCGATTTACAATAATCATGCGCAAAGAACTTTTTTTTTCCCCGTCTGTGTATTTTCAGACCGAGTTTGTTTTAAGTGTGTCCCTTTTGCATCTTATTTGTTTAAGTCGTCACCTGTTTGTGGCCACTCCCTTAGTAGTAGTCTTTAAAATGTTTCACCTCTCCATTCCTGTCATCCTGCACCTTTTATCAGATTTCTTATAAAGGGCATGGGCGTGATTAACTTCATTTCTGGCCGTGATGACATGAACTTGTCGTCTCTGTTTGCTAGCCTGAGTTTTTCCTGCGGCTTTACAGATGCCCTACATGTTTTTGTTTAATCAGGTTTGACGCTTGCAGATAGATACGTTCTAACCCAGGAGCCTCTGCAGCCATATTTGAGACTGTGACAGATGTGTAAACATGTGGAGTTTACAAACCTGCAGGTGTTTACTCAAAAACCATGTGCTGTGCATAATTATGTTTAAAAAACCTTGTCGAATATCTTACGTGCGTAACATTTGGCGTTAAACCTTAATTAGTAGTGTTTGTAGCACAGATGGTTGTGCAGATAATTTGCTTTGCAAATTATACTTAATGTAATAAATGTAGTTATTAAGAATAGTAAAATGATCATGGAAGTATACATGTATACCATTATGTATGTATGTAGGTTATGATCGATAGTTTGTTTGTTTGAGGACAGCGTTGTTTTCTACAATCGGTTAATGATGGCATACCCGTAGAAGGTTCCGGACCCTGCCGGTATCTCAAATTTGATTGGTCAGATGGTGCTTTCTTTTAAAATAAACAAGGTTAATGGTAACGCGTGTTCTAATACGTTATCTGTAGTTAACTATAGTAACGGGTAATTTTTTTAAATGGTGGATTAATTGTTGTTGTTATTATTATTATTATTATTATTATTATTATTATTATTATGAATCAATACTCCAACCAAACATAACCAGGCATTGGCAGGTCCTGCGCTCAGAAACAGACAGCATGAAAATAGTGAGCTGTGGTTCGTAGCTGTACGCCTAAAAGCTGTACCCGGCGCTGCTCAACCTCTTATGCTCGTGTAAAACGCACATAGCGACACAGCTTGTACTCATAATTGCAGCTGTGTGCTTAGTATACAGTAGACCAGAGTACCAAACAGTGTACGTCATCGAGGAAACGCACAATTATCCAGTTTGAGAGTATATAATGAAGATTGACCTTTCACAGCTGTCCTGAGAATACGCATTAACCTGTCCAGATTGTGTGTGTGTGTGTGTGTGTGTGTGTGTGTGTGTGTGTGAGCGAGATAGAGTGAGCGTGCATGTGAAAAAGCACGAAAGGCTTTCACACACATTCATGTGGATATGCCATGTAATTAAGACACTGGTGTGCTAACGAATGTCTGTCACTCTGCTCTTAGTCTCATCGTGAGAGGCGGTGACAACCCGCTGACAGCTCGGAGTACTTTTACCATACCGAGCAGCCGGTGCATCACTAATGAGTCTTTCAGTTGTCCTGCGTTTGTGTGTCTCGATGATGTTTTTCTGTCCTCTGCAGGACGAAGCGCTGTCTCCGCTCTCCACCCAGTCTCAGCTCTCTCCGTTATCAGTCTGCTCAGATTCCAGCAGCTCTGTGCAACTGCCTCCTGATAAGCAGCCGGTCAAGAAAACCAATCAGATGAAAGGTGAACGCGCTTTACCTGTCGCTGCCTTGGAGAAAACACACACACGTGTTTAAATATGAACCATAGCATGAGACGGAGTAAAATATTCATTATTTTATTTTAACTCCTACGCAGTGGTTTTCAAAATGGGGGCCGCCAGGGGGCGCCAACAATTTGGTGTGAAAAATAATTCCTCACTCTCCGACAACCACACAGACAATCAATTTCTAATGTGATGTAAGATGTAATTATTAATTTAAAAAAGGGGGATATATTCAGAAGTCTGTATTTTTGATGTTTTAAAAACATCTTGCAAAAGGGGGACCTCAGTCAAATGTTAATGCCATTTGGGGGGCCTTGCCTTGGAAAAGTTTGGGAACCCCTGCTCCAATGCACCGTGGTATTCGTGGTCGACAGCTAAAATAACTGCGAATGTTTATAACCCTGACTGTGTGGCGTCATAAATATTTGTAATGAATTATTCATGATAATTGTTTAACTTCTATATAAATAATTTACTAACAAAAACATTTGGAATTTTTCCTTCCTACTGTAGGATAATTTTTCTCTTGTGACCCTTTATGCATCATTTTATTTCTCTTGAGGCATTTCTAGCGTGCTCTGTTGTTCTTATCCGGTCAGATTGGTGTCGGTGTTGTGTAATCCGTTGTGCTTTTCTTTTCCTTGTAGTTAAACCTGTCCTGAGGCCTATTCATCTGAGCCCTAAAGTCTCCATTCAGCCTAAACCGCTCATCACCACACTGCAGACCAAAACCATCATCATCCAGCCGGTGCAGGCGACCATCGTTCCTGTGGTCAAACCCGCACCCGTCACCATCCAGCCGGCTCCCCCTGCAGGTCAGGAAGTGTTCACTCACTTCAAGCACCCCAAGTGGTGTTTTAAAACTTTTCGGAGTTACAACATAACACTTTGTGTGTTGTTGTTTTTTTCCGTATTGCGCAGCTCTGATTAGATCCACAGGTTTTTGTTTGGTTCTATAATCGTAAAAATGTTCTCACGCTTCAGATGTGCTTTCTGTAGCGTTGCGGTGAGCCAGTGTGAGGCTCACAAGCCACCTCTGATCTGACGCTAAGTTAAAGGTTTTTTGCGTATCCATTTAACAACAAAAAACACAACAGATTTCAGTATGTAGTTATATACAGAATTATACAGATGTACCTCTTACAGCCAATGAGATTGAGCCTGTTTCTAATGTACGTTTGCCTTTCTCTGCTTAGGTCATCCCACCTTGCTCTCTCAGGCTACCCAGGTTCTGCAGCTGCAGCCTCCACAGGTTGTTCCCGCAGGTACCCGGGTGCTAACCGTGCCGACAAAGCCCGCAACCCCTGCTGCTCCTCCGCCTGTTGTAGGCATCTCGCTCCGGAACCCTCCGTCAGACGAGGATGTAAGTCTTTATCAAATAGCCAAAAGATGCCATGTTTCTATAGCTTGGTCCAGGTTTTGGTTTTGAGTTTACAGCTTAGATTATTCAAAACACCAAATGTCCTTCACCCTCGCAATGCTCACAATGCACAAAAAGAAATGTGTGTGTGTGTGTGTGTGTGCGCACTTATATATATGTATATATATATATATATATATATATATATATATATATATATATATATATATATATATATATGAGAGAGATACATAGATTTTTTTATTTTTTTTTCCTTTGTGCACAATTTTTGTTCCTAGTGTAATAGCCAGGTTCCGGAACAAATCCCCCAAACGAGCTGGATGTGAAAACGCCCCGAAATTCGGCATTTTAATCGTTTCCAAAGGAGCTAGTAACTTGCTATATAGATATAAGCAAAGAAAACAATGCTAACTCTGCACAACTAGGTTTGGGTTTTGCTAGCCATATATTAGCATTTAGCTTGAAGCGTCTTTGATTTAGAGGAAGTGGATATACAGTTGCCCTGCGATGGACTGGCACTCTGTCCAGGGTGTACCCCGTCTTGTACCCGATGATTCCTGGGATAGGCTCCAGGTTCCCCGTGACCGGAAGAAGCGGTAGAAGATGGATGGATGGATGGATGGATGGATATACAGTTCTGGAAACTTTAAGCACTTGTGTAGAGCGAGGAAAGTTTGGAATCTGTCAGCACATGCAAGTATTAGAATTTAAACAGGAATTGTGGATAATTTCAAGTAAACTAGTAGATCATAAATAGCATTATTGGTGAAAGCAGAATGGATCCCGTGCTTTGTGTGGCAGGTGATACACGTAAAGCTATTTATACTGAGTATTTAGGGAAAGGTCTACAGTATATGTGCACATCACGTATCATTACGACCCACCGAGCTCATTGAGCCAAGCTGACAAAACTGAGATGGAGAAATGGAAAGCAGAAAAGAAAGCAAAGCTCTGGTTCTGCTTCTGATCACATTTGGTTGTCAAATGGTTTGCAAGCGAATTGCTACTCCAGATGGGCTGTTCTCAGTTTGGTGGGGGGATGACCTTCGTGGACTGACACGTGTCAAGAGGGTGGGTGTAAAATAAAGAGAAGGTCTGTGAGGGAGAGCGGGGGAGATGGAGGTTTCCAGAACGTGAAGATGGAGTCGGATTGTGAGAATGTGCTTTTCTGTGTGATTTGGCAGCGATTCAGCATATAATACCTCGTATTTCCTACAGTTTTCCGTCCCTAAATCTGTCGCATGGTGTTTGATCAATTCTCGCGCTTGGCGACGGTGTATGAACCCTGATGCATTCCTTATGTCTGCTGTGAGCAGTGATGGCTGGTCGTGATATTATAAAATCATTATTATTATCATCATTATAGCAGAGGGTCTAATCATAGGCATAAAACTATTACACTTGCTGAAAGTGTAATAGATTGCTGTTCAATCTTTTGTGTAAATCATACTTCAGAGTGACGAACGGTCGAGAGAAAAAGCTGCGCTTGTTAAACACCGCTTTCGTTCGAAGCGCACAAAACTGTCATTTGTACTTTAATTGTATTCAGTGTTTGCTTAGACTGTATACTTCTCATTTCTTCAAAGGCGTTGTGGAAAAAAAGGACTGATTTGGGAAAGTAATCCACGTTGTGCTGGTTATGAATGTTTCTGTGAAGTAGTCTTGATAGATTAGCCTCAGTACACGTGAAATCTACTGGGCGTGTCACTCTGTAATCACCCGGCACGACTGTCACTGATGGGGCGCACGAATCTACTGTACAGTCAGGACGAGAAAGAAATCCACCTCAGCCTCCAGTTCATACCATGCCGATCGCTCGATTTTTATGCAGGACCATTGGTGGCGCTTCTGTATGTGGTGCCGCAAAAGTACTGTAACCCGTATAAGATCATGCAGATGCCAAAAGTTGCTTGTGTATTATTCCGTAAAAGAGGGAGAACACCTGACCATGCTTGCATGTTTATACCAGCCGGGAAGGTCAGTGAACATTTAATGTCACTTTAGGATTCGTAAAGAATCACAAAAACATTAACGCGTAATAAGTAGATTGAGGAAAAGCACCATGACTTCACATTTATGTCTTGGAGACATAAAAAAAAAATACCAGTTACTGTCTGTGCACAAGAAATCACTCCCCTTTCCTCATGAACATCCTGCTACATATCATTGCTAGAGATCCTGGAACTCCAGCAGTTATTGAGTACTAGTTGGTTCTGTGATCAGATAACAGCATGCAAAAAAAATGCAACTTATGGCAACAAATAACCCATTCGATTTTTGACTAATAGTCAACATGAACGTTTCTGGTCCTAAGGCTCTTCTAATATTTTTTAAATGGCCTTTCTAAAAAGTGTCTACAATTTCTTGCTTCCGCTGAGAAATTCAAATCTGTTATAATTCGTTTTATCGTATTTAACGACTTCGACTTAACGAAGACTGCACTGTATTAGAAGGTAAGCTTATATAACGTAACCGCAGAAGAAGAAGAAGAAGAAGAAAGAAGAGGTACTGTAGAAATGAATAAATTAAGTGCAGTTTTCACTTAGATAGTAAAAAACATCTGCCAATGTCCTCATACTGCGTAATACTTAAATAGTAAAAAGCTGCAGGAAAGACCTTAAACATCCCTTTCACTACAGTTGTAATAAGCACAGAGATGTTGTGCATCTAAAAGCACAATACTCTGGTCAGATGAAACTATAGAACTTTTTGGCAGTAATTTGGGGGGGCTGTGTGCGGCTCAGGTGGTAGAGCCACTAAGGTGAAAAGGCGCTATATAAGAGCACACCATTTAACATAATTCAGCTCGTCATGTTTTGGGGGAAAAAAAACATCGTACCCACGATGAAGCATGGTGCACTTATGTGCACTTATATAGCGCTTTTATCCAAAGCACTGTGTCTCATTCACCCATTCACACACACACACTCACACACCAATGGTAGCAGAGCTGCCATGCATCAGGAGCAGCTTGGGGTTCAGTGTCTTGCCCAAGGACACTTCGGCATGTGGAGTCACCCGGGCCAGGAATCGAACCGCCAACCCTACGATTAGTGGACAACCCGCTCTACCACCTGCGCCACAGCCACCCAGGGATGTATTAGAGGTGGAATTTAACCTCATTGGCCAAGAAATGGAAACTGGAGAGAAGATGGACGTTTCAACAAGACCCCAAACATGCAGCCGGAATAACTCCAAGAATGCATTGCGTAGTCAAGCCAATCTTCTGACTTGAATCCTGTTTTTAATGGAAATGTATGAAGGGTTTTGAAATTGATTAAATTATGCTTATAACATCTGGGATTTTTTTAGTGAGGCCTTGTGCTTGTATCGAAGATAAGCACAGGTTTGGCGACTTTTCCACAGATAGTTGCCCGTGTTGATGTGATTTGTGTCGTCAGGACTGTATAAGTGTTAATCGTACGAACATTGAGTTACTGTTCCGCAGAGTTTTGTAGATAAATAAAGGAGAAACAAACAGCAGTGCCTTTATACTGAGTTTAATAGTACTCATGGTACAGTTTTCTCCCTTAACAGTAATGGAACACTGTAATTAGAAACTATTTCCTGAGATTGGTCCAAGCTTGTCAGGGGATTTGTATGGAGCCAGAGCGACTCTGAGAACTCCTGGACCTTTAAACTTCTCCGATTTGGTATGCTCTGCTGAGTGCCAAGGGTGTTACCTTGTCCCCAATGTTGATAATGGTTTTTACTGAGTTTAATTTTCATTGTTGTCAGGACCTGAATTGTACAGTCCCCTGTGAAAGTATTGGGAAATTAAACTCTGATTCTTTTCTTTTACGCTGTGCCCGGACAACATTCGGGGTTCGAGTTCAAAAGGTGAACGTGAGACGACAGATGGGACTTTCCTTTCCCGATGTTTACGTCTAGACGTGTTCACGACGACTAGGAGCACGATGAGGATGAGGGCTTGCTCATGCTGTATATTAGGCCATGCTGGCAGAAATAATAAAAACACGAACCTACTTTCTAAGTATCTTAGGTACGTTATGTACTCATCATGCGCACCAGACGCGACGTGACGGTTCGCGAATGCCGCAGCGATGGGATTAAGTGTAGGTTGATCCGTAAAAATGGCAACTACATGCGTTCAGAATCCAATGCAGACGTGAAGGGGTCTGAACATTTTGCAATCCCACCGTACGTGTGCGTTCAGAGGGTTGTGTGACGCCGCTGTTATGTTTCCGCTGATGTAAGGCCAGCTGTGCAATCTGGCTGCATTTTGTATGTATTTAATTTACTCGTGATGTTATGTAATCATTCAGATGTCCTGCACGAGGCTGCAGAATATAGACGAAAATGCTGCCGTCACGCATATTTCTACACACAGGTGATTGGATTTGCAATGCAAAACAAACCGGGGAAACTCGTGCGCATTAGCTTTTCAATGGCATGAGTGATCAAACATTTCCCACAGAAATCCCCATCTGGAACCTCTGGCATGATCTGAGATCCCAGTAAAACACCCCAAGGCTCCCTACTCCAAAACGGCGCAGATGTTTTCAGCCTATGTGGTTTTATCTAATTGTGTGTGTCCTAGTCGTTCTGTGATTGGCTTTTAGGAGCGTAGTGTACTCAACTGTATACGCAGTGTAATGAAAGGTCTGCTTTGTGTTATTCTCCTGGTGTTTCTTTCTCCTTCTGGTTTTGTCTTTTGCTTTTTTTCCCTGAAAGGTACAGAAAGGATCAGAATTTTCTGCTCCAACGTGGCAGATGACACACACACACACGCACGCATGCATGCAAAGCTCCGCTCCATGAAAAACCACCCACAGCAGTTCAGTGGAGAGAGAGAGAGAGAAATCTGATTTATTTCTCTGTAGATTTCAGGAAACACATCTGATATGTATTGTCTCTGTTAAAACTTTCAGGCTTTGCTCTCAGAGCATTGCGCGTTGCTAGAAATAACATGTTTGTGTTTTTAAAAAGCTAACATTAGATAAAAGCTAATCAGTCTTTATAGATGACTTCATATGACTTCAGGGTCAGAAGTGATTTGTTTAAGTATTTGTTTGAGCACGTCGGTGTCTTATCTGATCATGTTGAGTGAACGTGCTGGACTGGTTAGGCGTCGTAAACAAGTCTGTTGGTGCGACCCGCAGTCTCGAAGCGGGTTGTTTGATCCACATCTGTTTTTAATGATAGTCTCCATCAAAGTTAAGGGGGAAAAAGAGTCTCTGTAACTTTTGGTCAGGAATGAGTGAGAAAATCTGACCGTTGCGTGGTCTTAAGTGTAACATGACCATACAGATAATGTCGTTCCACATGCTTCAGGGAAAATCCAAAACCCTGCACGTTAAGGACCTCAGAGGATAAAACCGACAGTAGTGTGTATACAACCATGAATCAGTATATTGACGGTATACACTATATAATGTCAGCTTGTTTCACTGTAGGAAATGTCACCGTTGGTTCATAGAAAACCGTTTGCCACTGTCAGTCTATACAACGATCAGCCATGCAATTAAAACCACCTGCTTAATATTGTGTAGGTTCTCCTCTCCTTGTGCCTCCAAAACAGACCCATCAAGGCATTGACTCCAGAAGACCTCTGAAGGTGTGCTGTGGTATCTGGCATAAGCAGCAGATCCTTTCATTTCTTCAAATTGTGAGGTGGGGCCTCCATGGATCGGACTTGTTTGTCCAGAGCATCCCACAGAAGCTCAATCGGATTGAGATCTGGGGAATTTGGAGGCCGAGTCAACACCTTGAACTCTGTCATGTTCCTCAAACCATTCCTGAACAATGTTTGCAGTGTGTCAGGGAGCATTAACGAGGCCTGCTGAAAGAGGGCACTGATATTAGAGAACACCGTTACCAGGGGGTGTACTCGGTCTGCGACAATGTTTAGGTAGGTGGTACATGTAAAAGTAACATCCACATGCATACGAGGATCCGAATTTTTCCCAGCCAAACATTTCCCAGAGCATCACACTGCCTCCGCCGGCTCGCTTTCTTCCCATAGTGCATCCTGGTGCCATCTGTTCCCCAGGTAAGCGACGCAAACACACCTGGCCTTCACATGATGTAAAAGAAAACCTGATTCGTCAGACCACGCCACCTTCTTCCATTGCTCCATGGTCCAGTTCTGATGTTCACGTGGCCATTGTAGGAGATTTTGGTGGTGTACAGGGGGTCAGAATGAGCACTCTGTCCGGTCTGCAGCTTCGCAGATGCATACGCTGCAAGCTGTGATGCTCTGTGTGTTCTGACTCCTTTCTATCAGAACCAGCATGAACTTTCTAGGCAGTTTGTGCTACAGTAGATCTTCTGTGGAATCGGACCAGACGGGTTAGCCTTCGCTCCCCACACACATTGATGAGCCTTGGGAGCCCATGACCTTGTCGCCAGTTCACCAGGTGTCCTTCCTAACAACTAACCCCTGCGTAACAGGAAACCCCACAACACCTGCTGTTTTGAAGAAGCTCTGACCCAGTCCTCTAGACATCACAATCTGGGCCTTTGAACGATTTGAAAGATTTGAATCAAATCATTGCACTTGAACATTTTTCCTGCTTCCAACACGTCAACTTCAAGATCTGACTGTTCATTTGCTGCGTAGTAAATATATCCCACCTACTGACAGGTGCCATTGTAACGAGATGGTCAATGTTATTCACTTCACCTGTCAGTGGTTTTAATATTATGGCTATAATATTATTATAACATAATATTGTGTTACGGTGTTGAATGCAGCCGTTTTTACTACAACAGTATTTTAATGTTTTTTATTTTAATACTCAACCAAGAAGGGGATAAAGGGGACCCCTCTAATTAATTTAACCCATTATTGAATAATTTTAAGGTGAGTGGCCTAACAGTAAAATTTTTAATTTGGCAAACCTTGGGTTTTTCCCACACAAATTAAGTAGGCTCTTTAAAGGTGTTTTGTTTGAGGCAGTTATTAAAAGGATGGCAAAATCTAAGCTGAAATTCCTTGCTAACACTAACAATGGAGAGACCTGCTACAAACAGGCTTTTACCATGAACTGTGGATTATTGGATTGGCGGTTGACTAAGTGTGCACTGTAATTGTACTATTTAGCTGTCATTTTCTTCTTGCGCACACAATTTGCTTTCATTGGACAACTGAGCTACAGGAGAATTCCTTGTCTCAGTCCAAATCCGATTTTTTGCAAGGTGTGCCAACATCCAACAAACCTCCCTCCTTTACAGATCAGCCTAACCCTATTTAATATCCATGGCTAAAGTGTTGCTCCTTTGACCTCTTGCTACACAAACATGTTGTTTGTTCCCAGGCCCTGCCCGTGGCAAAGATCCCTGGCTTAGGAACTTTTTCTATCACTCTTTCTCAGGGAATGGCATGCAAACCGACCAAGTGGGGGTCCAAACAGCTTAATTACGGCCAAATTCCTAAAGTGGTCTGGCTGTGGGGGCAAATCAGGCCATTGCAATAATGTGTATGCTCTCTCTCTCTCTCTCTCTCTCTCTCTCTCTCTCTCTCTCTCTCTCTCTGGGATTTGTGGTAGCTTTGTCCCCAGTCCTGTGTGTGTGTGTATAAGCTAAATTTAAAAAGTCTTTAAGTAGAACATTTTCATCCGTCCTCCAAATTGTTTCATCTGTTTAACAAACATTCTCATGCCATTACTAGCCCTACAAATTTGAACAATTAATGCAACTTTGTTTTGAAGTCGTCGCTGAGTACCACAAAGTCAGCATTAAAGCTCTTGCGCCCCTTGTGCTGATGCTGTGCTCCTGAGGGCACACTCTCAATACTGACTCTTTGTTTGGAACCTCAGATCCCACAAACTGCTGAAATTCTCATGGCCATGAATGAGAAATGCAATGTTCTGTGTTATCGTCCCTCAACACTACAATTAATAGCATTGCTCAGTGTTTGACTGGTGTAACCATTGTGTCTTAGGCTAATATTGATTGTCTTCTCTATGGATGAAAGCTGAGGTAGTCGTGCATAATTAAAGCCTCTGTTGTTGTTTTTATTTAAAAATTATATGTAATATTGTACGTTGGTAAATGATCTGCACTTATATAGTGCCTTTTAATCATAGCTTTTCCCCAAAGCTATTTGCATTGTTTCTCATTCACCTATTTACACACCCTCACACACCACTGGCTAGCTGTGGGGGCATATAGGCTGCAGATTGAAACACCAACCCTGCAATTCGTGGACAAACCCGCTCTACCACCTGAGCCACAGCTGCCCCATATTAATGTAACCAATTTAAAACGTAAACAAACCCAAAACTGCATGAGCATACAGTGGGGGAAATAAGTATTGAGTAAAGTTATGTGTAATAAAGTGGAATGACATGGGGGGGGGATGACTGAAAACACTAAGAAAAGGCAGTTCTCCAAGGCAAGGTAATGCAAGGAACCAGCTGAAATCCGTAAGTAATTATACCCCCTTTCTGTGCAGATTAATATCAGCTGGGTTATTAAATTGGTGGTCTATTAAAAGGCTTTTTGTTACCAAGGTTTCACACAAGAAACAACTCGTGATTTGTTAAAACAAAGCTATCCCAAGACCTTCACATCCTTATTGTTGCAAAACACATTAATGGAATCGGATACAGACAGATTTCAAAACTTCTGAATCCTCCAGTAAGCACCATTGGGGCCATTATCCACAAGTAGAAGCAGCAACTTCGAACGGCCACGCACAGGAGCTCCTCGAAAGATTCTGAACAGGGAGTCAGAAAAATAGTCAGAAGAGTAGCCCAAGAGCCAAGGACCACTCAAAGAGCCCCAGAAACACTTGGAGGCAGCAGGGGACATCGTCACAGAGAAAACAATAGGCAATGAACTCCACTGCTCACGTTCACCCCGCAAGATGCCATTACTAAAGAAAAGGCATATCGGAGCTTGTTTAAAGTTTGCTACAACTCATCTGGCTATGGGGAAGCCAGGGGGGGGAAATGAAAAAAAAGGGGAACATAATTCGTAAGTGAATACTGGCTTTCATAGATGAATGACGGTGGGTGGAGCTTCCAGCAGGACAACGATCCAAAACATACAGCAAAGGAAACTCAATTGGTTTCAGAGAAGAAAAAAAATCAAGGTGTTAGACTGGCCCAGTCGATCACCTGACTCGAATCCGACTGAACAAGATTTAAACACAATATGTTTAGAAGAATGGACCAAAATCATACCTGATTACTGCGGCTTATTAATTTCTTCATACAGGAAGTGTCTTGAAGCTGTCGTTACAAACAAAGGCTTCTCCACTAAGTATTAAATACATTTCAGTTAGCATGTTCAAGTACTGGGTCCAACTGATAAGGTGTACATTATTCATGGACCAGTTTCCACCTAAACACATACAGGGTCCATACGATTGTGGTTCTTGCAGTCAGAAGTTTTTCTGGATTGCTGGATAACAGTCCTTGATTGATGATTTAGTCTGGGGGTGAGAATCAAAAATGCAGGCAACACAGGCTGTGGATACGAAACCTCAATATCCATCTGGGACAGCAGATCTACTTTGGGGAGGAAGCTTCCAGGGTGTTCTGACAGCCAGTGAAAGCAGCAGTGGAAACCATGATCTTGCTGACTTATTTTGGTCACGAGTAGGGCTCTTTGTCATAGCTACTGAATACTGCACAGCATGGGAAGCAGCTGAATACTGCACAGCATGGGAAGCATTACCATTTGTGAAGGAACGAGATGAGAGGTGAGGCCAGTCATGTGCCATAGCATCCTGTCCGAGAGTGCTATCCAGCTCTGCCAGAAAGAACCAGAAACGGTGATATTTTATGTGACGTGTGCCTGGCCAACGATCTCCGGGCCATGCCACTTTCCTGGACATATGCAGAGTCTCTGTGGTTCCTCTGCCATGCCATTGCAGAACCCTGGCAATATTGCTCAGACATTCTAGTTGCGCTTAATTAAATTCAGTTCAATTTTATTTGGATAGCGCTTTTAACAGTGGATATTATTGGCGATGTTGTCAAGGAAACTTGATGGTATGAGGAACAACCTCTCCACCTCTTCACCCCCCAGTCCTAATATAGAGAGGAACAAAAAAAAACCACACATTTGTATCGGTAAAAATTAAAGCACTGTTTTATTTCATTTTTCTCTCTCTTCCAGTCAAGCGTGTCACGACGGCAGCAGCGGATGATCAAGAACAGAGAGTCTGCATCTCTATCACGAAAGAAGAAGAAAGAGTACTTGCTGACGTTGGAGGCCCGTCTGAAGGTTGCGCTATCTGAGAACGAGAAGCTGAAAAATGAAAATGGGACACTGAAAAGGCAACTGGAGGGTCTGATGAATGAAGTAGGTCCTGCGATGTTATATTGGATTTATGGATCTCTTAACATGTTGTCGTTTCTGTAGTAGTTTTCAGGCTCCTCTTATAGGTTTGAGCAGCAAAAGACTTTTCACTTTTCTAAAATCAAGTCAACATTTGCAGTGTCTGTCATTTCATGCTAGCTGGAAAAGGAAGTGACGGTACAACAGATTTCATAAATGAATACAAATAATCAAACAGAACTTTAAAACATACAGTTTATATACAGATTAAACTATATTTACATATTAGGTCACTACTGCAGGCGCCAACCGATTCCAAGCCAGGCATCCTGTGCAGAGAAGTCTTAAAGTCTTTGCTTGTGCGTAGATATGCAATGATGTGCTCTGTATCTCCACAATGCTTGCATTTAGAACACCATTCTGAAGACACCTTATCCAAAGAGACGGGCTGTGTGTCTCATGGTGGTCCTGGTTTTCTTGGCCTTCAGCGTTGCACCGTTAAGGTAAGCTAATGATGTGCACAGACGATAAAGGCTTCCTATAAGAAATTGCCTAAAAAGAAATAAAAATTCTTGAGCAGGAAGAATTTGAAGCCTTTGTGGCAGTCCATTGAGGAAGGATGGATTATTTAAGTAAACAAAAACATTCTCATGTTCTAATGCTATTCAGATGGGATCAGTCGGTTTAGGACTAATGGCGATGTGAGAAGTTGAAATAAGATGGTGATGTGAAACAGGTGAGGCAATCGTCTAATCATAGTGTAGAAGGAGCCTCCAGAAAAGGCAGAGTACTTCAAGAGCACTGACGGGTCGAGGCTCGCCAATCTGCCCACAGATACGTGGGTGAATAATCCAACACTTTGAGAAGAACACTCCCCAATGACAAATTGGTAGGATTTTGGGTGTTTCACCTTCTACAGTGCAAAATATAATTAAAATATTCAAGGAATCTGGTCAAATCTCGGTGCGTAAAGGGCGAGGCTGAAAACCACTTCTGTCGCTGTCTTAAAAACCGTCATGAGTCTGTAATGGAGATCCTGACAAGGGTTCAGGAATACTTTGGTAAACCTTTGTCAGTCGACACCATTCGCCGCTGCATCCACAGATGCAAGCTAAGGCTTTACTATGCGAAGCAGAAGCCCTGTCCAGAAGCTCCGCCCTCTTCTCTGGGCTCGGTCTCATCTGAGATGGACAGTTGCACTGTGGAATCGTGTTTTGTGGTCCAACGAGTCGACATTTCAAATACAACCCCAATTCCAAAAAAGTTGGGACGGTATGGAAAATGCACAATAAAATGCAAACAAACCAAAAGAATCATTTGAAAATCCATTTCACCCTGCACTATATTGAAAACACATTATTAACGTTATTTGATTTTTTACTTTTTGAATAACTTGTACTTGGCGGTACAAATTTGGACCCAGAGTGTGTTCTGATCATTTTTCGCTCGAGTGTGTTCGTATGCAGCGAACATGCACGTGTTTGGGTGGAGGTGCTTTGGAGTGAGGTCAAATCTTTAGCTGTTTGTTTTGTCAAAATTCTGTCTGAATCACGTAATACAGCTTTATTTTACATTGATTTCCTTGATTTTTTTTTTTCCTCTCTTACTAGTCTTTTTGAGGGAGCTGCAGACCCCAGGTTTGCAGCAGCCCCTAGTCCCAGTAGCAGACATCTGTTGGGCTTCTCGTCAAAGGTAGACAGCGACATGGGGGCCAGCTTGCATGATTCTTCATCTTCTCAGACTGGAAATAAGTAAGAGTGTCCTGTGTTCCAGACATGCATGTTTGTGTATGTGTTCTCCACTGTATCTTTGACTCATTTTCACTTGTCTTTTTGTCTTCTACATTCTTTTCTTTCCCCTAGGTTGGAGGATTTGGAATCAATGCCCGAGGAGAAGGCTCTCATGGTGGTTAAAAGGGAGCCTCTCTTCCTCAGAACTCCTCCTCCTCCTCCCTGCCAGCCTCCTGTAAACAGGACGAAGTGCATAAAGTCAGTACAGAGCGTACTCAAACTGCTACGGTTTTCATCAACACTATATGGCCAAAAGTTTACAGATACCTGATCATCACTCCTATACTGTAATGTGCTTTTTAAACATACCATTCCAGATGTCAGGGCTCTCTCTGTGCAGGACCTTCAAGTTCTTCCACTCCTACTTTGGAGAAACCATGTACCATGCTGGAACAGGTTTGGTCCCTTAGTAATTTCCAGTAAAGGGAAATTGTAACGATACAGCGTACAGAGACATTCTATATAATTGTGTGCTTTCAAACTTGTGGCAACAGTTTGGAGAACAACCACATATGGGTGTGATGGTCAGGTGTCCACAAACGTCTGGTTATATAGTGTATGTAGATATTGTCATCAGTATTAGGCATTCTATCATTTTTTGAGATGCACCTGTACAGTACTATGAGGACCACAAAATTGTTATTTAGGTCCTGATAAATAAAAACATAGACGTGAAGGAGGGTGTGCTTTCTTTTTCCAGGGCTATGTTTTCTTTGTTCTCTCTTATCAACAAAGGTTTTCCTCTATACGATTTTTTATTTAGGTGCCACCGAATGAAGACGGACTTCTGCACTTCTTAGTGACCGTTGCCTTTCACTGCCATAGTGGTGCTCTTTATCTATCCACATGCTTATTAATTGCACCGTATAAACAATTTCCTTCTCTTCTGTGTTGTAGGATGGCCAGTGAGCTAAGGGGATGGGTCCACCGCCATGAGGCAAAGCGCACGAAGAGCCAGCACACCAGCAGCACCCACTCCAGGGCCAGAACCATCACGGTACGAGTGATCAGAGGCACTCATCCAGTTACCATCTTTATTCTGCTTCTACAGATTCCCATTTACTCAGTCAAGGCTCTCAGGAGTTTCTACATCTACACAGATCTTTAAAATGGTTTATTGGCTTGAGTGTGCTGCTTTCATCTTTTCCGCATACTATTGCTATTCTGCATACTGTTGAACAGTAATGCAAATTCTTTAGTAGGCGCATGTTCAAGCATTATTAGGAAAGGAAAATTAGGCACAGTGATGATGGTCATTTTTACTATCACTCAGGGTGCACCAGCGTGAAACACACGTCGCTTTGAGCCAGAGAGTGTGTTCTGTAGTTTGACACTGTTTCTTTTCTTAAGGTTGATCTAGACCTACATACAGTAGGGGAAATAAGTATTGGATGCGTCAGTAAATATATTTCCAATGAGGTTATTCACATGAAATTTTCACCAGACATCAGTATTAACTAAAAAAAAAATCTGGAAATATTCAGAATTCACAACGTTAAAGTCTATAAATAAAGTTGTGTGTAATTAAGTGGAATGACACAGGGGAAAAAAGTATTGAACATGCTAAGAAAAAGCAGTGATATCCGTAAGTAATTATACCCCCTATCTGTGCAAATTAATATCAGCTAATATATGGATAGATATTCTGACGTGTATTAATGTAATTGATTCATTATTTTTATTTACTTACTTCCTTTTTTTTTTTTTTTTTAAGAGATCTGCCAATAAGAAGGCAGAAGTGGCGCAGATCGTGACTGTGCAGTACGCCGACTCTTCTGACAAGTGAGTGCTGCTCATTTGAAGTGTATAATTGTTTTGAGCAGTTTTGCTGTTTCTTTTAATTGACCTGGTGCTTTAAGATATTGTAAAAACCCGTTACAGGCCCCTTAGGACCCATAAATATTTCTGAACTTGTAGATACATGCCTGTGTAATAAACCTTACAGCAGGCAGTGACTTTAATGGCTTTGTGTAATGACTCAGCTTTGTAAATATCACATGAACGTTTATAAAATCATGCTGCACTATTGTAAAGAGTCGTTTCAATATTGGTAGGGTAGAATTTCTTACAATATACAGCTGCAGTGTTTTCTACTAGTGAATGAAGGAGTGTGGGGCAACACCATTGTTTATGTATTGGTTTATATGCACTTTTTTGCGTAAATGTTCACTTCCCTGCATTTTGTCATGTTGTGGTTTTTTTTATGCTACATTCTTATGTTAATTTATCTAATTTTCGCTTCTGAGTAAATTATCTAGACATAAGACTGGAATTTGTTTGTGTTATTACTGTTTTTATCATTGAGCATGCTTTTAATTTTTTGCGGTCTAAATATTAAGAAAGGTATTCGGTTTTCCAAGCTGTTCCAAGGCAAAGTCTCTTTATGGGAACTATTTGAGAGGGGTTTTTAGTGCAGCTGCAGTTTTATGCATTCCTTACATAAACACGGGCAGTTTTAAATTATTTTTAGAGTCTTTCTCCCAAAACAAATAAAGGCTATTTGGGAAAATGTCATGATGTAAATAATATCCTTCTGTAGCTTGTTCTGGTTTCCCTGGATGTAACTGTGTTGGTATTTTGAAGTCATGCCACTCCTTTGGATCACATCTACTACTTTTATAAGTGAAAGAAAACGTTTACCTGGTGAATCTGACTTGAATTTGACAAAAAGAGCATCTTATCATTTAGCATTTGTGTCTGTGGCTAGTTTTTGAAGGCGGAACATTTCCCTGTCTTTAGGCATTCAAGCAACGAGCTGCAGGTGTACTACGCCCCTCACCGCACGTACAGCGATTTCTTTGATGAGATCAACAGAAGAGGAGACACCTTCTATGTGATCTCTTTCCGCAGAGTGAGTAGATTTTGTTAAATCTTCAAACTGGACATGTGTACGGGCCATTCGTGAAACATAAGCTTCAAAATGTCATACAGTTGCAGAAATACTAGACTATAGGAATATACCTCAAATATACCAGGTACATTACAGTTACTGAGTGTACTGGATAATGAGTTTGATCATCTATCTGGGATTAGTAACCAAATAATTTCTCAGGGTTCTCAGAATTAACCTAATTACAGCAAGGGGGAATATCCTCATTCTGTGTTGAAACATCTTTGATGTAGTGTATGTCGTAAATCTGCTTATACAAGCTGTGATCTGATTGGGCAGGAAATAAATCAATAAAATAAATAATAAAAAAAAAAAAAACACCGGCACTTTTCAAAAAAATCCTGAGTGAAATTTGATTTGCAACATTTTGCTTCCTTACGGTAGGGATGCGACTGCGTAAGAATACTCGGCTCGAACGATTTTTTAAAAATTCCTGTTATAGACCACGCCCACTTCTGGTTTTTAAATCCAAATACAAAATATGGATTTAAAATTTGAGCACTAAACATTTACAGATCGTTTAAAATTGATTAATTAGTGATGCAGAAACAGATACTGAGACGGTGAAACCATTATACTTTTGTGTGTGAGTCCTGAGCTCTGTTCTAACCCAGTCTGTCTCACTGGCTCGTTCCCAAGCCCTAACGTGCTTCAGTGAAGAACCACTGTGTTAAACACCACAATTTGGCTGTTACACCCAGGCGTACCCTGTAAACAAATTAATTTTATTAATGACAAGCGCGTGAAGAGGTTGGAACAGGAGTTCCACAGCGATTTGGGACTGGCTCTCTCCAGCGCCCTGCTCTCTTTAAGAAAGAGAGGAACCATATGGTCTTGCTCAGAGCAGGAAACGTTGAGTTCTGCATCTGACAAACATTTCTGTGATTCAGAGGTACACAGATGTGTCCAAGAAGAAACGAGGTCCTGGATGAACACGCAAGCTTGGGCAGCTGAAGGTTTAGAGAGCAGGAGGCCTACAAAAGCTTGGGTGTTGATTTTGATTTTAAGTTTGATTCATTTTATTTTATTTGTCGAGACCATGTTTTAGCTTTTTCCTCTGCTTTTGCTGTGACCTGCATTTGGACCAGTTTTCATTTTCTGCCTCTCCCAATCTGTGGTGTTTTCCCTTTTTATTTCTTTCTAAAGATGAGTACTGAGTAATAATATCTGAAAGTCTTTCTGAGACCTGTATGTTTTTCCGTGTGTAAACTGATGCTCTCTCCGCACACAACGCGAGTCTGGCCTGCTACGAAACTACTTTCGGCTTTAAGAGTCTTGTCCAGAAATGGGTTGTGGCTCTCATGAGTCAGGTCAGAAAACATCAGGATGAAGTTGGGTCAGGGATTGCTTTCTTCACTCTGTTTAAGCCCCTGGCTTGTTGACTCCAACATCCATGATGGTCACTGCCTGGCACTGATGTATGGCCTGCTGGCTTCTGGCGTGACCTTTTGTTCAGATGTAGGCAGGTTTTGGGGAATCAGTTTATTAATGAATAGCTGTGAAATGTGGGTTTGAAATCCCCTTAATAGTCCCATGTGAACGAATGCTTGAGAAATTGAGAATGCGGACGCAAACGTCTTACTGCATACTTCATATTCAAATGCTTATCAATTGGTTACATGGCCTTAATTGTTCAATACGCAGTCTTTTATATAGTTTTTCATATTAAACACATTTCTCCTCTTTCTAATCAAAAACAGGCAGTATGTTCCTTCTTGGAACACTTGCAGAGCTACAAGATTGGATTGATTTTTTTTTTTTTAGACGTTTACACCAAAAACTTCCATCCAACAGCAACGTGGTTGCATTGTCCATGACCTGGAATGCCAGAAATTGGGAAAGAGTGATGAAGATGGAGTTTGTTAGCTTATTTATTTTCGTGTATTTTGTTTCCTGGGATTTAGGGTGTGGGTCTCGGCGGTGTTTTGTTGGTCCCACCCTCCCTGCTGTGTTCAATTTCTTCCAGATCTCTACATCTTGTGCTGGACTCCATTTAAAATCTCTTTTGAATATTTATTTTTTTTATTTCAACTCCCATGTTGTCCCTTAAGCATTTCCAACTTGTATTGTCAATGTTTCCATTCCCCTTTTGCTTCTGTAAGCAGATTGCGACATTATTGGCTTACAGAGAACCTGGAGCCCTGGGAAAGCTTCGAATTGGAAGACCTTAACCCTGCCCATATGAGAATAGAGCTGCTTCGATACTGCTGTCTGTAACCCCAGCGAGAGGTTTTCTCTCTCTCTCCTCATTTTGTGGAGCTAATGCTGTAGGTCTCGAAGATCCCAGATTTGGTTCCACAAGATTCATAGGTGCTCCAGGTTCCACTGAGCTGGAGATGGATATAACATGCCACTCTGCTTCTGTCTGTTTTTCTAATATCCTGTACTGTCTTCAGATGCATACGTTTTCCACAAGTGGTTTGGCAGCTTTCCGGACAGGTGGAAATTGATTGAGTTTTCCAGTGCTAAAGTAGAATAAGCTCACTATGCATAAATCTGATGACAAATGTAACTTTGGGGGGTGGGGTGGGAGCAGTGGTACAATAGCATTATATGTTTTATATGATGATAACTGAACCTTTATTTATGCCAAATGTACCAAATTAAATATGTTTCCTTTAAACCTTTTTGGCTTCCTTTTAACAAAATCTTTGAAAATGAAATATTCCATGAAGTCTTGGCGCACAGTCCCTCGAGTTTTAAGTAGAAGTCTATGTGGCTGTCGGGAGGGTGTTGACACTGTCTGAATAGAGAGACAAAATTGTACGAGACATCGATGGAATATTATTTTTGTGTCCAAGATCAAGTGTATTAATAGTATTTATTAGCCTTAAAAATCCCAAATCTGTGTTCAGCTGCAGGTTCAGCCATAAACACTCAGCATTCACTTTATTAGGTACACCTGTAAAGTTAATGCTCATATCAAACATCAGAATGAAGGAAAAGTGTGATCTGTGACTTTAACTGTGGCAGGGATGTTGGTGCCAGATGAGCTCATATCTAAATTTATTAAAGAGGTTGGTGTGTGTGTGATGTGAATAAATAAGTACACCCCATGTTGTTGGCTTTTTTGACATATTTGGACAGTGCCTATTAATGACAATATACTTGAACAAAAGCACAAGGAAAATTTGCCTTTCAATCATTTATTCAACAGAAATATCAATAGAAATGTGATCTTGTTCTGTGGAAAAAAAAAAAGTACACCCTTGGCCTCAGAAGCTAGTATTGCCCCCTTTAGCAGAAGTAACTTCTTGTAGGCGTATCCACCAGGCTTGCTGGAATTTTTGACCACTCTTCCAGGTCATATTCTTTCAGCTGCATAACCCTCCAATTCTGTTTTGAAAAACGTTCTTTGGTGGATTTGCTCGTGTGCTTAGGATCATTATCCTGTTGAAAGGTCCACTTTCGGTTCAACTTTCAGACTAATTGTATGGATTTGAATATGTGGTAAATGTAGGGATGTATTTACTTTTTCCATACTTTGACTGATCTGTTTTTTGTTCATTCAAATTGTGTAAATTACTGACTGCAAAATCACACACACAAATATATATAATTTACAGTTAGTTTGTTGTTAACACCTATTTCCTGTGTTTCTGTCTCAGGATCACCTTCTTCTTCCTGCCACCAACCACAACAGAGGAAGCAGACCAAAAATGTCAGTTGTGCTCCCAGCAATGAATATCAATGGTGAGACAGTCCTCTTTATCATGGAGAGATAGGCTTTAGAGACAGACAGCCTTGGCTAAGTTGATACTTTATCATAAAGGAACAAAAAGATTTTTGGGGGTAAGTGTTTGAGAAACAGATCTATTTTTGGTCTCTGCCTTTGAATACACCATTTATCTCTGAGTGTAGGATGTGGATGGATCATCCAGGCCAGGTGGATTTAAAATGATGCATTCATTAGTAATTACACTTACATTTGAATTGCATTCAGACAGTTTTATGAGCTCAACTATTTTTCTGCTCCCCCAATTTGTTTAATTATTTTTTTTTTTTGCTTGTGATATGAATAGATAAATGAAACAAATGTCTGCTTTCTGCTGTGAGTAGTATGCCACATTCTGTGTGCTTGTGTCTGTTATAAACATCAGCATTAGACCAGCAATGCATATTCAATATCATAAATGTTAAAATTTCAAGTTGTTCTTAATGTTTACTGACAACATTGTTATTTAATTGCCACTGAAACGCCGCTCAATCCCAACCCTTCATTTACATGCCACAAATATATTATCTACTGACAGATAAATAATATAAATGTTTAAGTTTACGTCCCTTTTCATCCCTGTCTAGCCACTCGCTGTTATAAGGCAGGCAGATAATGGTGTAGAAACAAAGTAAACTCTAGTCAATCAAGCATTGTATCATAATTCAGTATAGTTTTGCGTTTTCTTTTCCTCTATAGTTTCCTCTAGCGGATAAGCCCAAGGCTGTGTTAGTTCAGGAAAATTGACTCGGGGACCACCATCATTTTTTTTATTTGTTTAACGCTTTTAAACACTTTTTGGTCATCGTCTCAAAGCAGGTTTACAGAAACATATAAACACGGGATACAGATTTTAAGTGTATGAATTTATCCCTATTGAGCGAGCCGGTGGTGACGGTGGTGAGGAAAAACTCCCCAAGATGATATGAGGAAGAAACCTTGAGAGGAACCAGACTCAGAAGGGAACCAGTCCTCATCTGGGTAACAACAGATAGTGTGAAAGTAAAAGAAAGTTCATTATGGGTTTATATGAAATCTGTTTGTTGAACTAGTCCACTGTTCACTAAAGGAGACCTGAGTGTAAAACTGTATGTGGTAATTGCAGTCCCAAGGCCATCGCAGCAATCGTAGTCCCGACAATCACAGCGAGAACGTCCATGTGGAATTGAGGTCCAGAACCATTTCCACGGTACTTCAAGCGGCACCGTCCTCATCAATCTCCAGGCTGCACTGCTTGGGGTCATCCTCAGTGGCAGAATGTAGCCTCCAGTTGATGAGAGCTCCGTCCAGTGATAGGGCATCAGGATGGATCAGGCAGGTCCGGAATGCAGAGGGTCAGGATCACTGGCATCTCCATAATATCATGTGTAGCTCGACAGACCAAACCCTCCTGTGAACAACTTGTGAGATTATGTCATTTGCAGGGCTCTACAGTGCGACCATTTCACTCGCATTTGTGACTAAAAAGTACTTTGTGTGGCTGTGAAAAAATATTTATTCGCACCGGTGCGAGTGACCTGTTTGGAGTTGTATAATACAATCGGAATGAAAACTAAAACTCCAAAATGCATCTACACCGTGCAATATTTACCTCCACACTGCTTGTTATCTCCTCAGTCAACCGAACAAGTGTGTAAATACTGCAAAGGTCTCATTGTGATGACGAGTAACACTGTATATAATCTGCTCCTCTCAACTTCCTGATCTCACAAACCGCCATCTTTTATTCATCCCGCAAAATGACCTGAACCTGCTACTGTGACCTGCTCGTGTAGAGACAGCGGTAAATTAATAATAATGTTAACGTTACAGGTGGGTTTTAATTTAAACAACTTTATTAAATAATTCCTCACCAATCATAATCAGGAGTAGCAACTGTTCAGTCTGTAAACATGCAGTACACTGCAGCACTCCTTCACTCTTGTCATTAACTCGTCCCGGCTCACGCACAGCGCATTCACTTCATTTAAACTCACGGTTGCCTGATATCACTAGAAAAGTGAACTCCAGATTCCATGTTTTGATTTAAACCCCCCAAAATAACTCAATATTATCAGCAGACATGGCAACACTGTACTGGGGAAACCGATCTAAAAGGAACACCTGATAAACTAACTAACTAACAAAAAAAAAAAAAAATGTAAAGACAGTAAATGTGCTTAGTTATAAATATATTTATAAATATGTTTATATAATATAAAAATAGATATTATAATAAATTCATAAAATATAAATAAAATGAGAAATTAAATGATGTTTAATTACTATGGTTTGCGTTCAATATCAATTTGACATTAAGCTTAGTTCGCTTTTTCCTTAGAAGTCTTTGTCTTTTTTCCTAATATGGATCATTTGTGTTAGTCTACTCTTAATTAGGACTCTTTATTATTTAATATTTATTAAAAATATATATATATATTTTATGCTGTTTATTTATCAATTAACCAACAGTATTTCTCATTACTATTATTTTAACTCAATTAACAGTGACCATGAGCAGAGAGCTTACATTTACCTGTTTATGACAGACTTCCTGATTAAAGCTTAAATAAAAAAGATTTCTATCTGGATCGGTATCGGCTGTAAAAATCCTGATTGGAGCATCAGTAATGAACACCATTATACTAAAGAGCTTTGCATTTGACGGATAAATGAACTCATCCGATCACATCCTATATGAGATTATTCAGATATATACACAATATTCGAGAACTGACTCCAGCCCAGAACCATGACAGTGGAAAATGTCTTTAACAGTGTAGCTTTAAATATATTTAAGAGGAGCAGACTTCAAACACTGAACAGTGATGTTTATTGTATTTGTTTACAAGGTAAACAATTTATTGTTTAAAATTAACTGAAAATATTACATTTAGTTTATCAGAAGGTAAATGAATGTGTCATGGCTCACACTATGTTTGCAAAATTATGTCATAATTGACAAGCTCAAGTTCTCTCATGCCTACTTGTGTGTTATATTGTGGCACATTAACGTTACCACCTCTAAAAAAAAAAAACTCTAATCTGTGAAAAAGTTTTCCTTTTTAACAATTCTGATCTTGAGGGAGAGAAGGCTGACCTTTATATACCGCTGTCTGTCGGTGGAGTCAAACAGTGTTGCCTTAACTGACCAAATAATCTTGAATGTCAAACAGTGAGGAAACGCCTCAGTTTTGTTATTGTTTTTATGGGTATTAGAGTGTGGACATAAACATTTGACATACAAATAAGTATACTAATTCTTTTTCTCAGTGCATGACGCACAAAGGCTAAGATGGCATTTTGAGTAAATATTAGTTGGCAGCATGGCACAGTTTCAGTAGTCCAAATAATCTCCCTTCTTGTGCTGAAATCTGCTTTAAATTATTTCCACTGCATCAATTTAGTTTAGTCCTGTTTATTAATGTCTTTCATATGCTCACCCTGATAGAAGTCTTTCAGTGACTCTGAAGTAAAAGCATGAAAAGGGGACGCTGGGATTTAGGGTTCAGTCCGATTAGCTTCAAGAGCTTCAATTAGCGATTTGTTTTTAATAATACGGGCTTTACCTCTTGGACTTTAGGTTGAAAGCTTATTTTTTTTATATTTAATCAAAATTACTGGCATTGAACGCATACGTCTATGGAGCGTAGTGATCCATTTGCATCCATGACTGTATGTGGAATTCTTGGTCTTTTTGAAAGCTGTACGCACTCGAAAAACAGCATCTGGTCCCCATCAGCATCTCTACATCGCCACATCTGTCATTACACCTGGAAGCCTGATTAAGAAGCTGAACAAGGTCACACTTTGCCTAATTTGTTCTGTGACTTTCATATCAATCATATTCCTTTCTAATAAGTCCAAGAAGAGGGGCTAAGGCCAGAGGGACAGGAAGAACCCGAAAGCTCTGCCCTTTTGAAAATCATTTAGGAAGTCCAAATAAAAAAATAAATGAATAAAAGTTTGGATGATTGTGTTTCTGGCACTAATTCTAGCAACAATGGGAAATTGTCCATGTGTGTATGTTTTGTTACACAGGCTGGGACACTGACCTGTTAGTCTCAGCAGAATTACTGTTTGCCATCTTGCTCATTTTATGCCTCTGCCACTAAGTGGTGGAGACATTATGTCTTCTTATTGTCTGCTGTGGTTGTGCCATGTTCTGTGTGTGCTTTAATAATGTGGATTACGTGGATTTGTTCTGTGGGAGGAAATGCCTTGTTGATAAAGAGGTCAGAGGAAAATGGCCAGATTTGAGCTGACAGGAAGGATTATACAGTAGTAACTCATATAATCACGCTTTACAACTATGTTGAGCAGAACAGCACTTCTGAACGCACATCAATCTTGGAGGAGCAGAGAGACCACCTTAGCCTTTTTACCTTCCTCTCCCTCTCTCCTTCTGTCGGGCTACACATGAAATTATGGAGATGCCAGTGATCCTTACCCTTTCTGCACTCCAAAACTGCCAGATCCATCCTGATGCCCTACCTCTGGATGGAGCTCTCATCAACTGGAGGCTACAGCCTGGAGATTGATGAGGACGGTGACGCTTGAAGTAACATGAATTGCTTCTAGACCTCAATTCCACATGGACGTTCTCGCTGTGGTTGCTGGGACTACGATTGCTGCGATGGCCTTGGGACTGCAATTACCACATACAGTTTTACACTCAGGTCTCCTTTAGTGAACAGTGGACTAGTTCAACAAACAGATTTCATATAAACCCATAATGAACTTTCTTTTACTTTCACACTATCTGTTGTTACCCAGATGAGGATGGGTTCCCTTCTGAGTCTGGTTCCTCTCAAGGTTTCTTCCTTATATCATCTCAGAGTTTTTCCTCACCACCGTCACCACCGGCTCGCTCAATGGGGATAAATTTACACATTTAAAATCTGTATCCTGTGTTTATATATTTCTGTAAAGCTGCTTTGAGACAACGTCCATTGTTAAAAGTGCTATACAAATAAAACTGAATTGAAGACAACCCCCCCATGTCTGCAGTGAACTGGATGGATTTACTGCACTGTATTCTGGGCTTGTGTGTGTGTACGCACTTGTTACTTCCATCACAGTTCCCTTAGCAAATCAGTCTATCAAAATTATCCACGTGCTATATTCTAGTGCAAGTGGTTATGGAAAACAAAGCAAAACATAGCAAAACCTCCATTATGGTGGGACCTAGATATGTTCTCCAAAAGTATTTTGATTTTTCAATGTCCACTCTCTTTAGCTGCTGGTGCACAACAGCTCGTACAATTTTGTAGTTGGAGCTTTGCATTGTAGACCCCTGTAATGAATTTCATTATCAGAACAGGCACACAATTGTACTGAGTATACATGGCAATGGGAAAAGTTTGTGTTTGTGTGTGTGTGTGTGTGTGTGTGTGTGTGTGTGTGTGTGTTATTTTAATGCTGAATTTAAACTGTCTAGGATGTGCAAACCCTCTACACTGATCACCCTAGACCCTATTCTCGGGGACATGAACTCAAGTCATTTACGAGTCAACTGTTTGTGTATTTGGTTCATTACTGTGGTAAAGGTGAAAGCCAACAATGACTTGCCTTTGGCTGTGTCTAAGGATGTGTGTCCTGAAATGTCACTTAACCTCCACCACTTGCAGGATGGGTTCCATGTCCTGCAATGTTTTAAAGCTGGAGTGTAACAGTGCTTTTTCTAGAAGTACAGATGCAGTGGTGTAATTGAATATCAGGTGTGTTTAAAATTCCATTTGCTTCTCATTACAGAAAGTGTGATAAAGGACAAGGAGTTTGAGGTGATGATGCAGATCGACTGTGAGGTAATGGACACCAGGATCCTTCACATCAAGTCCTCCAGTATTCCACCAATCCTGCGCGTGAATGAAACTGATGCTGAATCGTTCTACCACTCTTCCCCGACCAACAGTCACGCTTCACCCTCTGTTGGAGTCCTCATGGGCTCTGCTTGATTCTAGAAGATATCAGCAGAGCTTTTGTCATGGTTATTTTTTTTGGTTTGTTAACTCTTTATATCTTTGGTCTGTGTGAGAAATTGGAGTAGAATTGTATGAAGTCTGGGGTAGAATTTGAGAGAGCCACTTTGAAATGCGTGGGCCAAATACTGAACCTTGAGGAACACCACTGCATATTTCACTTGCACCATAAAATCTTTATGCTGTAAAATTGTTCAAGCTCTCAGGAAACAATATCTAGTTTGTAACCAATGTACTCTGATTTGAATTCTTATGTTTTGTATTGATCTGTGTGTTTGGCTTATACTGATTTTCATTTTAGCTTTTGTTTGCACTTTGCATTGTGAATATTTGTAGGAGTGTTCTAATGAAGTTTTATTTTAATAATCTACCAGTTTGGTTCATATACAAGGCGCATCTTCATTGTATTTTCTTTAACTTTATGATTTAAAAGAAAAATAATATTAATAAATAGCATAATTGTCACAAATGGAAATGATGCTCCGGGCGCACAATGGCTTAGTGGTTAGCACGTTCGCCTCACACCTTCGGTTCGATTCCTGCCGGGGCCATGTGTGTGAGGAGTTTGCAAGTTCTCCCCATGCTGTGGGGTTTGGGGTTTCCTCCAGTCCAGAGACATGCATGGTAGGCTGATTGGTGTGTCTAAATTGTCCATAGTGTATAAATCGGTGTGTGAGTGTGTATGTGATTGTGCCCTGATGGACTGGCACCCTGTCCAGGGTGTACCCCGCCTTGTGCCCGATGCTTCCTGGGATAGTCTCCAGGTTCCCCGCGACCCTGAAGAAGGAGTAAGCGGTAGAAGATGGATGGATGGATGGAAATGATGCTAATTTACTTCCCATTGTCATTACAAAGCAGGAAAGGTTTTCAGTTGGAAGATGGTAAACTATTTAAGTAAAATTGCTTATTCGTTGTCTGACTTTTTAAAAGTGATCAATTGCAAACTTTCTTGTTTTTAAATGTCACGATGAAGCAACGCGTAAAAACGTAAATAAACACTGGACTCTGTTTGCGTTTCATGTAATAATGACTTTGTTCTTTAACTGTAGTGAAGACCAACAATCCTCTCCGATTTCGTCTTAGGTTTTTGGATATTTCAATACCGTGGTTCTTTGGAAGATGGTTATTCAAAGGTCAGACAGAATTTTTCTAACTACTTTGCTGTAATTTGATGTTGGGCGAGGAGGCCTGGAGTGCAGTCGGTGTTCCAATTCATTTCGAAGGTGTTTAGAGGGGTTCGGGTCAGGGACACTTGAGTCCTTGCACCTTTTTCCAACCCGAACACGCCATGTCTTCATGGAGCTCGCCTTGTGCACAGGGGTATTGTCATGCTGGAACAGGTTGCGGTGAAGGGAAATTGTAAAGCTTCAGCATACAAAGGCATTCTATACAAATTTGTGCTTCCGACTTTGTGGAAACAGTTTGGGGAAGAACCACATATGGACTAAAGTCAAGTTCTGGCAGTTGTGCAACTGACGTACACGTATATAGCCAAAAGTATCTGGACACATGGATAGATGGTCAGGCATCCATGTACTTGTGGCCATATAGTGTACGTCAAGTGTACGACTGTCATAACTTGGATTAATAGAAAATAGAAATCATTTTTCTGTAAAAAAAAAATTTATAATTTTTTTGCAATATATATGGATTTAATTGTTAGATTTTTTATTTATATATATATATATATATATATATATATATATATATATATATATATATATATATATATATATATATATATATATATATATATATATATATATATATATATATATAATTTATTTATTTTTTTTAATTCTGGAGGGTTTTAGGAAACATGGAGTTTATATTCATAGATTTTGTATAATTGATAAATAATTTTGCCACTTAACATCTTGAATGTCTTTACTAATATGGGAAATAAAAAATTATATATAATATATAATTTTTTTTGTGTGTGTAATGATACACTCACTGAGCACTTAGGAACACCTGTATAGCTACACATTAATCCTCATTAATTATCTAATCAGCCAGTCGTGTGGATCAACTTCAACTTTCGGACAGATGGTCTCACATTATCTTCAATCATATATGATGCATAGTTGAATCAATGAATGCAAGCTGTCCAGTCCCTGAGGAAGCGAAGCAAACCATAAAATTCCACCACCGTGCTTCACAGTTGGTATGAGGTGTTTCTCCTGAAAAGCTTGTCTGCACCAAACATGTCTGCTGTTACTGAGACCAAACAATTCTATCTTTGATTCGTCTGTCCAGAGCACTTTATTCCAAAATTCCTTTGCCTATATGCTGAACAGTAGTCTTGCAAAGGTTTTTTTTTTCCCAGACAGATTCCACCTGCACTCCCTAAACAGATTATAATCACTGGCACCCTCTCTTGAATACCTGGTTATAATTTTATAGATTTGAAGGTGTGATAAATGTAGAAGTGTACTTACTTTTTCCATGTGACTGATTTGTTTTTTGTTCATTTAAATTGTGTAAAAATTGACATTTTGTAGTAATTATGTGTCATGTGATAGTGTATCAACGTCATTAATAGGCACTGTTTCCAAACAAATATTTGCTTGTCCAAATATGTAAAATAAATAAATAATAAAGCCAACCATTCCTATGGGGTGGCCTTATTTTTTCACACGTGTGTGTATGTGTGTGTGTGTGTGTGTGTGTGTGTGTGTATATATATATACATATATATACAGTGGTGTGAAAAAGTGTTTGCCCCCTTGCTCATTTCCTGTTCCTTTGCATGTTTGTCACACTTAAGTGTTTCGGAACATCAAACCAATTTAAACAATAGTCAAGGACAACACAAGTAAACACAAAATGCAATTTGTAAATGAAGGTGTTTATTATTAAAGGTGAAAAAAAATCCAAACCATCATGGCCCTGTGTGAAAAAGTGATTGCCCCCTAAACCTAATAACTGGTTGGGCCACCCTTAGCAGCAACAACTGCAACCAAGCGTTTGCGATAACGTGCAATAAGGCTTTTTACAGCGTCCTGGAGGAATTTTGCCCAACTCATCTTTGCAGAATTGTCCTAATTCAGTTACATTAGAGGGTTTTCGAGCATGAACGGCCTTTTTAAGGTCATACCACAACATCTCAATAGGATTCAGGTCAGGACTTTGGCTAGGCCACTCCAAAGTCTTCATTTTGTTTTTCTTCAGCCATTCGGTGGTGGACTTGCTGGTGTGTTTAGGATCATTGTCCTGCTGCAGAACCCAAGTTCGTTTCAGCTTGAGTACACGAACAGATGGTCGGACATTCTCCTACAGGATCTCTTGGTAGACAGCAGAATTCATAGTTCCTTTTATCACGGCAAGTCTTCCAGGTCCTGAAGCAGCAAAACAGCCCTAGACCATCACACTACCACCACCATATTTTACTGTTGGTATAATGTTCTTTTTATGAAATGCAGTGCTCCTTCTACGCCAGATATACTTGGACACACACCTACCAAAGTGTTCCACTTTTGTCTCATCGGTCCACAGAATGTTGTCCCAAAAGTCTTGGGGATCATCAAGATGTGTTGTGGAGAAATTGAGACGAGCTTTGATGTTCTTTTTGCTCAGCAGTGGTTTTCTCCTTTTTGCCCAGTCTTTTTCTGATGGTGGAGGCATGAACGCTGACCTTAACTGAGGCAAGTGAGGCCTGTAGTTCTTTGGACGTTGTTGTGGGGTCTTTTGTGACCTCTTGGATGAGTCGTCGCTGCGCTCTTGGGGTAATTTTGGGTGGCCGGCCACTCCTGGGAAGGTTCACCACTGTTCCATGTTTTCGCCATTTGTGGATAATGGCTCTCACTGTGGTTCGCTGGATTCCCAAAGCTTTGGAAATGGCTTTATAACCCTTTCCAGACTGATAGATCTCAATTACTTTCTTTCTCAATTGTTCCTGAATTTCTTTGGGTCTCGGCATGATGTGTAGCTTTTAAGGATCTTCTGGTGGACCTTACTGTGTCAAGCAGCTCCTATTTACAGTGGTGTGAAAAAGTGTTTGCCCCCTTCCTCATTTCCTGTTCCTCTGCATGTTTGTCACACTTAAGTGTTTCGGAACATCAAACCAATTTAAACAATAGTCAAGGACAACACAAGTAAACACAAAATGCAATTTGTAAATGAAGGTGTTTATTATTAAAGGTGAAAAAAAATCCAAACCATCATGGCCCTGTGTGAAAAAGTGATTGCCCCCTAAACCTAATAACTGGTTGGGCCACCCTTAGCAGCAACAACTGCAACCAAGCGTTTGCGATAACGTACAATGAGGCTTTTTACAGCGTCCTGGAGGAATTTTGGCCCACTCATCTTTGCAGAATTGTCCTAATTCAGTTACATTAGGGGTTTTTCGAGCATGAACGGCCTTTTTAAGATCATACCACAACATCTCAATAGAATTCAGGTCAGGACTTTGGCCAAGCCACTCCAAAGTCTTCATTTTGTTTTTCTTCAGCCATTCGGTGGTGGACTTGCTGGTGTGTTTAGGATAATTTTCCTGCTGCAGAACCCAAATTCGTTTCAGCTTGAGTATTCACGAACAGATTTTTTTTTTAAAAAAATTTTTAAAAAAAACATCGTGGAACATTTTTCTTTTTTTTTTTATTTTTTTTTTTTTTCCCCCCCCCACTACCACCACCATATTTTACTGTTGGTATAATGTTCTTTTTATGAAATGCAGTGTTCCTTCTACGCCAGATATACTTGGACACACACCTTCCAAAGAGTTCCACTTTTGTCTCATCGGTCCACAGAATGTTGTCCCAAAAGTCTTGGGGATCATCAAGATGTGTTGTGGAGAAATTGAGACGTGCTTTGATGTTCTTTTTGCTCAGCAGTGGTTTTCTCCTTGGAACTCTGCCATGCAGGCCATTTTTGCCCAGTCTTTTCCTGATGGTGGAGGCATGAACGCTGACCTTAACTGAGGCAAGTGAGGCCTGCAGTTCTTTGGACGTTGTTGTGGGGTCTTTGTGACCTCTTGGATGAGTCGTCGCTGCGCTCTTGGGGTAATTTTGGGCGGCCACTCCTGGGAAGGTTCACCACTGTTCCATGTCTTCGCCATTTGTGGATAATGGCTCTCACTGTGGTTCGCTGGATTCCCAAAGCTTTGGAAATGGCTTTATAACCCTTTCCAGACTGATAGATCTCAATTACTTTCTTTCTCAATTGTTCCTGAATTTCTTTGGGTCTCGGCATGATGTGTAGCTTTTAAGGATCTTCTGGTGGACCTTACTGTGTCAAGCAGCTCCTATTTAAGTGATGCCTTGATTGTGAACAGGTGTGGCAATAATCAGGCCTGGGTGTGGCTAGAGAAATTGAACTCAGGAGTGGACAACCACAGTTATAGTATGTTTTAACAAGGGGGGCAATCACTTTTTCACACAGGGCCATGATGGTTTGGATTTTTTTTCACCTGTAATAATAAACACCTTCATTTACAAATTGCATTTTGTGTTTACTTGTGTTGACCTTGACTATTGTTTAAATTGGTTTGATGTTCCGAAACACTTAAGTGTGACAAACATGCAAAGGAACAGGAAATGAGGAAGGGGGCAAACACTTTTTCACACCACTGTAAGTGATTCCTTGATTGTGAACAGGTGTGGCAATAATCAGGCCTGGGTGTGGCTAGAGAAATTGAACTCAGGTGTGGACAACCACAGTTATAGTAAGGGGGGCAATCACTTTTTCACACAGGGCCATGATGGTTTGGATTTTTTTTCACCTTTAATAATAAACACCTTCATTTACAAATTGCATTTTGTGTTTACTTGTGTTGTCCTTGACTATTGTTTAAATTGGTTTGATGTTCCGAAACACTTAAGTGTGACAAACATGCAAAGGAACAGGAAATGAGGAAGGGGGCAAACACTTTTTCACACCACTGTATATAAAATGTGTGTATATGTGTGTATAATATAAATATATATTGTGTGTATATATGTGTGTATATATATGTATATGTGTATAATATATATATATATATAGTGTGTGTGTGAATGTGTATATGTGTGTGTATATATATGTATATATGTATATATGTATATGTGCATGCTCGAAAGTTTGGGGACCCCTTTAGAATTTTTTATATAGCTCCATCAATATTGTGTGATGCTCTCCAACTTATATTAACGAATAATTCAATATGTAGGTATTTTTTCCGAAAAAGTAAGGCAACATTCTGAATCCAGGTGGGAAAAATAGGTACAGCCTACAATTCAGTAACGTGGAAACACATTTAGCAACAAAAAAAAATGTTTTCATCTCAATGGGCTTTGAGTACCACACAATTGTTATATTTACGCCTGTATATCATGATGTGTGTACCTTGTAAGGGGTAATAAAGATTTTTCATAATGAAATGGAAAGGGGAAGAAAGTATTCAGATGCACACACATGTACGTCTTGGTGCATAGCAGTCATGATACAGGTGAAGGAGCTTCCGAAAGTTCTCTGAGACAACATTATCAAACAGTGCTTTAATGAAAAAGCAACAAAGGCATAGTAAAGACCTTAAACATCTCTTTCTCTACAGTTGGCTCCATAATATACAGGTGGAAATTTCATGGAGATCCAAATAATCATCCCCAGACAGGTGAACCATACAATATTTTACAACATTCTCTCAGACTAACAATAAAGAAGTTAAGAGAGAAGCCATCAATCATTTGCAGTTGCAAGATAACTGGAACAGCAGCAGGGACAGTTCCTTTGTTAAAAAAAAAGAGGAAGAGGAAGAAGAAGCTGCACGTCTAAAAGCATTAAGACAAATCACAACTCTTGTGTGACAATATACTCTGGTCAGATGAAACAAAAATAAAACTTTTTGGCAATATGGCACTAATTAAGTGCGTCATGTTTCATGTTTGGAGAAAGAAGGGTTGTGTGTAGGATCGGAAGAACGCCACGTCCACAGTGAAGCACAATTTCCCAGGACATATTAGTGGAGAATTTAATATCATCGGCCATGAAACTGAAACTTGGGAGAAGATGGACATTTCAACAAGACAATGAACCCAGACAAACAGCCACAATAACTCAAGAAGTCACTGCATGGCCTTCTGACTTGAATCCCATTGAAAATCTATGGAGGATTTTGAATTTGCGAGTCCATCAGGTGTTTTGCTGAGAGGAATGGACCAAAATTCAACCACAATGCTGCAAAAACCTAATAACTTCTTACCACAGATGTCTCAAAGCTGTAATTGCCAACACCGCTCTGCAACAAAATACTAATGTTGGTCATTTGTGGTGTCCAAATACGTTTTTTTCCTATCAATTTTCTTTTTAAACATATTTTGGTTTATACTTATGAATACATACTTTTTATGTACAAAATAAATATACATTATGTGTGTAAATTTGTATTAGATATTGGATGCACTGGAACTAAATAACTATGTAACTAAAACAAAAGTGTCTGAACCATGTGATATATTTTCATACACTGTAAACTTGATATTTGGTTGAGCTGTTCTTCTGTGTTTTGAATTTATAACATGTTTTTCCCCCCTAAGAACTGTTAAGCAAGTCAATACATTAGTATCTTGAAAACCATCTATAGTATTATAACTCCAGAATTATCACCCCGGAAAAAAACCCCAAATTGTGTAATATTTACATTTGATATTTAAAATAAATGGTGGGGGGGTGTATTTGCAGAGCAAAGGTTCTGAATTGTACTGAACTGCACAATAGATTTTTTTGCAGTAGTTTAAAAAACCGTTAAATGCCATCTCAACAATAACAGTTTGAAAGGGTTGCATTAAAGAAGCCCTCAGAAACTACAAATGAAAGTATGTGTGTGGTCAAACTCAAACTTTTTGGCCATGAACCCCATTGGGGATGAAAAACATGGAGGTGGATAAGTGATGCTTTGAGGCTGTATTGTGGCTGGTAGTTCCTGTGAATATTGATGCCACCGTGAATTCTACCAGCCTGGACATTTCAGCTTGACCCAGGTTGCCTCTGCCAGGAGGCTAAGATAGAGCCAAAGACAGAGTTTCTAACAATATATAACTCCTGTAAAAAAACTAAACAAAACTGTGTCTTAATTGAACAGGGATTTCCACATGCACAAACAGTTTAGAATGTTCTTTATGGAGAAGTCACGTAAAATCCTCTATATAACTCTAAATATATAACTATAATGGACATTGTCTCCCAGAGAAGCATCACCAAATATTAATTGTAATGGTGTTAATAATATTAAAGGCAGTGTTTTGCAGGATGGGGGTTGATTATAGATAACCAGTACAAACATCAGCGTAATGAGAGATATGAGGGGTAATATATCACAAAAATGCTAAGTGGACTGCTCCACAGTCAACTTTTCATACACATATTTTATCATAGGAATACATTTCCCCAAATAATAACTTTAGAATGATCTGCTTTCCCCATCTAAAGCGAGTCTACGTATGCAAATACAACATCATAAGTGATCTGGTGGCCATTGTTCCAGGCATACAGTGCCTTTTCTTTGGGGTTATAGTCAATTTGAGCAATGTAAGTGGAGTTATTGCCAAAAGGGAGCCGAGGGGTCATTTGTGTTCTGGTATGTGTATCAAAGGCATAGCTCAGATTGTTCTCCCGCTGTTCTCCATGGTGGTCAGTAGCATACAGGACACCACACACAATAAAACAGTTTCCATAGCGTTCGCGCCTCAGCCCTGTCCGCCATGTGGTTTCTCGTTGTGTGGTCAGGTCATCTGGGTTTAGACGGCTCAGCACCATCACTTCCTGCAGGTAGCCCTCATCATCCAGTGCAGCGTAGATCACCCAGAGGCCACTTTCATCTATAGCCAGCTCCACATCCGAGCGGCCTCTCCATCGCCATGATGATACCTCATCACTCTCCAGTGCTGCATCATGCAACATGGTCCAGGCAGCCACACTTCGCCGCCGGAGGTCGTACTTGATGATGTCACGTGAGAAGGCACGGTTGAAGAAGAAGGCACCACCATAGACTGCATGGCCTGTGCCCAGCCAGCTATAGGGCAGCTTATAGGACTTGGTGCAACGACCTGCAATGCAATATTGAGTCAATATTAATCATTTTAACAAATATTACTAATCAAACAAGTGCGAGAAAAAGTTCATATTAAAAGTTCCATAATACAAAAATTGTTCAGCCTTCTGTTGCTGCTTATTACATCAACCATTGCATTTTAAGAAGGTTACTAAAATTATTCCTCAACCAAAGGGCTGAAAATGACAGTTAATTGTATCATGTTTTATGGAAATGTTTTTTTTTTTAAACAGAATTATGGAAATGCCTTCATACAAAATAAAATTTAGCATAATTCTGCTCACTGGATATTCGCTGGAAATTATACCTTGTTTAAAAACATCCATGTTCTGAAACTCCAGTAGGTTGTTGCCATAATAATAATTAGCAACATAGATCTTGTTGTCATCAACCATTGGGTCTTTCATCCAGGCACCTTCATTACGACCATATGTGTTGTGTGCTATGGGTTCGGCGATTGTGGCCAGTGTGTCCTTGCATTCCCCTGCATCAAGAAAACAGTCCTGTGTACAGTCCTCTTTAACGATCTTAATATACAGTTCAGGGTAGAATATGACTTGAACACAATATGCTCTCTCCAACTCAACGTGACCACATGTAATTTACATTTATTTGTTTTGCTGATACTTTCATACTTTAATTATTTTTTAAGGTTAGGTCATACAGTATAAGCCTAAAGTATTAATCCCTTGTACCTAGTATCTATAGTACATCAATCCTGCAAACCAATTACATCTCACCATCCAGGACAATTAAATAAATTCCCAAAATAAATCAAGCTGTTTGGACAGTAAAACAAAAAAAAATTGTTCAGTTGAGGATCATTTGGAATATCTAAAAAAAAAAAGAAAAAAAAAGTAGAAATCTCTACATTTGAAAATGTGAAATTACTCTCTGTGTGGTCGTCTCACTTGTTCTCACGTGTCTGTGCGTTTTTTTCCTGGTACTCCAGTTTGATCCCACTTCCCAAAAACATGTCGGAACATGGAGTGGTTACTCTAAACTGCCCCTTGGTATATTTAAATTAGCAAATGAATGGTGATGGACCGGCATTCCATCTAGAGTGTACTCTGCTTCTTGTCCAGTGTCTCTGGTATAGGCAGCCTCTAGGACTAGCTCTGTAATTAATATTACACTGTAGTCAAAAATACTTGTACAGTTGCTGTTTTTTTTTATATCCTGTAGACTCAGTGGTTCATCAGTTTTCAAAAGTTAACATTTTTGCATAAATCAAGGATTTTGCATAAAGCAATTTTGCATTCTCAGAACAGGACACGGGACAGAATTAAACAGTACCTCAAAATAGGATTGTGACAGTGTAATCCGTGGGCTGTTAGTGAGTTACATGGCATTTGCAAGGAGGTAAAAGTTTCCCATTACCCACCAAAAATTAGCCAATTAAACATCCATTGAGGCAAGATTACAAATATATAACAACATTTTCTGTAGTTGGTAACTGGCCATATATTACATATATATATATATATATATATATATATATATATATATATATATATATATATATATATATATATATATATATATATATATATATTTATTTTTTAAATAATTGTTTACATTCTTTTTTTCTTGTAGTTTGCTGCAGTAAAACTAACAATTAAGAAATTGTAAAACAATAGAGACCTGGTTTACCTGGCTGCCTTTTAGGTTTCTCCCCAACATCTGGATCCTCCAGAGTTTTAATGATCTTTTGTTTTAGGTCTTTCTGTTTTCTAACCAAACCAGTGCTGTGTGTGTTGTGTTTGGCATTGATAATAGTTGTAGTGGTACTATTGACCAGTCTGTTTGTGGTTTCTGATGCAGTTGTGCTGGAATCAATTTCACTCTCATTTACATGTGATGTAGTAAGAATGATAGTTTTTTCTGTATTGCCAGAGTCTGTGGTAGTAGCTGTCATCCCAACACTGGTTTTCATGTGGCTTCCCTCATCTGTGATTGTGGTGGTATAAGTTTCTGGAATAATACTAGTTTGGCTCTGAGTGGACGATGATGGTGTTGCACTTGACAGTGTATTTTGTTCAATGGCCTGACTGAAGGTCTCCCTGGAAATGGTTCCAGTGTTGTGGGTTTGCTCATTTAAAGTTTTCATAGAGACCTCTGACTGACTGATGATAGCAACTGTTGTGTTTGGTATGATGTTTCCAGTCATTTCTGTAGAAGCTGAATTAGACTTCATCAATTGACTTGAAGTTGATTCCATGTTCAGCATCATCTGAGAAGTGGTATTCTCCTCTCTTTCTTCCTCTAGTCCAGGGGATGTTTGAGGTGTGGTGTGTGTTATGGGCCAAAAGGCTCTGAAATTGACTGTGGTTGCTGAGGACTTCAGGGATCTGAGCTTGGTGAAGGTTTCTGTGGTGGGCTGGAGGTTTTTTCCCAATGCAAGCCCTGAATTATTAAGCATTTTCATCTTGACAGATAGAGAAGAGTCAGATTCTTCCAGCTGAGGCTTGGGCACACTTTGTGTCACTGTACTATCCTGAGTTGGAATCTTGGGTTTAGCTGAAACTGGCCATGGTCTGGTGACAGATTTGAATGAAGGCTCACTGAGAGGAAGAAGTTCCTCCTCTGTAAAGAGATCTACAGAGCCGTCACCACTGTGGCTTTCATCTTCACCAACTACAGAAAAGAATTAAACAATAATAATATATTAATGATAATAATAATAAATTATTATAATAACCTTTTTTTGTACCTTATGAACAGCTTTTTGATTCAATTTTGAGGGCTCACTGAAAAGTTTGATGAGAATGAAAATGATGGAAATCATATGCTAGGAACATTTACCAATCCACTTAAAGACAAATTTTAGACTTTGGACTGACAAGTTAGACAGCACTTTCCACTACCATCATCAAATTAATTGGGGAAATATCTGAAAAAGTGGTGCTCCAAACCTTCAGTACAGTTCCACAGTGTTCTGTAGAATCTGTGCACATCGGTTCTGACATCAGCAATCATGAAATCATTTAAGCTTCTGGTGTTATCGATTTGGAAAAGGAACACAAGCTGCCATTTGGATCCACGGCAGTTCAACTATATGACCAAATGTGGAGCAACGTGAGCCTCCACTATGTCCTGGACCATCTGGACAATACTGGTGTCTATGCCAATCCTTTTTGTGGACTTTAGCCCCACTTACATTACTTTACAATACTTACAATACTTTATTCCCATATTCACTTGGATGCTCCAAATGAAACTGTCTATTGACTCAATAGATTCGTAACTAACTAATAGATAGAAGACAGTATGGGCAGATCAAGACTATTAAAGCCTATCAACCAGCATCGGTGCACCACAAGGGTGCTTACTTTCCTATATTGTACTCCTTATGTACAAATGACTGCATTTCTCTATGTCCCTCAGTCCAACCCAACAAATTTGCAGTCGATACCACTGTAGTGGCGCTCATATAGGACACTGGTACAGTAAGTCTGACTGCCACAGGTAAGTAACTTCAGGTTATGACCGTAACCCCGTTCTCTGATAGCATGAATGAATTATCTCACTATAGGACACACCCCTTCGCACTGTCCCTCAGAGATCACTACTGCATTACACCAGCCAGGATTGGCTGGCAGACATGATGTGTGAGATGCGAAGGCAGGGCTAACATCTGCCTTATAATCCTTGGCAGTCTGTATTATTTTGGCAATCTGCCTTGTAATGCTTAGACTGTCACCTAGACAGTCTACACAAACACACCTCTTAATTGTTCTACACAAGGAGGGGGGGTCCATTGTATGGTCCATAGCTGGTCAGAATTCCCGATCCCTGCTGTCTCCTCTCGTGTCCTTCAGAAACAAAGAGACGGAGGATAGAAAGCCAATAACATAATTGGCTGGCACATGAGTAGTGTGTCAAAAACTTTGGGCATGAAATTGTGTTTAGGTTTCAGCAAGACCTGAACCTCACCCTGCAGAAATTGCACACATAATGGGTTTACTGACAAAGCGTGGATGTCACTGCCCTACTGTGCTGAAATGAATCCCAGCAGCAGCACTGCTGTCAAAAAGAGTGCTTTGGAATCTAGCTGATCCAGAGGTTCAAATGGAGGTTCTGATAGTACCTCCAGTACCGGAATCAAGTCCCATTGAGTGATTAAAGGCCTAGATACAGGTCTGAGTAGTCAAACCCCTTTCATGTTTCACAAGCTACTCCACAGGATCGGTTTTTGTGCCCACATGTGCAGACGGCGGGAGCGTAGTCCACCCTGCTTGTTTATATGCGACCACTTTGGTATTGTCCATCTTGTCTAACACAAGATTCCCTCTCAGGAAGGGGAGCAAGTGTGTCAGTGCCAGGAACATTGCTAGGAGTTCTAAACAGTATATGTGGTTTCAGCACAAACACCGTTTATTGTGTCGTACCTCATCAGGGAGGCACCTGTCATGGTCACCTTTCTGGTCAGGACAGGACCCAGGGACGCAGGGACGCCGCAAAGGTTATTGACACAGCGACATGCTGAAGGGCGCAGCATGATAGATCCAGCCTGAGGGAGGCAACCCATTACTGAAACCCCTTCATATACACGCAGCCTAACAGGGCAGGTTTGATGAGGATGAAAATTATGAAAACTAGCACCACTGCCAAAAGACCTAAAAGCCTGATGCAAACCCCATATCTCATCACTTCTGACAAAGTGACAGGCATGACAGAATAGCCTGTACTCTGTCCTCCAATAGGCATGCCCTGAATGCCACTGAGTTTAGGGTCAACCCTATGAATGGGTTGACCCATTCATCACGAAGCCCAGTGTACTCAGGTGTTCTAAGAGCATCTTGGTGTGTTGTTGTGCTTCCTGATACATTTGACTTGCTTACAGCCAGTCATCTATGTATGTTTCCAGACTGCCGCATCTGCACATTTCACTTGTGGACTCCTGCTGCAACCCTGATAAATTTTCTGTGAGGGGGATATTTAAATAATTGTGAAAGTATGCATCATTCAGGTCAGTGGATATTAACCAATCGCCTAGGCACACAAAGCGAATAAGAGCTGTGGGTATTAGCATTCTGAACTTTTACTTCCTTATGCAGGTCTAATATTGGCCGTATGCCTCCCTTTTTTAGAACTAGAAAATAGCTCGAATTGCAGCTGCAGAAGATTTCCTACCACTCTTATTGAGCCTTTGCTTTGTAGAGAAATTATATACACCTGCAAAACACGAGCAGCTTCCCCTCTGGTCTGGGATAGCACAATCCCAACAGCTTGATTGTGAACTAGAGATGGTAGCCTTTAGCTTTAGTGTGGATGGAAATATGTTCATTTTGAGGCAAAAACTCAATGTATCTCAATCTATACTGGTTCAGTTTTACAGAGCCATCACTGAGAGCATCCTTACATCCTGTGTGGTGCCCCTCCTCCTTTTTCTCAGTTAAAGAGACTATTACAGTGTGTAAGCTGTACTGTTGAGAGGATCATCAGATATCTGCCCACTCCCATCAATGAACTGTACACCACCAGAGCAAGGACATGGGGCCAGAAAATTGGTTCTATACTCATACATTGCATGTTATATGTATGTGTTATCGTCTCTGCACTTTGTAAGTCTGATCTGTCTCTGTATGTTCATTTTTGACACTATTCAATGTGTGTGTCAGACAACTTTTGACACATGTTGTATGTTACATGACACCAGTCACACCAAGAGAAATTCCTATACATGTATGTACATCTCTGATAATATTGGCAAGTAAAGTATGTTCTGATTCACGTGGTGGCACAACACCTTACTTCTTAAAATCAGGTTTGGAGAGGGCTATGGAAAAATATATTTTCAAAATCATTTTTAATATTATGTAATGATATTTTTGTAGGTAAATTGTAAAATAGGTGTATTTTCCTATTTATTTTTACTCAAGAAGCATGGATATGGCCAACTAGCATACGTGGATAACAGACTTTTAGGATGGTCAATAATTCAGTTATGAAAATGCCATCTTTTCTAGATGCTTTTCTAGATATTTTTTCTGTCTTTATTTAGAATATGTTGTAAAAGGATTGTATTTACTTACTGTTCTCCTCTGCCTCTGTCTCATCCTCCGAGTCAGATTTGTAGTATGTGATCCCCCTAACAATCAACTTTGGGTGCTGCTGCCTCCCATGACGTTCTTGTTCCTGTAAAGCTTTAACATCTTCTGGTCCAGGTCCACTCCTTTTTAACAGGCCTCCCACAAATTTCTCCTCATACTTACTCTGTCCAAATCACAGGTCATATCACATGTGGGATTGTAGCTGGGGAGCAAGGATGGTTATGCCACCTTGCACCTAACACACACCATTCAGTCTTAGATGCTTTTTGGCACATTTTATTTAACACAGACAATGATTTAGCTGTATCCTTGTACTATATTAATTTGATCAATATGGGATTCACAAAATTGCAAAAAAAAAAAAAAGAAAAGAAAAAAAAAAGTGTAGATATATGCAGGGGTGGAAAACGTACTAAGAAATTATACTCAAAAAAATTTTAAATAGAGTGTCATAATCTTACTCAATAAAAGTAGAAGTATCCAGCCAAAAAAAAATGTACACAAGTAAAATTCGAAAAATTGCTACTTTTAAACGTAGTGCACGACCAGAGCCATATCTCCCTGCAGTTCTCATCTGGTTTCCTGCTGAAGTTAGGCAGGTTTGAGCCTGGCCAGTATCTGGATGGGAGACCTTGTGGGGAAAATTAAGGTTGCTGCTGCAAGGGGTATTAGTGAGTCCAGCATGGGGGTCTGTGTGGGTCCTTATTCCCTGGTATAGTGCTAGAGACTATAAAAACATTAATGGGTTCCTGCATCTCTGTCATCAGTAACAATCCCAGGACTCTTCTGGTAAAGAGTTAGGGTATAACCCTGGTGTCATGGTGAAATTCCCACATGGACCCTTACCCTTATGGCCCCCTAATAATCTCCATCACTGAACTGGCTACATCCCTCTCCTCGCCACCATCAGCTGGTGTGTGATGGGAGTTCTGGCACACTATGGCTGCGGTCGCATCATCTAGGTGGATGTTATACACTGGTGGTTGAGGGGATTTCCTCCAATACAAGGTAAAGCACTTTGAGGGCCTATAAATTCACTATATTATTATTATTATGATTAAGTAAATGTTTTCAGTTGATTAAATTAGGTTTTCATGTGAACTGTGAGTCTCTGTAAGTTTGCTGGTCATATGCATGACTAATGATATGTAGTTTAATAATAAATTAATCACTAGTGAATACTATAGTGATAATAATGTGATAATAATAATAATATATAGTGATAATAATATTTTACTTAGCTAATATAAGTTGCCTGCATCAATGCTAGTTTAACCTGGCACTAGCGACTAAAACAGGCTAACTTAATTCAAATGTTAGCAAAATGTCAGTTAATGTTAACAAATGAGCTAAACAGATCTGAACATCACTTTTTTTTAATCAGACAGTTCACATAGAGAGTTAAATTAAAGGGTTTATGCATTTATTTTGTTCTTGTTTTATTATAAAAATCTTACTCCAGCATACTGAAAGATTTTACTGAGGTAAGGGCTAGGGACGCTCATCCTCAAGTTCCACGCTGCGGTGTACTGTATTATCCATATTCAAATAGCTATGACTTGTGTAGTATTTCAGAGTTGATACGAAATGTTACGATTCTTGATCACTTTTTTCTACACTGATGAACTTGATTGGATGCTAAACTGAGCTCAGATGATTGCTTGTTAACTGTCATTAGCTACACGAGCAAGAAGAAGAGAGCTTTGATGGTCTTAGTAAAAATGTAAGGCGTGAACGTTTTTTTTTAAATCCAACTTAGAATTAAAATAAGTAGGAGTACAAGTATTCAATTTCAATAATATAAATTGGCCAAAAAAATGCACAAGTATAGTAAGGAAGTACAATGACTCAAGTATTTTCCCACCCCTGTATGTATGCTGCCACTGTGTTAGAATCTGCCCACCTCTGTATGCTGATAAGCTGCAGCTTCACTACTCTTCTCACTCTCTTTCTTTCTGCTCTCCTGCCATGGTGGGGTTGTGGGCGTGGGTAGGACTGCTCTTGTTTCTGCTTCCGAAGGTACACTCTCTCCCTTACTCTTCTCAGTAGTCTGGTTTTGAAATAATACCTGAAGTGTAGCACAAAAACAACCATTAATGTGATTATGTTAATTAAAGTTATAAATAACTCTTTATGAGGGTGCACAGTGGCTTAGTAGTTAGCATGTTTGCCTCACACAACCAGGGTTGGGGGTTTGATTCCTGCCACTGCCCATGCTGTGGAGGTTTCCTCCAGGTACTCTGGTTTCCTCCCCCAGTACAAATACATGCACTGTAGGCTTGTGGTGTGGGTGGGTGTGTGAATGTGTATGTGATTGTGTCCTGTGATTGATTGGCACCCTGTCCAGGATGTATCCTGCCTTATGCCCCTTGCCTCTTGGGATAGGCTCCAGGTTCCCGATGACCCTGAAGGATAAGCACTATAGAAAATGGTTGTGCACAAAGGAATTATTTACGAGGCACAGAAATTTGAATAAAATAAAAAAAAAACAGAGAGGAAAAGAAAAATGTAACACCTCCCAAGACAACAACAGTCATGGTGGCATACTGCTATGCAGGACAGAGTAATATGAGATGTTAAATAAAATGACAAGTTTATTATTTTAATGTCATTTAGTTATGAGTAAGGAATACATGCACAAACATAAAGTGCCTAAGAGACACTTAATTGTGCATGACCTCTCACAGACAGCTTTAAATATAGTTTCTAATAGTAGAAGTGATCAAAGCAGTCCTAATGATGGTCTTAATTTGTGTATCACCAGAAAAATTACTTTTCTGGCTTACATTAAACATAGATGCATTTTAAACATTCATTAATTAATTCATTCACTCATTCATCTTCAGTAACCACTTTATCAGGGTCAGGGTCATGGTGGATGCAGAGCCTATCCTGGGAGCATAATTCGCCTACCTGTTTTGGGGAGGTGGGAGGAAACCGAAGAACACAGAGGAAACCGAAGCTGATACAGGGAGAATGTTTGCTAATATTTGTTAATAGAGAATCTATGACAGACACGTTCAGAGCTATAGGAATAGGTGAATACATTTACCTAATTCAGCTAATATATTTATCCAAAGCCATTTACAATTGAGACAGGATTACAACTGAGCAGCTGAGTGTTAAGGACCTTACTCAAGGGCCCAACAGTGGCAACTTGCTGGGATTTGAACTCATGACCTTGCACACAGTAGCCCAAAGTTTTAGACACTGCTCAAATAAAGAGCGAGTCAGGATTTGATTCAATGCTTTACAGGTCCAGTATGGCAGGGTTGAAATGCTTTATGTACTACACTAATAAAAGAGTCACGACTGAGAATCCAACCCAGGCTGCACTGGGGAATCCCAGCCACCAGACCATCAGGAGAGATGAACAGTAGTACTGACTACCCAAGATACCAGTGTGATTATAAAGATTTTATCATGGGGTAAGGACACAACACGAAGCCCACAATGAAAACACACTCTCTGGTTGCTTACTGCATTTATTAAAAGGATGACAAAAAGAATATGATTTTTAAAAATCCAGTGTTCATTAGACTATTTAATTTATTTTAAATAATATTCATAATAAACAATTATTCAACCAGGTTATGTAGAATGTTAACAGTAATCTTTATCTGCTGAACAACATAACATATCACAGCAAACCAGTGACTAAATTTCCCATCCTGCACAAACATGGCCGCCATGGACCGCAATTCCCAGAACACTCACTTTCATTCTAATCACGCACACCTGCATCCAAACTCATACACAATCACACCACACGTAAAAGAGTCTGCCTAAACACTAAGTCTTTGCGAAGTTACACTTAGTTGCCTTCTGTCTCTGTCGTTACCAAGCCTTATATCGCTCCTGTTTATTCTGGTGTTTTGACTTAGCTTACGTTTACGACTTTGTCTCTATTCCCTCGCCCTGTTTGTGCTGTTTGCCTGATCGCCTGAACTCTGCATGTTCATGATTATTGTCTTCTGCCTTATCTTTTGGACTTATTGTTTTGGGATTAAAATACCTAACCTCCACTTGCTTCTGTCTCAGGCTCCATTACATGACAATAACAGACATTCAAAGATTCTCAAGAAGTCAACACGATACATTAAGAGCCGGGGGGGGGTGGGTGGATTGGGGGGTATAAACTTTTGAGCAGGACGATCAGTGTAAATTGTTATTTTCTTTAAAGATCTTATTTTTGTCATTTAGTACTGCCTTCAGAAACTACATAAGATATTTACATGTTTCAGAAGATGAAATAATAACAAATTACACCAATCATCCTGTTTAAAAGTTTACATCCCCGGCTCTTAATGCATCGTTCTTGAACATCAGTGAATATTTGCACCTCATGTAATAGTTGTGTATGAGTACCCCAATTGTCCTCAGTGTGAAAAGATGGATCTCAGCATCATATAGTTCCTTTTGGAAAGGGCTCAAATATGCAGAAGATGCTGGAAAAGTAAAGAATGCTTATGAGCACGACTGTATATATGGAGGATTTTACAGCTTTTCGGTTGTTGTTTTTTTTTTTTTTTATCTGATTTCAGAACTGAAACTATCCATTTTATAATGCTTATTTTGGATTCCAATTTCAGTTTCTAATCAATCTGAGTCAATAAACCAACTATAATAGGCTTGTATTGAGCTTTACAGTGTATTCATAACAAAGTGTGACAATCTTTTGTTGACTTTCCCCCTGTAAGTGAATTATGAACAAATGATTCAATCCACTTCACAAGTTCAGAGATAACTGTGATTGACTCAGATATCCTACACAAACGTATGAGAAACCAAAACAGAGTAAATAGAAAACACTGTTAACTTTTCTCTGTATCCATTTTCTAAACTCACCCTCTCGATGTTGGCCACCCGCTCCAGCAGCTCAGCAGTGAGTGTTAGCTTAAGCAGCTTCAACAGCTCCTCCAGCAAGTCCATTACTGCCAGGAGCTGTAAGGATAAAGCAAAATCTGTCACAACAAAGCTTGGGATAAACCTTGCCAGCTCATCTCAAACTTGAGCACTTGAGTATGTTTTAGCATTGTTCTCAAACCATCGTAATGACAGGATAAATGTGGTGCTGGACCACCAGGACAGCTTTAATGTGCCTTGATACAAAAATACCACTCCCATCAGGATAGAAATGTTTAATCATTGAATAATATAGTCAGAATAACTTTGTATTGTTTTGCAGTGACCCTTTCCATCTTCGGGGACAAGTGAACCCAAACATGCTAGCAAAGTTCCTCCCAAACCAGAACAGAGCCACCGGACTCTGTAGGGTATCATTGTAGGGGCTATATTAAGGCCTGTACTGTTCAATTGGTGTATGCATATGTGCTCTTGTAGTTGTGGATCAACTGTTCTTGCTGAAAGTCTGATCATATCCTACATTCTCAGTCACCTGGAGAACAGTTGCTTTTCTGTTCTTCCTTACATGTCACAGAAGTGCACAAACATCACAGTCATTGGAAGTGTGCATTTCCACCATAATTTTGCGTCTCTTCACCACCACAATGGATTTATAATGAAGCAAACAAGATGCGATTGAAGTGTAGACTATCAGCTTTAATTCAAGGGGTTGAACAAACATGTTACATTAACCGTTTAGGAATTACAGCCATTTTTTACAGGCTCAAAAGTAATCGGACAAGCCTACATAATTATAAATATAAAGATTATTTTTAATACTTGGATGGCCTGAAGTCTGGAACCCATTGACCACCAAACGCTGTGTTTCCTCCATTGAGATGCTCTGCCAGGTCTTTACTGCAGCCGCCTTCGGTTGCTGCTTGTTTGTGGGTCTTTCTGCCTTCAGTTTTGTTTTCAGTAAGTGAAAAGAAGCTCAGTTGGGTTGAGGTCAGGCGAATGATAGCCATTTAAGAACATTCCATTTCTTTGCCTTAGGAAGCTCTTGGGTTGCTTTTGCCTTATGTTTTGGGTCATTATCCATCTGTACTGTGAAGCGCGGTCCTACAGGTTTGCAGCATTTCCTGAATCTGAGCAGAAAGTAAAGCTCTATATACTTCAGAATTCCTCCAACTCCTTCTATCAGCAGTCACATCACCAATAAACACCAGTGATCTAGTTCCACTGGCAGCCGTACATACCCATGACATAACACTTCCTCCACCATGTTTGGCAGATGAGGTGGTATGCTTTGGATCACGAGCCCATCCTTTCCTTCTCCATACACTTCTCTTCCCATCATTCTGGTGCAAGTTCATCTGGGATTCATTGGTCCAAATAATCTTGTTCCAGAACTGGGCAGGCTTTTCTGGACGTGTTTCTTTTGCTTTTTTTGCACAGTATAATCTGGCCTTTCTGTTCTCAAATGTTACCATTGGTTTTCATCTTGAGGTAATTTCCTCCATGAAGGTGTCTCTTGATTGTAGACTTTGACATTGATAGACCTTTTATCTCCTTCATTTTTCATGAAATAATGGGGAAACAGGGGGACAGTTAATGCACTATTTTTGTTAAACTCCTTGAATTAAAGCTGAAAATCTACATTTTAAACACATCTTGATTGCTTCCAATTCATTGTGGTGGTGTACAGAGACAATATTGCAACACTTATTGGTCAATGTCAAATACTTATGGAAACGGTAAATGCCCTTTATTGACTGTTTGTATGGAATCACAGATTCAGTTAAGTAGAATTTGTGCTTGAAGCTCCTTCCTTCCATGCCTCAATAAAGAACCACCAAGTCACTTGGAACTTTTTATCTTGGCATTTTGACGCAATATGTTGGTTAGCTGAGCCCAATCAACATTTTATATATGCCACAGATCATGGTAGTATGTTAGAAATGCACCTGTCTGGGGACATCTGTACTCATTATGTGAGTCCATTTATTTATTTAGGTTTTGCCTGTAATTTGTCATCCATCTGTTTATGGTAATCTACACAGTAATCACACCATAACTACAAGTCTGGAGACTGTGCAAATTGCTTAGGAATGTAAACAAGGGAAAATCTATTGTTAGTTTACTTACTATTGGACTTGGAAACGCCTTTATTAGATACACTTACCTTGTAGCTACACTCATTGGCCAAATCACATAAATATACCTTCTGTAAATGTACTTTTGATATACACTTCTTAAATATCACCCATCTTTTGCTATGCACAATTCCCCAGCCTCTATTCTCTCAATCAATGAAAAGAGAGTACCACTGACAAGACAAGACTATATTTAGGCGCTGCATCAATATGTTTTGGTGAAGCAGTGACAGTGACATGGTAGTGTGTATCGAGCTTGTACGAGTGTCTCAGTGTTGCTAAGTCACCTCATTGTTACTGTTGGTTTAAGGACAGTCCACTAGCCAAAAACATCCAGCCAACCGCAGTCAAAAACTGACACCAATTAAGCGCTAAAGGGCAATTAAGACAAATAGAGCCTATAAAATGAGCTATAGGTGTATGCTGGTGTATGAAAAATGTCTATAAGTGAATACACCCACAACACTGATTATGCTTATACCAGTGCAGCACACACTACTTGTGTCATTGCAGTGCCGAGATGGTCCTGTGGTAGTCACTTTCCGGGAGGAGGGAGATGGTCCCAGTAGCTGGGCTGACTGCAATAATTACATACAATACAGTACAGTACTACAGTACGAAGGGCACCTGTACAGTACGCTCTGTGTACATTATAAAGTGGCCAGAGTGTATAGCTTTAATCCTGTTGGTGATGACTCAACACTAGGAATTTTAGGCAACTCGTTTTAATCCACTTGGTGTCACCTTGTCATTTTCTTTGGCAGCTTGCTTTGACTTTTTCTCTCTCAAGTCTTCCTCGCAGGGCGGCTGCGCTGGCTGTGGAGTTGCTGCGCATGCGCACTTGCAGCCGGGTCCAGACGCGTCGCTGTGCACCGAGTAGGACTCCGGAGGGCGCGCGCTCCTGCCCAAGACTCTGACAACACATTTACAGCCAGAGTCAGCGCCTCTCTCTTTGTCATAATCAGCCAGCAGCTACAAAGAGAAGAGGACGCACGGGTACAGTACATTTTTCACCAAGCCATGATCAATGCACAACAATGCACAAATTCCCCAAGGAGCCTGCAGTGCATGCACAAAACATCATAAAATCCGGGAGCATCGTTTAATGATTAATGTATCCTACATTCATTACGGGGGAACAAATAACTGTGAATAATGAATGGCGTTGTTTCTCACCTCAATCGAAACGTTGCCCTGATCTTCAAGCTCAGCTGCTAGAGTTTTGTTTTGTCTGCTTTTCTCCTCCTGAGGTTCTCGAGGTGCGGCTGAAGAGTAAGCGAGTAACACCAGGCACCAAAATCCCACTTTCTCCATTTTCGGAGCAACAAAACCTTTATTCTACACCGTAAACAAAATCTTTCGGGGGGAAACACGCGTGGCAGTGAAGGTTAGGCTCTAGTTATTTCGTTTATCACAGAGATGTTTCGTGTATCTCAGTATATTGCGCTCTTCTGGTCCGGTCCAGATGTAAACGACAGGGATTAGACAGTTCAGTGTCGTTAATGTCGTCCATATGATCAGGTGCGCGATCTGCCTGCTGTATGAAGGGGGAAAAAAAAAGACTGAAACAGCCTATTCCAGCTGAGAGACTGTGAGGAGGGCAGGCTGGAAGGACTGGTGGGGACACATCGCCTAGTGGGTGGCAACGGGGGATTGCGCCAAGGACTGCACCACAGTTCGTTCAGTAGTAGTTCATCACTATAACCTAATTTGCAGATGAGTCCTATAACAGCATGTCGACTAGTCAAAATGAGTGCTAATTGTTTTAATAAATCACTGCATTTTCAAGATCCGACGATCATTTTGGCCGGCAAGGTATTTTAATACACGTGCGCACCAGTGGAAGTCCCATAGCGCCATCTTCTGCGTGTTTTTTTTTTTTTTTTGCACACAGTCATAAACCAGAGAGATTTTATAGCCTATTAGTTGCTGTTGTGCTATTAACTACTCACTTAAATGACTAATTTAGGTCTTGCTAATAATAATAATAACAACAACAACAACAACAACAATAAAATAATAATAATAATAATAATAATAATAATAATAATAATAATAATAATAATAATAATAATAATAATAAACCAAACGAATAATAAACTTGTAAAACACTACCTGAGTATTGTTGTCCCAAATCTTCTCCATCAAAAAAAACGTTTAAATATGAAACTTCCTGTCTATTTAACACGATACTAGGCTAGTCCAGAGGTGTAACCTGGCCTTGGCATTAGGGGATGTATCCCTGAAAATATTTTTCTTTAGCCTTGAATAATTCTCCACTTGACCGGTTTGTCACCACGTAGGCTACATAATAAAGCAGTGTATTAAAAACATAAACACAAAGGATATGTCTGAAAACATACGTGATGTGGTTAATAATCGTAGGCAGGTTAGCAGTACGGTGTGTAGTTAAATTGAGCTGTTTTAGAGATTACAGATTTACAGAGATAAAGGCTATATGTACATTATTACATTCAAACAATAATGATCATAAAGGAACAAAAGGAGGTTACTGAAGTAGCATTCACTAATATTTCTCTAATATTTTTTCCCTCTCTTGACTAACTATAGCACGTATAGATTTATAAACACTGACATAAACACTTAGTAACAGAATACTGATTCTGGGAAAATGCAGTTCCTGAGTTTGGCTCATCAGGGCAGTGACTGCACACAGGTAATACACACACAAGCGTCAGTTTTTAATCGATCGCAGATTGTGTGAGGGAACGTAAGCCTTCAGAAAAGTGGTGAGGTAGTGGGGTGCTGTTCCAGACAAGGTGTTGTAGGTGAGCATCAAGGCCTTGAATTTGATACGTCTGGCTACAGAAAGCCAGTAGAGGGAGATGAAGAGGGGTGTGACATGGGTTCTCTTGGGCTGGTTGAAGACGAGCCGTGCTGCTGCATTCTGAATCATCTGAAGAGGTTTGATCTAGCTGGCTGGGAGGCCCGGGAGGCCTGGTCTAGTAGCTGTGTGACCTGTTCGATGTGGTAGGGTCTGATTTTCCTGATGTTGTACAGGATGAACCTACAAGACCATGCAGTTGATGAAATGTGGTCTGTAAAGGTCAAGCTGATCTTGAGGTTGATCTTGTTAGTCGTAAGGCTTCAGTGACGGAAAGCAGAGCAGTCTCCATGGAGTGATTGCTCTTGAAACCAGACTGCTTGGTGTCCAGGAGGTTGTTCTGTGTGAGAAAAATGGAGAGTTGATTAATAACAGCTCTTTCAAGGATTTTGGAAAGAAAGGAGTGGAGGGACACAGGTCTGTAGTTGTCAACTGCAGCAGTGTTAAGAGATGTTTTTTTAAGCAGTGGGGTAACCCGGGCCTGCTTAAATGCGGTAGGGTATGTGCCAGTAGAGAGGGATGTGTTAAAGATGTGTGTGAGTGCAGGTAATAGTGTAGGAAAGATGGACTGAAGGAGGTGAGAAGGGATAGGGTCAAGAGGACAGGTTCTGGGATGGCTAGAGAGGAGGAGTTTAGAGACATCAGTCTCTAAGAAGGGAGAGAAGGAGGGCAGTTGGGAGTTACATAGAGGAAGAGCCGGTCTATGCATGTCAGTGGGTGAGAACTGGTTCTGGATTGATGTAACCTTGTTGGAAAAGAAAGTCATGAGAGAGGTAGGGGAAGGGGGAGAAGGGGGACAGAGAAGAAAAGATTTTGAAGATAGTATGGGTGTTAGTATGAGTCTGCCAATCTTCTCTTGGTAGTATGTGGCTTTAGCAGTGGAGATGCTATTGGAAAAAGAGGAGAGAAGTTTTTGGTAATTGGTTAGGTCAGTCTGATCATTAGATTTACGCCATTTCCTTTCAAATGCTCTTAGTTTGGCCCAGTTGTTACACAGATAGTCTGAGAATCAAGGGCTAGGGAGTGATGTGCGAGCAGGTCTGGAGGTTAGAAGGCAGATTTATTGCTTTTAAATAAAATGTGCATAAATTGAAAAATCCTGCGTTCCCTCTCCCTCTGTATTTTCCTTTTGCTGGGGAGAGGTGGAGCTTAGCCTGCCTTTTATCTAGCTGTCAGTGCAGAACAGTGTTGCCACCTTAGCGACTTTCAGACCCCTTTAGCATCTTTTTTTGCAAAAAAAAAAAACAACAAAAAAGCGAATAACGACAAATCTAGTGACTTTTTGGACAAACCTTAGTGACTTTCCAAATGTGGCCAGTACTGTCCTGTAAGTGCACGGTCTTGCTTCTCTGCTGCACTCGCACCTCTCTCTGTGTCTCTGTGTCTGCTCTATTCTGTGAGAGGCTGAGAGCTGGAGATTTAACAGTGTCATGGAGACAATTACTAAGTCATTACTAAGTACTAAGTCATGTTTTGCAGAGGGGTCAAATACTTATTTCACTAATTAAAATGCAAATCAATGTATAAAATTTTTGACATGCGTTTTTCTGGAATTTTTTGTTGTTATTCTGTCTCTCACTGTTCAAATAAACCTACCATTAAAATTATAGACTGATCATTTCTTTGTTAGTGGGCAAATGTACAAAATCAGCAGGGGATCAAATACTTTTATCCCTCACTGTAAATCCATAATGAACTTTTTCACACTATCTTTGGGAGTTTTTCCTTGCCACCACTTGCTCAGTTGTAATAAATTCACACCTTTAATATCTGTATGCCGTGTTGATATTTCTGTGAAGCTGCTTCGAGACAATGTCTATTGTAAAAAGCGCTATACAAATAAAATTGAATTGAATTTAATTGAAGTACCCCTTTAAAAAATTTAAATAAAATGTTAATTCAACTTTTATAATCTTTCATTAGAATTACAATTTTATCAGAAATATTGTCATTTAGTGTAATTTCCATTTACTGATATCATAAACAGTGAGAATATTTACATAAAAGAGATAACGTCATCTGTAAGAGGCGAACCGATGGTGGCGGCACTGGTTTAAAGCGCAGTGCGCATGCGCTTCCTCCACTGCACGCTCAGCTGCTGTGTGTGTGAGAGAGAAAAGGAATGGGTCGAGGTGGCAGCTAAAGAACTGAAACACACACTCTGACGCTTCAAATCCTGCTCTGATCACTTCACGAACCTTTTAAACATCCCGGAATCACCAGACCGGAAGTGAGTGTCTCTTTGGAAACTGTTAGGTAAGTAAATAAAATAATAACAATAATAATCCAAATCAACTCCCCTGTGCTGGTTTATTTAGCTCCTAGCTCATAGCGCTTGTTGATAATAACGCGTGGTTTATAAATCTATATAAATGATGTATCATGTTCTAACCTTTTTAGTTTGGGTTAGTGAAGAGTAATCAAAGTGTGAGTGTTGATGGAACTGAATACAGACCACAAGACAGCAACACAATTACACCGTGAGACACAACCACCAGAACAAAAGAAAAAGAGAACACGAAACAAAAACTCAAGTCAACAAGATGGAAGAAGCAAGAGACGAAAAACAAACACGTTTCATACAGGGATTCAATATTTATTTATTTATTTAAAATGATCATTATGTAGAAAGTTAAATTGATTTGGTTGTGTAGGAGCTCGCGGACGCTCGTTTTCCGCTTTCTGAAAAGTGTCTAAAAGTACGTAAAAGCCACGCCCCCAACATGTACCCGCTCTTAATAACCTGGCAGGGCGACGGGTTTAAGTCTCTGCAGTCCTCTCTGAGGGGTACACCTCTCTACCTGCGTGAAGTCCCCCATCCAACGCAAACGCGGGCAAAATGGTCTTAATCGTTTGTGCCGCTAAAAATTCCGTTTGTCTTGCTTCGGTTTTTAAAATATTAAACATTGATTTATATTCGATGACGTCACCGCCCCCAATCCTCCAAATTCACCCCAAATAGGCTCAATTGTTTATGCCCATAAAAGCTTCGTTTTTGTGTGTGTGTGTGTGTGTGTGTGTATATATATATATATATATATATATATATATATATATATATATATATATATATATATATATATATATATATATAAAATTCAAATGGCGAACCAAATCACATTGAATAGTCTTAACTGTTACCTATGCACTGTGCGTTTTCAACTTTTAAGAGACACAGCGGATCACAGGATGTGTGAAATGTAACACGAACTCCAAGGTAAGTGTTTTTACTTGTTACTGTATGTTATGTGAATAACAGTAGTAATGTTAACATTGTTATAAATAAATACACAGGCCATAATGTTTCCTCTAGTGCTGTGTTTATACATAAATAGGCCGTGTGTGTGTGTACAGGTGTACATGTGGAAACTCATGACTCAATGAATTAAGAATTAAGCCGATATGCTTAAAAACCTTTAAAAAAAAAAAAAAAAAAACTTTAAAAACCTTAATACTGACAAGCCACTATCTGTGTTCAAACCAAGAGTTGAGTGCAAATACCATCAAGTCTGACTTCCAGAAAAGCAGAGAATTCTTCTCCCAGCAGGAGTAGGAAAACAAGGGTGTGTGGCCTACAACAAAAATACTTGAACTTGTGAAATAAAATGTAAACAATGCAATCACTGCACGTATCCATTCTGTCAGCCAATGTGTTATCAGGTTAATGTCCTGTGTCTCAGACAGCATTTGCACCACCAGGACACTTGAGCTATCATCCCCTGCCAGAACACCCTGATATAAGAAGATATGGCAGGCATGCCATTTGGTCTCTGTAGTTTCCTCACCACTGAGCCAGTTGCATCAAAACTCGTAGTGGGGTTGGTAGATGTCTTTAATAGTGACTTGTATGTATACATTTGTTTGACTCCAGTAGTGACAAGAAAAACATGTCCAGTCCAATGTCTTTAATTCTACCACGGCGAGGTGCACTGTATTTTAACATCTGCAGTGACAATATAGGATCCTTGTTGCCTAATTCTAAGTCATATCTCTCTTGCTTTGCGCAGGGTGGCCAAATTAGGCAGATGGCTTGGCTCAGGATCTCCAAAATCCATCAGCTTTGTTACCTCTGATGCCCTCCATACATGGGGTTCCGTTCTACCCTCACACAGTTCTTTGGCTATCTGCACACGCAAGTTACCAGACATTGCAGGTTTGGAACAGCAAGTGTGCAGGGAGTCATCTGTGTTTTTAATTAAACACTTGAGCACCACTGGGTAGTTCATTTCAGGCTCTCTCACATTTTATGTGAATGTGGCCACGATACTCCTTACAGTTGCCTGTGATTTCTATGCATTTCTCTGTGGCTGATGGATAAACCTTGGCACTTTTAACAAATGTGCAGGGGCTTTTCACTTCTTGCCAAATGTGCTTATTTGTCACATGCGTCCAGATGCCAGGCTTCAAAATTGTGTATTCCCTTTTTTGTGTTTTAGAGAACTTGTTTTTTTTATTGATCTGTTTCAGGTATAAATTCAATCCATTTCTGAAATTGAACTTCAAGATCAAAAGTACAGCAATCGTTTGGTCAGGGGGGAAAGGGACCTTGGCACAATCAGTGTCCTCACTACTGCCACTTGTTTGATCACTTTCATAAACACTAAAGCACTCTAGAGGTTGTCTGCAAAGGCGATATATACTTTTGTTAAATTAAACAGTGACCTTGTTTTCTAGCTGCTGACTAAGCTCTGTCCAGATGCTCTGATTAGGAGTAGCTGTGTTACCATTTTGTACTATGGCCTCTTTTGATGAACAGAGGACTGTGAAAATGGAATCCCTGTCGACTGCTGGTTTCCTGGGCATCTGGCATAAGCAAAACATAATTACCCACTGAAATAATCCTGACTCAATGTCATGTACAGTATAAACTTATGTATTACCTACTGTATTTGCTTGAATACAAGGATAATATATCTTATAAATTAGGACCAATATGTTAATGTTGACCCCTAGATGCACAACGTATTCAAAAAACTTCACATGTGCAGCTGTAATTAGCATTTCATAGCTACATTAGGCATTAATATATATTATTAGTATTAGCAATGAGTTTTCTGTTCAATAAACATTGACAATCTTAGCTCTCTTGAATATTGTACCATTATGCTTGATTAATAATATTGTAACTGACAGTGTTAAAACATTGTTCTTACACTGGCCATAATTTTGATTTATTAACTTATGTTGGCTTTTCCTATACTAATTTAACACTAATTTCCACAAGACCATCTTGAACAGAAGTGTCACTTACACCTAGTGGTGGCAGTGAAGTATAGCAGATGATTCTCTTTGTAAATTAAAAAAAAAAAAGTGAAATCATCAGAGACCAGTGAATGAAATAAAGATAATTGTGTACTGAACAAATGATGAGATGATTAGTCTTGGCAAAGTCTTCGGCACTTTTGCTCTAAAAGTATGCTTACACCGAGGAGATTTGCACCTATAAGTCAATGTCTAATATTTTAAAAATGGAAGCAGCACAAAATAAACTTTTAGCGGCACAAACAAATGTGACTATTTGGGGTGAATTTGGAGCATGTGGGGGGGCTGAGTGACCTCAGAATGACCTATAAATATTCTTTTAATATCTCAAAAACCGAAGCAGCACAAAAAAATTTTATTGCACAAACGATTGAGATTATTTTGCCAATGTTTTGCGTTGGGTGGGTGGCCAAGTTTGTCACGTCAGGCTCCTTTAAATAGCACCAAGTTTTTCATGCTCTTCAGAAAAAACAACTTCATCCAGCACAAAACCTGAAGAAACAATTAATTTTGGGGTCATAGGTTTCATTTTAAAATGTAATTTTTTTTCGGTTGGCTGACATTAGACCCATTTTCTCATTTCTTATTTTGAACTTGAGCATGAGATTGAAAGAACAGAAAACATATGTTTTATAATTTTGGATTTGCAAATAAATGATAAAATAAGCTATTGTTTCATTTCTGATATTTGGTTCTTAATTGAATGTACAAAGAACGAATGATACATGGATTATACAGGGATCAAAGAAACATTTTAAAGTAGCAGATATTTTGAGCTGATAATTTGCTTAAATTCTTTGTAGGCAAGTTTTTAATTACGCTTACATTACATATTTTTAAAGAAGGAAGAGAAACTACAGGCCTAGATAAAGGGTCAGTAAGACTGCTTTGTATTATTCCTAACCGTCCAGTGGGCACAGTGTTACATATCTTCTCATAGCTTTTTGTTGGAAATTTCTCTCTCTCTCTCTCTCTCTCTCTCTCTCTCTCTCTGTTTGTGTGTGTGTGTGTATGTATGTATGTGTGTATATGTGTGTATATATATATATATATATATATATATATATATATATATATATATATATATATATATATATATATATATATATATATAATATACAATAATAAAAATAAAAATAAGACCTTTTCTGAACCAATCACTTTTAAACAGAGACTTTCTATTAATCACTACTGCCCTATTGTTCCAAAGAGTGGCGTTATGATGGGTAATTACGGGTAAATATAATTTTCCAAAAGAACTACTTGTTTATGGAAATTTGATACTTTCAGAGGCATTTTAAAAATGTTTAAATATATTACCATTGTTGCGAACCTAGACAGCAGTGGGCTGAGCACAGTCATGAAGAGGCCAATTCTTGCGCAAACGTGCAGAGTTTATTTAAATTCCGAGAGGGTGCAAAGGAGGTGCAGTGGGGTCAAGTGCTCGGGTGCTGGTGTTGTCAACTGGGCTGCCATGCTGGGGACTTTCTGAGTGGCTGAGATCCCGTTCTGCACTCAGACAGCGCTGCGAGTGCAGCCAGGAGGCAAAATCCTCCGTTCCCTTCAAATCCTCTGCAAGAGACACAAAACAAATTATCATGCATACCTTGGGGTCCCTCTCTCCCTTTGCTAGGATGGCCCTTTTATACTCTCCCGTCAAATGGTGGAGACCATCCACGGCTGCCAGTCGTGTGTGTGTCGGCGGCCCAGCCCTGCAGCCACGCGCTCTCCGGCTGTTCAAAACATTGGTGGTGCTGAAGCAGAGCTGTCCCTTCAGCACCGTAGTGGCAGTCGAGGGAGGATCGCTCTTTCCCTTTTGTGTGCCAGCCGCTGGCCTGTTGCCACACCATATTGAATTAATCTTTATTAAACTAATTCCATGGGCACTTTTTAAGATGTGTTGAAGCCATCAAATTCAAATGACCTTATTGGTACATTTCCTTAGTTTAAACATTCGATATGTATGTTCTATTATGAATAACATCTAGGGTTATGAGATTTGCAAATCCATTCCAACTTTTTTGGAATTGGGGTTGTATATGTTGATGCTGATAGTGTCTTCCTCATTGTTTTTTTTATTGGTAGCTGGATTCAGTATTCATTGTACATTTTGTTTAATAATTTCCCTTTTTTAAATTGCTGTTGTGTAGATTTGTTTTGTTTGTTGCTGTAATAAAGATTAAACTGTAAGGAAACTAGTTTCAGGTGTTCCACATTAGTTCTAAAACTTTTTGCACTGGATTAGTTTTACACATGTATTTGAGTAACACATAATTATTACCAGATTGTCTCTGGGATTTTAGTCCCATCCGAATCTGTAATGTCAGTCATTTTTCTTATGGATGGGATCTGGAAAGATTACTCCGAATGTTGCCTTCTGTAAACTGACCAGGAGAAGTTTCCCCAGTTGACGTATATCTTGTACGTATTGGCATCCTGGAGCATTAAGACACTTCAGAAACACTGTCTGTCCTTTCCTACCAAAACCAAATGAAACAGTCGAGGTTAAAACGCAGATCAATAAACCTAATTGTTGATATAAGCCATTTGCGTTATAATATACAAATATATAAACTTTTTTTTTTTGAATATCAGAATTAAGTATTAGAGTGGTCAGTGGATTAGGGTCAGTTATCCCGGTCTGGGGTCAAATCAGGGTACCAAATGGCCCATGTGAAGTAGTTCAATTTAATTTTAAAAATCTGTTATGTTTGTATTTACTTCCGTCATCCAGTCTCGCCGTGTATAATGCTGGATCTGAGCCAAAACCTACAGAAGTATTCAGCACATAAAGAATGTTATCCCAGTCTGGAGTCAACGGGGAGCACAGAATGATCCATTGATCTGTGGAATAGTCTGATTTTATTTAAAATTTGTTTGTGAAAAATGTCCCGATGTCAAGTTACAGTGAGGGGAGTTAGTATTTGATCCTCTGCTAATTTTGTACGTTTGCCCACTGACAAAGAAATGATCAGTCTATAATTTTAATGGTAGGTTTATTTGAACAGTAAGAGACAGAATAACAACAAAAAAATCTAGAAAAACGCATGTCAAAAATATTATAAATTTAAATTATAAATTATAAATAAGATTTGCATTTTAATAAGGGGAAATAAGTATTTGACCCTCTCTCAATCGGAAAGATTTCTGGCTCCCAGGTGTATTTTATACAGGTAACGAGCTGAGATTAGGAGCACACTCTTAAAGGGAGTCTCCTAATCTCAGCTTGTTACCTGTATAAAAGACACCTGTCCACAGAAGCAATCAATCAATCAGATTCCAAACTCTCCACCATGGTCAAGACCAAAGAGCTCTCCAAGGATGTCAGGGACAAGATTGTAGACCTACACAAGTCTGGAATGGGCCACAAGACCATTGCCAAGCAGCTTGATGAGAAGGTGACAACAGTTGGTGCGATTATTCACAAATGGAAGAAACACAAAAGAACTGTCAATCTCCCTCGGCCTGGGGCTCCATGCAAGATCTCACCTCGTGGAGTTGCAATGATCATGAGAACAGGGAGGAATCAGCCCAGAACTACACGGGAGGATCTTGTCAATGATCTCAAGGCAGCTGGGACCATAGTCTCCAAGAAAACAATTGGTAACACACTACGCCGTGAAGGACTGAAATCCTGCAGTGACCGCAAGATCCCCCTGCTCAAGAAAGCACATATACATTCCCGTCTGAAGTTTGCCAATGAACATCTGAATGATTCAGAGGACAACTGGGTGAAAGTGTTGTGGTCAGATGAGACCAAAATGGAGCTCTTTGGCATCGACTCAACTCGCCGTGTTTGGAGGAGGAGGAATGCTGCCTATGACCCCAAGAACACCATCCCTACCTTCAAACATGGAGTATTGATCCCCTGCTGATTTTGTATGTTTGCCCACTCACAAATAATTTTTTTCCCTCACTGTAATGCCTTGCATGGCAGCTCTGCTACCCTTTGTGTGTGTGAATGAGACACACAGTGTAAAGTGCTTTGGATAAAAGCACTATATAAGTGCAGACCATTTACCATTCTTACAGGAGTTGGAAGGATCTAGTCTTCAGTTATTTAGTTAACAGCTGGATGTAGTTTATCTAATGTCTTCTTACTGATAGATGGCAACTTCAAGCTAACAAAGCCCGCCTTAAAGCTTAGTCATTATTCTTTCTGAAATCCACCTTTCTCTCTTCAGGTAAGTGGTTTTTTTTGTTTGTTTGTTTTTGTTGTTGTTGTTTTTTCTTTCTTTTTTTTCCACCAAAACCAAAACTAACCAGACAGAGTACATTTTATGGCAGGTTTACCGCAGGAGTTATGTTGAGTACACTGACCGGAAACCCCTCAAAAATTAAACCCAGCGAAAATATTTATTTTATTTTTTAATATAAACAAATAAAATAAATGTGACGGACAGTAGTGTTTCTATTCTCTTTTATTTTTTAAATATAATAATTTTTTTAAATATATATAATAAATCAGCCTAATTGTAAATAAATATGGCAAGCAGTTGTTTTTGTTCTCTTTATCAATTAATACAATAAATGTGACAAATGAACAGTGAGAAAATGAACTTTACTGTTTTACAATACAATAATAGTAATGTCCATGACAAAGTTCTCTCCGCATGGCATTTACATCAGCGTCTAAATTCGCTCACTCATCTTTCTTCACTTCTTCCCCATATAGTGGACTCAACTGTCATTCGCTGTAGTGAACGAGTGAGCAATTTCAGACACGGCTTAAGAGCGAAGAGGCTGAAGTTGAAAGCTTCACATAGTCATCGATGATGTCATTACAGGAAACCAACACGCGCTTGGTCACAGAACTTCCTTCTCCACATGGGCTTTGAAACTCTGATATTCTGTGTAACATCACTAAAGGTGAGTTCATCTGAAACTTCCCACCTGAGCGGCTCGGTTAACAGGTTAGTGGAGATTCTGGAGTAATGAATCTGTTTTTCTTCCAGTGTCCTGATTCTTTACACCTCTTATAATGAAGGTAGAGTCCAGACGGCACTCTTTAGGAAAATCTCCCCAGACTCCTGCTGCTACTGGCTCAAAGGTAAAGTTTAGTCATGTGTCTGATTTCTATTTTCATTTTTAAACTAAGGAGAATTTAATTTATAGTTAAGCAACCATTACAACACTATATACAACAAGCAGAAAACTTCCCAGCAAATGCAGTGTATTGTGATGACGTCACTAGATAGTCTCTTTTCATCTGCATGATATTACTTTGACAACGTTGTTACCATGTCTTGGTCAAGTTGCCATTTGGATATAATATGGGAAATTTACTAAATATTTCAAACATTTTACTTAAGTAAATGAAGCAACATCTGAATTTTATTATCTATTGCTATTGTTTGTCATACATCAGTGGCAAATATCTGCCAGCAAAAGGGCAATTTACAACAACTACCAAACATTTAGCTTATAAAAGGTTATTCATAATAAATCATTGTGAATGGAAGATTTTTTTTTAAGGAAGGTGTGAAACTTCTCTATGAAGTTTAAACTGTTAGCAGTGTGTAGAATCGGGTTTTTGGAGTACTGCGTATGCACCTAATTTTGCCAGTAACCAGACAGATGGACTCTGAGGAAATGGTAAGCGCTATAAATCTATATTTATTCATACATTTTGCCCATGTAAAGTTTGCCACTCTAAGGTGTGGAATGTGTTGTATTTTTGTCTTTAAAACTCAATTTCGGAATTAAATCCCGTTTTATTCATTTGCACACGAACGAGAGACTTGTGAGGTGGCCTGAGGTCAAATATGAGATTTGTACTTCCCTTCTAGCTTTAAATTGGCCACTTAATGCGATAAACTAAACTATTATCAGATTTTCTAAGCTTCAACACTAGTTGAGTGTAAATTTTACATTATGACTGGGACCGGAACTATCCGTTTTATAAAAAAATAAATAAATAAAGCATGTGCTCATAATTTTTATTTTGCTCTTAGGTTTTTGTAATTCGGAGCACAAGAGCTCCTTTAAAAAATGTAACCGTAGTATCTACCCTAATGTGTAGTTAATTTCTGTTAAATATACTTTTCATTTTCAGCAGCAGGACTAGAGACATGACCAAGATGATGAGACGTGTATTTTTTGAAGAATATGGCTTTTTTCTTTGGTTACATTCATTTATTAATGTATATGCTTAATTAATAGTCTGTGAATTCAAATATTTATTAAGTAATTTTTTTTTTGTTCTGCATATGAATTTGTTGGTAAGACTACAAAATAATTATTTCGTTTAATGTTTATGTATTCGCTTAGTAATTTTGTAAAAATGATACAATGTTGATGAATAAATTCTGTAAATGTGTTGCTGATTGTTGCTTGATGTTACTTGAGGCACAGGTGTTTCTTATGACTACGTTTTGAGATGATGGGTCGAATAGAAATTCCACTGCAAATACCATTTATAATTGCATTGTTTTAATTGCTTCCACCAAAACAATTTCCATTAAAAACATTTGAATACGAAGGCAGGGAATTAAAGTAAGCCCTATATGGGTTTCAAAGTAAACAAATTCACTTGCTGTCCATAAAGGAATAGCTCAAGAATTGCATATCCACCCCTGACCAAAAGAGAGAGATGTTAGAAATAAAGGTGTAGTTGAGGCTGAAGAATAGTCATGTAAGACAGGTAAGCAGCCACTCATATATACTTGAGTTGTGATTGATAGTATTAAATGGTCATACTCCTGACCACATTCATTGGGACATATTCACTACATTCCAACAACGTACGACTATAACATCGCCATGATGAATACAGGAAACATAAAGTTACGTGACTGGAATGTGATTTGGTATGTCCTTGCGATGAATATGGTCCAGTTACTTCTTTACAACATGACTGTGTTAGCTGGGTTCAGATCAGGTCTCACACTTTATGTGGCCTTTAGATTATTAATAAAGGAACTAATTTCATTACATGTTTCTGTTGTAAATTCTGAAACAATTAGCAGAATACCAAACCAAAAAAACAAGCCTTCTAACTGTTAGCTAGCTGACTAAAGTTAATCAGATGGGAATGTAACACTTACTCCGCTTGTTAGATAGTGTCGTGGAATCTTCTTCAGCAAAAAGCACTCTACGAGTCTTGGGGAATTGATGTCGAAAGATAGGCTTTATTATTCAAACAGCAAAGCCGAGCTGGTCTGCAGATCAGCTCCCTTATCCTCGATGCATGCTTTTATACAATTCTAAAACACTGATCTCATCAGATTTGATTTTTTAATTTTTAATTTTATTTATTCAGACCTTGGCCATGCACCACCATTAATTCTAAGACTCGGGACTCCCTCCTTAAGTTGTTTCTAATGGTGGTGTGGTACAGCCAGCTCTCTTTAAAATTTTTTTACAATAATTACATTCCAAATAGATTAAATGCGTTTGCAGCATGAACAGGTACCAGTATAGTGATTAACATTTAACTTTTTAAGCATAAGATTTAGTGGATTAACTCATTTAATAGATTATAACTTGATGATACTCTTACACCTTATAATTAACCTTGTAATTTTAATTATATTTAATGGATAACATTTATTCCAGTCCATTTTACTTCCACAGACAAAAACAATAGACTAATGTGTGCGCCACACACACTTACAACCCTAACCCCCACCCAAATTACAATATCATGTAGGGATGATGACATCATTCATTATTCATTTCCTTCAAATAATGAAAATCAATGCAAAGTCAAGCAGACACCGCAATATTCTGAGGAACTTGCAATTTTTTTTAAATTTCAGCAGATTTCTTTTGCAGATTTGGGCCAAGATCCACCATGTGACATCACCACAATGTGCATTTAGTAAAAGCCTACTCCCATTCATGTGCGTCAAATATGAGTACAGCTAAATGGTCTCATTTGCCAACCATCATCCCTGTGAAAGGCCATGCAAAACTATTTCTCCAGTTATCCGCACAAGTAGAACTGAAAACTCAGCGAAATCCTGTAGTCTGATTATATCACACAAGCCTAGCATCCCCAGGGATGCTCCAACATCACACCCGAATGATAGTCAGATTTTTTTTTTTAATAGACAATGTGTGTTGATTACAATAATGCTGTAAATTTGGAAACACAAAGCTCCATGTTGCTTTTCCAGAGTCTAAACACATTCAGTGCTTCAGCTTGAAAAAACATTGATGCCCAGAGCAAGGTCATCTTTGTATGTCTAGTCTCTGAATTTTATAAACATATATAAAGATCTACATGAACTATTTCTGTGTGATTAGTGATGAACAAAGTGCAAGTTAGATCAACTGTTTTGTTCATCTTGGCTTGATCATTCACAGTGGTTTTGGCATTAGTAAATTTGGGCAGCAATCGGTGGAATTACGTTTCAAATGTAAAATTACAAAGCTGTTACAGCCATTAAAAGAGGGTGATTGGGTGGTCAAGCCGTATTACAGTACTCTAGGAGACATTCCATAAACACATGGGGACAAAATCTATAGTTATTTAAGCTTCTTGAATAATTTTATTGTGTTTTTCAGATGTACCACTGCTCAGATTGTGGGGAGAGTTTTACTAAAAGTTATCTCAAAAATCACATGCGGATCCACACAGGAGAGAAGCCGTATCACTGTGGACAGTGCGGGAAGAGTTTTACTTGTCAGAGTCATCTCCAACGACACAATCGTATTCACACAGGAGAGAAGCCATATGACTGTGGACAGTGTGGGAAGAGTTTTACTTGTCACAGTCATCTCCAACGACATGAGCGCATTCACACAGGAGAGAAGCCGTATCACTGCTCACAGTGTGGGAAGAGTTTTACTCATCACAGTACTCTCCAACGACACCAGCGCATTCACACAGGAGAGAAGCCGTATCACTGTGGACAGTGTGGGCAGAGTTTTACTCATCACAGTGCTCTCCAACGACACAAGCGCATTCACACCGGAGAGAAGCCGTATCACTGTGGACAGTGTGGGAAGAGTTTTACTCGTCAGAGTCATCTCCAACATCATGAGCGCATTCACACAGGGGAGAAGCCGTATCACTGCTCACAGTGTGCGAGGAGTTTTACTTGCCAGAGTTATCTCCAAATACACGAGCGGATCCACACAGGACAGAAGCCATATTACTGTGGACCGTGTGGGAAAAGTTTTACTCGTCAGAGTTATCTCCAACGACACCAGCGCATTCACACAGGAGAGAAGCCATATCACTGCGGACAGTGTGAGAAGAGTTTTACCCAATTATGTGTTCTCCAACAACATGAGCGAATTCACACAGGAGAGAAGCCATATGACTGCTCCCATTGTGGGAAAAGTTTTATTCGTCAGACTCATCTTCAACAACACAAGCGCGTTCATACAGGAGAGAAGCCGTATCAATGTGGAAGGTGTGGGAAGAGTTTTACTCGTCAGAGTACTCTCCAACAGCATGAGCGCATCCACACAGGAGAGAAGCCGTATCACTGTGGACAGTGTGGGAAAAGTTTTACTTGTCAGAGTAATCTCCAACGACATGAGCGCATTCACACAGGAGAGAAGCCGTATTACTGCTCAGAGTGTGGGAAGAGTTTTTGTGACCAGGGTGCCCTCCACAGCCACCAGCAGCGTCATAGAGGACAGAAGCCGTCCCTCTGCAGACAATGTGGGAGGAGCTATACTTGTTCAAGTTCATTAAGGACACACAAGTGCTCTAACATAAAGCCATCAGATCTTAACCTGTGAATTTGTCAAATTAAGATACATGTTTTAATATAAAAAATTTTTAAAGCAAGGTAAAGAGACATAAAGGCATATAACTATAATATTATATATCCTGGACACCTTTCCAAGCCAACTGAAGATGGTTGTGTTTACAGGCAATTTGAAGAGAGAATTCTTGTCCAAATTGTCCAATAAAGTTCACCTGTGGGATCTTTTATGAGTTTATTACTCAATTTAAATTACTACCAGTTTATTCATCAATAGATTTTGAATGATGCTATTATATGCTGGGCAAAAGTCCACCAAAAGGATTCTAGTATAACGGGATAAATATTTCAGATATCACAGCATAAATCCGATGCACTGCCTCACAGCATTGCCATATTCAAGTTTAATCCAGACCAAAGGATTCTAATAGTATTTAAATATTGAGACAGAGATAAACAACTGCAAAACACTGATGCTGTGTTGCTATGTTAGACATTCAGAGATGATCAGGAGTCTGAATTTATCTTCACATAATCTCTTTATTGTTCACTTTGATTGTCTTTAGATCACCAACAGAAATATCAAAATGTCTACATCAGTCTATTCTACAGAGTGAATCGACCTTGCTATTGATATAAACCTGTTGTAACTAATGTTAAATATTCTTAGAGTCCTGAATCTAACTGTACTATCATCAAGCTAACAGATGGTGTGTGTGTGTGTGTGTGTGTGTGTGTGTGTGTGTATAAGGCACATTTAACAAAGTTTACATTGTTGAGTGTTTGTGCAAGAAGTCTAAGTGCTACTAGCTATTAATGTATGCGGGCAGGGGCGTAGCCATCATTTCAGATGTAAGGGAGGTCAAGGGTATTCTTTTTTTCTGACCTAATTGATGGGCTTTATCTCTTTTTGTCCTTATTGGCTTAATATGCAATTTATGATTCTGTACTTGCATGTTATCATATATTGCACTGTATTATTAAAATATTGCAAATTGTGTTGTGAACATTTATACAATTATATACTTGTATATTCTCACACTACTTTATTGTTTTCTATTCTATTCAACAGTCCACAATTCAGAAAATTCAATTCAGGTTCATTTATATAGCACTTTTAACAGTGGACATTGTCCCAAAGCAGATTTACAGAAATATTTAAATTCAGGATATAAATTTTAAGTGTATGAATTTATCCCTAATGAGCAGCCAGAGGCGACGGTGGTGAGGAAAAACTCCCTGAGACGATATGAGGAAGAAACCTTGAGAGGGACCAGACTCGAAAATGAACCCATCCTTATCTGGGTGACACTGGTTATTGCGATTATAAATAAATACACCCCTTTTATAAATGTGCTTATTCATTACAGGGAAATTCATTACAGTTTTTACATGAAGTCTGTTTTGTTGAACTTCAACAAAACAGACTTAAATTCAGCATTCTGTCGGGGAGCTTAATCATAGCAGCCACTCCCTGTGGCCCGCATATTACATCCAGTGTCTTGATGTCTATTATTTGACATTGTTCCATTTCTTCCCACAGTTGGGCATACTCTTGATCTCGTCCTCCTTTGTTGTATTTAATGGTGCAGTGTATGGGCGTCTCATCCTCTCTGCAATTGGGTCTCAAGTACTGCAGCCAAGGTCTCCACTCTTCGTATTTCTTCCAGAGTTTTGATTGAGTCAAGTTGGATTTTTCTAGCCAATAGACTTTGTCTTCTTCTCATGTAGTTCTCTTCATATCGTGCAGAAGCATGCATTGGGTGGCTATTGGCTTTGGGAAGGTTATCCATGTTCCTGTTGCTTCATTGTGCAACGAGTACCCAGAGCCTGTGTTGCTGTGTGAAATTTCTGCTTTATGTTTTCAACCAATGCATGATGATGGACTAGAGTTTTGTGCACTGTGTCATTGACTGGAAGTCTTCCTAATAACTTTGTTGTTTTGGTGAGAGGAGATTCCAAATCCCACTTCAGTCTTGCATAACGTTTTCTGTATTTGTCAGTGGTTCATTGTTGAGTATGAAGTAATTTTAGTTTTTGATTCTGTACAATCTTGAGTATCTGTTTATTGTCTTTCTTCTCCCTGATAGTTGCTGCCTCCAATTAACGATTTGTAAGAAACAGAAAACACATTTCACAAACTTGAGTACAATGCTGTCTACATTAATCTCATATACTACCCTGAACATCATCTTCATATTCTATAGTCGCTCACTGTTGTAACATATTAGATACTTCTCAATTTTCTTTGATGACTGTGCTTGTGGAGCAGGCTATACACCAGGCTCAGGACTTTGTGGAGCATTACATTGGACTCAATTGGCATCTTCCTCATTTTACTCTGCTGCTTGACTTTCCTTTAGTAAGAATGTTTCCTACGATTCTCTCTTTCTGTCATATCTGCTACTGCCTTGACATTCCCTTGATCTCTTAACTCTCACCATTTCTGATGGAATCTGAAATCTGAATCTGAAAGCTTCCCTCTTCACAGGATCAGAATTTTACACAGCCTACTGTTTTTCTGCAGCAGATAATCTTGGCATTTTCCTGGAACACACTACAATTCTTATCTTTACATCTGTTGTTTTGGTTCCTATTAATTCCATGTAGCGGGAAAGGGCGAAGCACAGAGACACGGAGGCGTGAGTAGAGCAAAAGCTGAGACTTTATTCTCGTTCTGGTAGAGTGTAGGTTCGTGGGGGCGTGTGCGTAGGTCTGCGGGGAGCGGGCTGACGTCGAGATGCTCGCGGGGGCATGTCGGGGGAATCCCGGAAGAAGCCTCGGGGTTCTTGAGCCGTCCCTCAGCGCTGCGTATCGTCTCGGCCGGCGCAGTCCTCGTCCGTGTCGGTGCCTTGCGGAGAAATATATGGAGAGAGAGAGAGAGATTAGTCACCTTTAAAGCGGGTACAGGGGGAATACCTGTACTCGAACCGTTCCGGACGCCAACCGTTGCAGTGAGTCGGTACTCAACTTTCCCGGGGCGGAAGGGCGTCCTTTTATTTCCGCCCTCCAGTTAGGGAGTGGTGGAATTCTTCCGTCCCATCCTCCAATCCCCGGACGGTACGGCATCGGCGGGTCCTCCCCGCCATGGCGTCCCTTCCGGTTAGTGCGAGGTCCGGCGCCGGGCTGCCTGCTTCGCGCCGGTACGGCAGTCGGAGAAGGAGCGATTTTCTTTCCTCTCTTTCTTTCCTCCTCCTTTTCTTTCCTGTCAGTCCGTCGCGACAGTACCGCCCCCCTCCCGCTCCAAGCCTACTGCCGCTGGGTGGTGGGCCCATAGCGCGTCCCTCCGTGAGAGCCCGTCTGCGTTCCCGTGTAGGGTCCCCGCCCGGTGTTGGACCTGAAAACAGAAGTCCTGCAGGGCGAGAAACCAACGGGTTACCCTGGCGTTAGTGTCCTTGGCATTGGACATCCATTGGAGGGGGGCGTGGTCCGTCACCAGGATGAAGGGTTGGCCCGCCAGGTAGTACCTCAGCTCCTCAATGGCCCACTTTATTGCCAGACCTGAAAGAGGGGAGGCTATCGCAGAGAAGTTAGAAGTTACCCCGCCAACCCCAAGAAGACACATACCTGTTTTTTAGACGTGGACCGAGGGTAGCCTTTCACCGCTTCAACTTTCTCTGCCTGGGGCTTCAGCATCCCGCACCCAATGCGGTATCCCAGGTACTGCGCCTCGGTTAGCCCAAGGTGACATTTCTTGGGGTTGGCAGTCAAGCCAGCGTCCCGGAGTCCCTTTAGGACCTCCCCCAGATGGAACAGGTGGTCCGACCAGGTGGAGGAATGGATGACTACGTCATCCACGTAGGCCGCTGCAAAGCTATGATGGGGCCGTAGGACGATGTCCATCAGTCGTTGGAAAGTGGCCGGTGCCCCATGTAGTCCAAACGGGAGGACCCGGTACTGCCAGTGGCCCGTGGAGGTGCTAAAGGCCGTCTTGGGTCGGGCGTCGGCCGCTAGGGCCACTGGCCACTTGCCAGTACCCTTTGGTGAGGTCCAGGCGCTCCACAAGGTCGTCCACTCAGGGGAGGGGGTAGCTATCAAAATCCGAGACCTGGTTCAGTCTGCGAAAGTCGTTGCAGAGCCGAATGCTCCCGTCGGGTTTTGGCACTACAACGATAGGGCTGGACCAGGGGCTGTTGGATTCTTCGATAACTCCGTCTCGTAGCATTCGTTCCCCCTCTTCCTCGATGGCCTTACGCCGGGCCTCTGGGACACGGTAGGGCCTCTGTCTCACCACTACCCCCGGAGGTGTCTTTATGTGGTCGCGCACCATTTGGGTCCTTCCCGGGTAGGAGGAGAACACGACCGAGAATTGGTCCACCAACTCAAGGAGCTCCTGTCTCTGGGCGGGGGTGAGGTCCTCCCCGAGGTCGACCAAAGCACGCTTGTTCTGATCTGTGTCCAGGGCGGCGTACGCTGAAACCACCGGGGCCGGTTCTACCCACTTCTTCAACAATTAATGTGTTATAGTTTCCCGTCCGTTCTCTTACCGGGCTGTTGCAGGCGGTAGTTGACGGCGCCCTGACGCGCTAGAACGGTGTAGGGCCCCTGCCAGCGGGCCAGGAACTTGCAGGCGCTACTGGGTACCAGAAGAAGTACCTGGTCCCCTGGGTGGAACTCCCGAGGCTGCGCCGGGCGGTTGTACACCCGCTGCTGTCCGGGCGGTTGTACACCCGCTGCTGTTCCTCCTGGGCGGCGCGCATGTGTTGTTGGACTATCGGCGCCACTTGGTCGATCCTGTCTTGCATTTCTTGTACATATTCCACGACCGAGCGGTACGGGGTCTGCTGTTTCCCTCAAGCGCGGGCAACGTCCAGTAGTCCTCGAGGGCGGGCGGCGAGATCAGCTCGAGGGGGTGAAGCGGTGGATGGCTTGGGGACACTCCCAGACGGCAAAGAAGATATTAAGAGGGAGAAGGGTCCCAGTTCCTCCCTTCTTTGTCTACCACCCGCCGCAGCATCCGTTTGAGTGTCTGGTTGAAGCGCTCGACCAGCCCGTCAGTCTGGGGGTGGTAGATCGACGTCTTCAGGTGCTTCACCTGCAACAGCCGACACAGATCAGACATTAACTTGGAGACAAAGGGCGTACCTTGGTCGGTTAGTATGTCCTTGGGGATTCCCACCCGGCTGAAAAGGAGTACCAGTTCCCTGGCGATGTTGTGAGAGGTGGCTTTGCACAGTGGCTTTTGCACCTCCGGGTACCGGGTGGCGTAGTCTACGACCACCAGGATGTACTCGTGGCCGACTGGGGGAGGGGGTCCCACGAGGTCCATGCCGATCCTCTCTAAGGGAACGCCGATGATGGGTAGAGAGATGGGGGCGTCGGCGAGGGCCTCCGGGGAGCGGTGCATTGGCACTGGGGACACCGCTGGCAGAACATCTGGACCTCAGCACTCATCCTGGGCCACACGAATCGGTCCCTCAGTTTTTCCAATGTGTTCCGCGGTCCCAGGTGACGGCCGAGCGGGTGGGCATGGGCGAGGTGCATGACGAGTGGTGTTTTCTTCCGTGGTACCACCAGGAGATCTACCTGCTCCCCGTGGTGGCAAGCCCGTTGGTAGAGGAGGCCACCCCGAACGAGGAAGTACGAGGTGGGAAGTCTCAGGTCGGGGTTTTGGTCGACCCCCTCTACAAGCCATACTTGGGCCCAGCAGTGCTTGAGGCGGTCGTCCTCCTTCTGCTCCCGACCAAAGCTCCCCTCTCGGTTCACCTGGTGGACGACAACAGACATAGGGTTAATTGACATAGAGGCCTCACCTTCGGGAGTGGCGTCCCCGTTGTCCTGGGCCAGGTAAGCAGTCTGGGCCCCGGTCCTCTGCTTCTGACGTCGCGGCTTTCCTGTCTCGGCGTCCCTGGCCAGTCCCTCCCCAGGAGTAACGATACGGGGAGGGAGGGGAGGACGCTGGGGAGGACGGACGGACGGACGGTCAGGCGAGGGTCACCGTGCTCCCGGTGTCCAGCAGCACGGTGATCAGCCTCCCTTCAATCCACACCTTCTGGGTGGGCCCCTCCAGCAGCTGTCGCGCATGGAGGGTGCAGCCGGCCAGCCAAGGTTTCTGGATTGGTCCGGGAGGCCCCAGTTCCGGCTCTGTGGGCATGGGCTCATCGGTGGGAGTTACCTGGGCGGGCGACCTCCGGCGGGTTCGCCAAGTGGCGGCTGGGCGTGGCCGGTCAGACCGGACCCTCGAGGCCCCTAGGGGTAGGTCCGAGGGCTGTGGGTCATGCGGGTCGAGCTCGAGGGCAGCCACCTTTTGGTGAGTCGGATGAGGGCGTTTAGCTGTCCGTGGGGCCGCATCACCTACATCACCATGAAGGAGGACGTCCTGGCGTGGTGCAGCCGAAGTTCTCACCAAGCGGCCGCACCACGCCAGGACGTCCTCCTTCATGGTGATGTAGTCCGCCGTGTCCTCCGGCTCGAGACTGTAATAGGCCTCACGGGCCTCTCCTGTGAGCAGGGGACCTACGGCGCGGGGCCAGTCGACCTTATCCCATCCCTCGCGGTGGGCGATGGTTTCATATGTTTCAAAGTACGCTACCGGGTCCGGGAGAGGCGTGGAGGCCGCACGGGACTGTAGTGCCACCAGAGTCTCTGTCGTCGCCTGGAGGCTTTCCGTGAGTTGTTGGATGACGGCCTGTTGCTGTATACTGGTCTGCAACCGCTGCTGTAAAGTCTGATCCATTTTCTCTCGCCTTGTCGAGAAAAAAAAAACAAAACTTTTTTTTAGGTGATGGGCGGTTCTGTGCTCATGCCTGCATCCTCCACCAGTGTACCGGGAAAGGGCGAAGCACAGAGACACGGAGGCGTGAGCAGAGCAAAAGCTGAGGCTTTATTCTCGTTCTGGTAGAGTGTAGGTTCGTGGGGGCGTGTGTGTAGGTCTGCGGGGGGCAGGCTGACGTCGTGACGCTCGCGGGGGCGTGTCGGGGGAATCCCGGAAGAAGCCTCGGGGTTCTTGAGCCGTCCCTCGGCGCTGCGTGTTGAACTCTAAGACCACAGATGGCCAGGAACAGACACTGTATGTCTAAATCACTTCTTGAGGACGCTGAAATTTTTAGTCTTAAACAATCCAAAAGGCAGAACAAAACCAACACCTTCTGGAATCCCAATACTGGCACTGACACAAACCACTACACCAAAGAGGAACAAAAGTAACACCTGTATGAGAGTGTGTTTTTTGAACTTCATGAAACACTTCAAAATGCAACATCACAGTTTGTTCAAAAAGAGGGTTAGAACCTGCACAAACAACAACACAAACACTGTTCCACTAACCAATATTTCTCTTTTTGGATTTAGAGCCCCAGCAGAGTCCAACCCTTACTGCCCAGAAGAAGATTCAACACAGTGGTTGGTGTGAGACCTTTAGCCCACTGAGCCAGCAATTCTTATTATTCAGCATTATTCCTAGTTCTTAAAATCACACAACAAAAATTCTTAACACAATTCTCACACACCTGAGTCTGGATCCAAACCCTGGTCTGCTTATTGAACCCGTTAGAGACTTGACCCACTGACCCAGCTGTCCCCACAGAACTCCTGCATTCCTCACAAGGTTTATATTTCACTTTATACCACATACTGCTGCACTTAATATAAGGAGACATCAAGGAGTCACAAACTGACAGAGCGGGGTCACATTCTAATTTAATATATTATTTAAAAGGAATAAGATATAGCTTTATTTCAACACAACCATGAAATGATATTCATTATAAAACACTGATTTCTATGTTGAAGTGAATCTTGCTGAAAGTTTCATTGCGACTCTGAACCGCCGGGAAGGCGTCCAGGCTTTGGTCTAAAATATTCAGAGCCACAGAAGCAGCCCCTGAGTAATTTCCATCAGTTCCAGATTTCTTGAAATGTTTCATTTCTTCTTGCTGAATTTAAAGGTATTTTTTCACAGTTTGTTAAACTTTTTAAAAAACTATATATATTTTTTACGAGCAACCATTAATAACATTTTTGTTTATTTGTGTGCATGCACACGTGTGTGTGTGTATACCGCTTATCCTTTTCAGGGTCAAAGAAGAACCTGGAGCCTATCCCAGGGAGCATGGGGCACAAGGTGGGGTACACCCTGGACAGGATGCCAATCCATCACAGGGCACACAATCACACACACACACACACACACACACACACACACACACACACACACACACACACACACAGATATTAAGCAATCAACTAAATTGGACCTCATGAGTGAGTATTTGTGTGTGGGTGTGTGTGTATACACTCTCTCTCAGGCATGAAACAGACTGTGATCCTTATGTAGTTTCCCCCAAATTACTGCGTGCAGTTAAATAAATGAAAACTTGTGTTTTCTTGATATGTGAAGAATAAATCATGGACATACCAGGCAGTGTTCCTATCACAGCACAGCAGAAAAGTGTTTTATTCCTCTTACATCGCAGCAAATTACCAACGATTACCATAAAAAAAAAATTTAAGGACGACACACGATAAATATTTTTATACGTTTATAGTTACATTTAATGTTGTTACATTTAATGTTTAAAGCATCCGTTGAAGTTATAGCAGCTATAAACAGTCCTTCCCTCAACAGCCTCCCCCCTCTCTCTCAGAAAGATAATAAATCATAAATAAACTGCTGCTTGTCATGTTCAAGAGAAATCCCAAAGCGTTAAAACCTCAAATTACGAGATTAGAATTTTACAAAACTTTACATTTCATATCACCAAAATATATTATTTGGTAATAAACAATTACAAAAATTTTTTAAATATATTTTTTTGGAATTAAAAAAAAATAAATCACGCATCTTTATTAAAATATTTTCAGTGTTCAAAAATTTAGATTCGGCTTTAGAGATCACACACAAAAACAGCAATCCGTCGAATTCAGTTTTCAATTTTTTACTAGTTTAGCATAATTGAGTCTGGGTTGCTCAGATGAATTCTCTCAAAACCAGCCTAAACGTTTAAATTGCTGGTGCACACTGCGGTACCTGGTACCGATCCGTAATCCCACTTCCCCCTCTCCTAATCTTTATCATTTGTTGTTGGAACAGAAATGATTCCATGTATTTGGTTTAAAACAAATATCTTTGCAGTTGTGGATTACTTTTAAACTACGCACAACTACGTCCTTAAACTAGGTGTAAATAAATAACGTGACCCTGGCACACCTGCCTGCAGTGCACCTGCTAGACCTGTACTGCGGATACGGATGACTCGGAGCTCGTAAAGACATCCCTTCTTTTTAACACCGGACCGCATGCGGTTTATGAATATAGAATATAGATTATTATTATGAATATAGAAAGTGTCACAGCTCAGCCGGATCAGAACTCCAAATCCCAAGATGCAGCGCGTGCTACTCAGGCACGCATGCGCTCTCCATCCCCGGAGTTCTGATCCAAGACACCTGTCACTAATCACAGACTCACACTCAAGCACAGCTACTTAAGTTTGCCAGTCACAGAGTTGCATTGCGAAGTATACGCTCAGTGAACCTCTTTCTCTGCGTTACCAAGCCTTCCGATTATCTTTGATCACCTCGTTACCTCGACCTTTGTTTCCGCCTTCGACCACGCTCTTCGTCTTGCCCTCCTTACTCTGTTCGTCCGATCGCCTGACCCCTGCCTGTTACTCGTTTACGATTCTGCATTATCCTCGTCTCTACGCTGCGTCCGCCGCTTGCTCTTGCCTCCGTGCCCCCTCCCCACGAACCCGTGACAGAATACTTCGCCGCCTTATTATGGAGGCAGCGAGTGGCACCGGTTGGCCTCAAGCCATCAAAGGACACGGCCGGATGATCAGCCAGCACGACTAACGCCTGGACGCACTCACCGAGCAAGTGACTCGGCTACACCAAGGCCGGGGCCCGGCTCCCCACGCTTACCTCCCACACCGGCACCAGAGAAGTACGATGGAGATCCCGCGCGATGCCGAGGCTTTCTCTTGCAATGCTCACTGTTTTTTTCCACTTACCCGGAGATGCCGGAGCGCCGTAAGATCATCCATTTCATGGAGCTTCTGACCGGGAGAGCTTTGCTCTGGGCAACAGCCGAGTGGGAGCAGGCAGCCACCGTCATTCACACATACGAGGAGCTAGCCACACGATTCCGAGCCGTCTTTGATCACTCCCCTGACTGCCGAGAGACCGGGGAGGAGCTCCTCACCCTGAAACAAGGGAGCGAGCGTCGCGGACTACGCCCTCGAATTTCGCACTATCGCGGCACGAAGTGGCTGGAACCAACCGGCACTCAAGACAGTGTTTCGCCAGGGATTAAATGCCGACATAGTGACGGAGCTGGCATGTCGCGACGACCAGCTCACCCTGGATTCCCTGATTGACATCGCAATTCGCTTGGACCGGCTGCTCCGAAGCCGCCGCTCCGTGCGCCCTCTGGTGGCGGTTCCAGAACCTGCACCTCCCGCAGAGCCCATGCAGCTGGGTCGTGCCAAAATCAGCACACAGGAGAGGGAGCGAAGACGTCGCGAACTTCGCTGCTTCTACTGCGGAGGGGAGGGACACTTCATTCAGCAATGCTCCCTCAAGCGTCCGGTTGTCCAAGGGAACCAAACCGTCCCCAAAGATCCGCAACCAGGGCGCAGTGTTGAATCAGGAATGTGCCCTTCTGTTCAATCCGCATTCGTCGTGAAGATCCGACTCGAATACTCAGGTACATCTTGTGTCCTAGAAGCGCTGAATGACGCGGGAGGCCGAAACTTCATTGATCAGACCACCGTTCTAGAGCACAACATCCCCATCCGTCCTCTCCTCATCCGTCGTATCCAAGCTATTGACGGCACTCCCGGTGGAAACGGACTCATCTCCCACTGCACTGAACCCATTGTTCTCCATACGCAGCTCTTCATCAGGAACAGATCATCTTTCACGTCACAGTATCCGCACGTCACCCAGTGGTCCTCGGTCTGCCCTGGTTGGACCTTCACAACCCTCAGATCTCTTGGTCTCACAGAGAAATTGTGCGCTGGTCACCCCATTGCCTGCACCATTGTTTACGAACCCCGGCCGTCACTGTGGCTACCACTTCCATAGAAAGCCCAGAGGAGAAGAAGCTCCTCCAAATTCCCCCCGAATACCATGACCTTCGTGAAGCCTTCAGCAAGGTGAAGGCTAGTGGACTCCCTCCTCACAGGCCCTATGACTGCGCGATCGACCTATTACCAGGTGCTATACCCCCACGTGGGAGAGTTTATCCGCTGTCCCTAACTGAACAGAAGGCCATGGAAGAATATATCCAAGAGGCTTTGCACCAGGGCTACATACGTCCATCCACATCCCCAGCTTCAGCAGGGTTTTTCTTCGTGGAGAAGAAAGGAGGAGGTCTAAGGCCCTGCATCGATTATCGAGGCCTCAACCAGTGCTGCGTAAAGTATCGCTACCCGTTACCTCTGGTCCCTGTTGCCCTGGAACAGTTACGCTCAGCCACCATTTTTACCAAGTTGGATCTGCGCAGTGCCTATAACCTCATCCGGATTCGTGGGGGGACGAGTGGAAAACCGGGTTTAGTACCACGTCTGGCCATTATGAGTACCTTGTCATGCCGTATGGGCTATCCAACGCGCCCTCGGTTTTCCAGTGTCTCATCAATGACGTGCTGCGTGACATGCTAGGAAGAAATGTCATAGCTTACATCGACGACATTTTGATCTACTCCAAGTCAAGGGAGGAACATATTCACCATGTCCGCCAGGTGTTGAGGAGGTTACTCCAGAATCAACTGTACATCAAAGCGGAGAAGTGTGAGTTTCACCGAGACACTATTTCCTTCCTGGGATACATCATTAGCCCTAAAGGGGTCACCATGGACCAGGAGAAGGTTCGAGCAGTCACGAACTGGCCTCCACCCAGGACTGTGAAAGAATTACAGAGGTTCCTCGGATTTGCCAACTTTTCCGGCGGTTCATCCGCAATTTCAGCCGGATGCGCATCCCTTGACCTCTCTGTTAAAGGGAAAACCCAAGCACCTGTCATGGGGCCCAGCAGCCCAGAATGCCCTGGAGAAGCTCAAGAACGCCTTCACTACAGCGCCTGTTCTCAAGCATCCCGACCCATCCAGACCTTTCGTCCGTGGAGGTGGACGCTTCTGAAACTGGGGTAGGAGCGGTACTCTCAACAAGTTCGGAGATAAGCCTAAGCTCCACCCAGTAGCATTCTTCTCAAGACGACTCTCGGCGTCTGAAAGAAATTATGACGTGGGTAACAGAGAACTCCTGGCAGTAAAGTTAGCTCTCGAAGAATGGCGTCATTGGCTAGAGGGGGGCGCACACCCCTTTGTTATCTTCACCGATCATAAGAACTTGGAGTATTTGCGCACTGCAAAAGGCAAAACCGGCGCAGGCCCGTTGGGCCCTGTTCTTCACCAGGTTTCAGTTCACGTTATCTTACCGACCTGGGTCAAAGAACACCAAGGCCGATGCCCTCCCCGTCTGGATCACCCGGAAGTTAACAAGGACCAGGAGGAATACATTGTTCACCCCTCGTATATCGTCAGCACCCTCGAATGGGAACTGGACAAAGAACTAGCAAACATCCCTTCGTCTCGTATCCCCACAGCATGTCCCCCGCGCCGGCCGGTTTGTACCGAGGAACACCGCCACGCTAGCCGTCATCTGGGCACACACCACCGTCGGCACAGGTCACCCGGGAGCACAGCAACGTACCTCCTGCTAAGGGAGAAATACTGGTGGCCCAACATGCAGAAGGACATCCACAGAATAGTGGCATCATGCTCGTCCTGCGCACAGAATAAGGTCCCCCGAACGCTTCCCATGGGCAAGCTCAAGCCCCTACACATTCCGAGACGCCATGGTCCCACATTATTGCAGTGGATTTTGTGACAGACTTACCCGAATCCCAGGGCAACACCACCATCCTGGTTATAGTGGACCGGTTCTCAAAATCGTGCACGCTTCATCCCTCTACCCGCCTTACCCACTGCCTTTGGGACTGCCGAGCTGCTGTTCACCCATGTCTTCAGGTATTTCGGCATCCCGGAAGAGATCATCTGTGACCGGGGCCCCCAATTCACATCCCAAGTCTGGACCAGTTTCATGTACAAGTTGGGGGTCACGGTAAACCTCACCTCAGGATATCACCCACAGTCCAATGGCCAAGTGGAACGAGTCAACCAGGAATTGGGCCGTTTCCTCCGCACCTTTTGCGCAGCCAATCCTGGCGATTGGGACAAGTTCTTGCCATGGGCCGAATACGCCCAGAACTCGTTACGTCATTCAGCAACTAATCTCACCCCTTTTCAGTGCGTACTGGGGTATCAACCCCCTCTGTTCCCGTGGAATGCAGATATCACTAACTCACCCGCAGTCGACCAGTGGTTTGAGCGGAGTGAACAGGTATGGGCAGACACCCATCGACGTCTGACACGGGTCACCGACTCATACAAGCGCAAAGCCGACCGTCGCCGCAGCAACCAGCCAAGTTACCAACCCGGTGATCGGGTATGGTTGTCTACAAGGGACCTGAGGCAACCACACAGCTGCAAGAAGCTCGCACAGAGGTATACGGGCCCCTTCAAGATCCTGAAACGCATCAATGAGGTCACGTACCGGCTGCAACTACCCCGGCACAGCCGCGTCGCCCCTTCCTTCCACGTCTCACGCCTGAAACCAGTCGTTCCCGGACCCTTAGCATCTGATGTGCCCTCTGAGACGCCTCCGCCTCCCCTGGATATCGAAGGGCAACCAGCTTACCGTCTCAAGGACATCCTCAGCTCCAGGTACAGGAGGGGTAAGCTGGAATACTTGGTCGAGTGGGAGGGCTACGGTCCTGAGGAACGCTGCTGGATTCCAAAGCAGGACATCCTCGACCCGCAACTCATTAGTGACTTTCATGCCTCGCATCCTGACCTCCCGGCCCCCCGCCCCCGGGGGAGACCTAAGAAGAACGTGGCTCCCGGAGTGAGCCCTTTGAGGGGGGGTTCTGTCACAGCTCAGCCGGATCAGAACTCCAAATCCCAAGATGCAGCGCGTGCTACTCAGGCACGCATGCGCTCTCCATCCCCGGAGTTCTGATCCAAGACACCTGTCACTAATCACAGACTCACACTCAAGCACAGCTACTTAAGTTTGCCAGTCACAGAGTTGCATTGGCAGTATACGCCAGTGAACCTCTTTCTGCGCGTTACCAAGCCTTCCGATTATCTTTGATCACCTCGTTACCTCGACCTTTGTTTCCGCCTTCGACCACGCTCTTCGTCTTGCCCTCCTTACTCTGTTCGTCCGATCGCCTGACCCCTGCCTGTTACTCGTTTACGATTCTGCATTATCCTCGTCTCTACGCTGCGTCCGCCGCTTGCTCTTGCCTCCGTGCCCCCTCCCCACGAACCCGTGACAGAAAGTAACAGTTATGAATATAGAAAGTAATGTACAGTATTTCAATGCTGTGAATTCAAAAGTTCGTTACTGATAATTCAACGGCTTTTAAAATTCCATACCTTGTCCTGAAGACTTTGGACACTGGAGACTCCTTCGTCCATGATTGGTGTTTTCCTTTGCTAAATAACCTTTTTATTCAATAAAATCAGTTTATTGTCAGGTTTAGATTATGGAAACAGCCCAGCACCAAAACCAGCCACAGCAACTTTAATTTTAAACATGGCGAAAGACCTGGCGATATTCACACGTCAGCGTTCATGATTTACACTTGAATGGAGTGAATAACAGCGACCGTGAAACACGACAATTACTACGTGACATTTGTGCGTTTTTTCATACGGTCGCTTTACATTAATACACTGACAAATATTTGTGTGTGTTCTGCTGTTTTTCTGGGCGGAACCGAGATCCTCTGGACCCTCTGGACGCATGTGCGCGTGTGGAGATGATAATTATTGTCCATGGAGATGTAGGGAGCCAACATCTCCAACTCCGCTTGGGTAACGTAACCGCCGCAGCCTCGGCGCTGGCAGTTCTCACCCGAGTGGAACTGCGACCAGAGCAGAGGATGATGGGAAGCGGAAGTCCTCCAGGCGGAGCAGGGTGGCACATGGTGGTTCAGTGACTGAGGCGACAGGAAGCTGGTGGAGGGCAGCATGACGTTGTTGTAGAGAGGAGCGTCTCCGAGTGCTGGTGTTTCTGCCCCTGTAAACTTGCCAGCGGTTTAGACATTAATGGCTGTGTGTTAACCCTCTTAGTTTTGAAGCTTTGATCTAAAAAACACCAATTTCTCTGCCATCGCAAAGCTGCAAAGATCCCCAAACTTCTTATAAGAAATCGCTCCATGTAATACTTCTCTCAGTGTAATACACGCATTTCTGATATCATTGACTCCCTTCCACTCAGACAACAATACACTATGACTTGATAAAATTCTAATTTACCTTTAGGCTGTTTCTTGATGATTCCTCCAGAAGATTAATCACCTCATGATAGGCATCTCTTTGAATCACTTCTCCAACTTCCCTAACTTCTGCGAGCCAAAAGTTCTCCCATGTCACTTTTCCTCCTAAAAAAGTCTCTCTCTATTTCTTCTTTCTTTGCCTTAACTTCCTCTTCTACCCTGTCTTCACACTGATTCACAGCTAAAATCTCCAAGGAGCACATTGTTTCCCCATCACGTCAGAAGATGGCATTTTGCTTTGGTGGACACGGGTAAGAGTTTGTTCTTATGAGTATTGGGGCCCTGGATTTGCTGAAGAGTTGCGTTGATGTGGCTCATTTTCAAGCCTACTACACTGGAATTGTCCACTGTTTCCTCATCGCAGAATTCGAGAGCAGATGCTTGCCATTTCTGAAAGTTCCCTTCTGATTCTGAGATGCATATAATGTCTTTGTGACTTTGCACGTCAGTGAAAAACTCATCGAATGTCTTCAGTAGAGGTGTCTCAACAGGCGATGTGAGGAGGAAGATCACCATGAAGGTTCCCTTGAGCAGGATGTCCTTGCAGATCAATGATACACAATTCTTTAGGTAAGTCCTCCTTATTCTACACCATGTATTTTCATCGCATGGAGTCTTGTTCCCACTGAAATCATTTAGTCAGTTACAAAATATCCAACTTGTTTGTTCAAACAAATGCAGATGACTCTCAAATTCTCTGATGCTCTTGCTCCTGGGAATTTTGTAGTTTTGTATGAAATGAAGGTTCACTTTATGGTGTTTATCAAATTCATGGCATAATCCCGACACCATGGAATCTGGGTCAAAGTCAAACACACAGAATAACTTCATCTTCAACATAAAATCTATGTGCTGAAGATCTTCCTCTGAAAACCTGTTCGTAACGAGCGTGTACCATTTCTCCTTTTCTATCCGTTTCTTCCCACTTGTTATAAGCATGATGAGTTTTTTTCCCAGATGTTTGCAGGGTTTTGGAATTGTGAATCTCTGTGATTTCTCTGCTGTCTCGCTTTGTGTATCTCTGCTGGGAATGTCTCTGTAAAATCTATTTATATCATCAACTGGTTCTGTTTTGGGACCAACTCTGTGATCTATTGTTGGCTTTTCCAGTCCAGTTTTATTGGACTCCTCTTTGAATTTTGGCAATGCGATGGAGAACACCGTATTTCTCACTAAGTTTACTGAAGGTTCGACATCAAATTCAACCACATAGTGTTGTTCTTTCCTGTTGATTCAATTACCAGAATGAACTTACAAGCAGGATAAGCGGTTGAAGATGGATGGATGGATGGACTTACAGGATTAAAAAAAAATTCTATTATTTCAAACACTCAAGTTATAACATGGTTATTGAATTATATTATCATTATTTTTAAAATAAATAAATAAATAATTAAGGGTAAGGATGATACGAGGGGATTTAAAAGGGCACCCATACCCGGAATCCTCTCAAGATCTGAACCCTCCTTAAAATTACTCCACACTCTAATCTAAACTATTCTAAATTCTATTGGATCATCTATCTACAAACAGAATAAACCCTAAGGAAGTAACTCAGACCCAAACCCTGAACCCAACTGGACACAGAACAACTGAATAGATAAATAATGTACTCCCAAACATATCCATAATACCCTGACCACAACTACTACTCAAAAAAAGAGGCCAAAAATCAACAGCAAATCCTCAATTGGGTGGAACAAGTTAAACCCCAAATCATGAAATACCACCTCCAACTGCACCACATCCACTTCAACAAAACCTTACTCAAGAGTAACATCCAAAACTCAAATAACCTCTACACTTAACAAAAAATGTATAAATTTAAAAAAAGGGGAAAGGCCCAACTTGGTATAAAAAATTTATATATAAAAAAAATTATATATAAAAACTTATAACCAAAATATCGTCAGCAAAACCTCAATCAGGAATAACACCTTAACCCCAGATAAACAAGATCCCACTTCCAACTGCATGGCTGAAACATGAACTTACACGAAGATCGTGTGCATTGATCACACCTGTCCGATCTCTTGCTCCTCCGATCGGGGGATAGAGAGACCACGTGATAGGTGGGCAGAGACAAGCCCAGACAGGCATGGTGAATGTACTGCCGAGACAGGTAGTCCACTCTTTACTCTGCTTAACCTATCATTCCGACATGCAGAATAAAACCTGCCGGAAAGAAAAAAAATCAGAGGAAGAAAGCCCAACTTCTACAACCGACGACCGACAAGGTCTGACCCAATTTTTTCCCCCATCGTAAGCCTAACAAGAGATTCCAACTTAATCCAAAAAATAAAAATATATTAAAATGAAAAAAAAAAAATTTCATAATGTCACGGTTCTCCCGGAGTAACAGCGCGAGCTGAGCGCTGTTGCGCACGCGCGGACTTCTTCCGGAGTGACGTCATAACTTCGCCCCGTCGTGTCAGATGTGCGTACACAGAAGTGCGCACAGCTGTTAGCGGTTGCCGGCTAATGAATGGACAGCTATATATACCGTGAGCCTTATAAGGACTAATATAAGGACTTATACGGAGCAACCTTGTTTTCATGCCTTGTTCTAGCCTTAGTCCTAGTCACAGTCATAGTTCTAGCCATAGCCAAGTTAGCTTTAGTCTTAGCCATAGTCAGTGAGCATAGCTTAGCTTAGGAGTTTTGTTTCTATTGTTTTGCTTTGCACTCAACACTGTAAATAAAACATCACCGTTTCACTGCGAAATATTTCATTGAGAAGGAAAAAAAATAAAAATTGATCATGGCTACTCAATAGCTGTCGCTGGTTATATAAAAATTATAAAACCCAAGAACAGGCACAAAAATCTAAGTTGGAAGTGTCAGTAACAGATTGATTCAGAGTACGGGGATTAGACCGATCCAAGTTTGGGTCAATTACACAATTTAAATCTCCATCGAAAATCAACAGGTGAGTATTTAAAAAAGGGAGATTGCTCAACAGTCTATTAGCAAATTCCACATCATTAAAGTTTGGAGCATATACATTTACCTGTCTTTGCATTAGAGTTCCAGCAACCATAATATATCTATAGTATATCTATAGTTCGCATCAGCAATAACATTAGTGAACGAAAACCTTTTGTCAATTAAAATAGCGACCCCTCTTGCTTTTGAATTAAAGTTCGAGTGGAAGACGTTTCAAATGTGTAAAAACCTTAGATCTCATGACAGGATTATGTCACGTATCGAGGGGATGAGGCACGGAAGCAGAAGCAGGTGGCATGTGTAAACGTAGTGTTAAGGGATGTTCAAAGGGCTTAATCGAGAAACAGGCAGTGGTCAGGCGATCGGACAAACAAAGCATAGAGGGCAAGACAAAAGCGTGGTCAAAGACGTAAACGAGGGTCAATGTAACTAGGAAAACAAACGAGAAGAGTAAAGGCTTGGAAACGCAGCGAACAAGTCAACTGAACGTATACTTCGCAACTAACTCCTGGGTGAATGACTCCTTAAGTAATAGAGGTGAGTGTGTGTGATTGCGGACAGGTGAGCGAGATCAGAACTCCGGGGAAGGTGAGCGCATGTGTGCATGGGAGGTGAATGTTGCTTCTTGGGAAATTGAGTTCTGACCGGACTAGGATATGACAGATTACCCATACCTCTGCCATTCCAACTAATAAATCTTAAAGGCGTGCCTGTCCCAGCTATGCTGGGATCCATATTACTAACCATTTAAATAACCATAGGAATATAAATAGCCAATTAGAGCTGAAGAGGGACACATACCCAAAGTCTCTATAAAACAAGGGAGACAGCAGTGTTTCCCACCTAGAGTTGTCCACAAAATGGACAAAGAGTAAGCTAAACAAAATTACCTAAACTAAAAAAAAATCCAGTAAGAGAAATGAACTAGAACTAGAAGATACGACCATATCACACTAATATTATCAATACTGCATTGGCTCCCAGTGAAATCTCTAAAACTATAAAATACTTTTATTAACCTATAAAGCACTAAACGGTCTCGCGCCACAGTATCTAAGCGACCTTTTGGTTTTATATGATCCGCCACGCCTACTTAGATCAAAAGATGCAGGCTATCTGACAGTACCTCGAATAGCGAAGGCTACAGCAGGGGGAAGAGCTTTCACTTATAGAGCCCCTCTGTTATGGAACAGTCTTCCTATTAGTGTTCGGGACTCAGACACAGTCTCAGTATTTAAGTCGAGGCTTAAAACGTATTTGTTTACTCAAGCCTACCCAGACTAGACTTTCTATTATACTAATTCATAGTCCTAATAATCTTTTTTCTCCCTCTCTCCTTCTGCTGAGCCACACACGATTTTATGGAGATACTAGAGCTCCAGATCCTTTCTGCCTCTGGACGGAGCTCAAATCTTCTCCAATTCCAGACTGTTGGGACTACGGCTGCTTCTAAGGCCATACAGATAAATCATATAAATCCATAATGAACTTTTTCACACTATCTGTTGTTACCCAGATGAGGATGGCTTCCCTTCTGAGTCGGGTTCCTCTCAAGGTTTCTTCCTCTTAAAACATCTTAGGGAGTTTATCCTTGCCACCGTCGCCACTCAGTGGCTTGCTCAGTTGGGATAAATTCACACCTTTTATATCTGTATACCGTGTTGATATTTCTGTAAAGCTGCTTTGAGACAATGTCTATTGTAAAAAGCGCTATACAAATAAAATTGAATTGAATTGAATCTAAGCCTTATCTATTTATAACCCAACTACTGTGACCAATTCAAAACCTATACCAAACCACAAAACTATCAGCATAAACACATTTAAATAAATAAACAAATTAATTAATTAAAAATAAATAAATAAAAACAAACAAACATCCTAGTTTCTCTAATAACTCCTCATACAATGCTTTATCAAGGGAATTAATAAATACCTCAGTGTGGGCACGTCCTATTCCTCCAGTCATAGCTGAACACACCAGCCGTACTGTGGAAAAATATTCAAAAGTTATCCAACTCGAAGCGAATACAATACCCTGGGTAGATTAAGATAGGGTACAGAAATATAATCGCTGCGAAGATTTAATTTTAAAATAGCTATTTTACGCGATTCCTCTCCAGGAACCGTCACCTTATTGTGGTGGAGAGGTTTGTGTGTCCCTATGAAAAAAAAGCAATCAGACAAAGTCCAAAACTGGGTTCCTAAACAAAAGCCCCCTAAGCTTACAAATCAGTGTCAAAAGAAGAGAAGAATTCCAGGAGGAAATACCAAGATCATGCTATATTGTGAATTATGTTACACAGTAAAAAAAAAAAATAAAGGTCTTGTAAAACTTTTCAAGTACATACAACTGACTAGGCATGTGCCATAAATATTAGGTATCATATGGATGTGAATAATTAGTTAAAGCAATGGAGATTGGTCTGTTCTAGAAAAAAAAAGGTGAATGCCCCACCTAGGGATAATTTTACTGCTTCAGAGAGGTATATAAAGACATGTTAGTGTATGTATAATTCAGACCCTCTGCAGCCTCTCACTTTATTGTTTCAATAAAGTTTATTTAATTTTTGACATCTACAAACCCGCTGTCTCTGAAGTTTTTTGACTTAGGCTGGAAAGATTGATTTTCTTCGAAAACAGGAACTGCCACAAGCCCGGATCAGTCTGATTCTTAAAAAAGACAAAGCTCCAAGTGAGTGTAAAAGTTATCGTCCAATTTCCCTGATCCAGTTAGATGTAAAAAAAATTTGTCGAAAATTCTGGATAACCGATTAAGTAAAGTTATGACATCTCTTATACATATAGATCAGGTGGGGTTTAGTCGGGGCTGTAGCTCTTCTGATAACATTAGATGTCTCATTGATATCAGGTTGTCAGTAGCGAATGATCAGTCTCCGGTTGCTGCCACCTCACTTGACACCGAAAAGGCATTTGATAAGGTAGAATGGGATTATCTTTTTCAGGGTTGCCCTCTTTCCCCATTATTGTTCTGTCTCGCCCTGGAACCATTAGTAGCTGCAATAAGAATGGAGAATGATTTTCCAGCAGTGGTGGAAGGAGGTGTGGCGCATAAGCTTTTGCTTTATGCAGATGATATTGTATTATTCGTCTCTGACCCTACTAGATCTATGCCTTGCCTCCACAGAATTGTTAATTCATTTTCCAAATTCTCAGGATACAAAGTCAACTGGTCTAAATCTGAAGCTTTGGCTCTGACAGCGTACTGTCCAGTAACGGCCTTTCAGCCTGGTGCCTTCCAGTGGCCCAAACAGGGCATTAAGTATTTGGGTATTTTATTTCCAAAAAATTAAGGTACTTTATGTGGTATAGACTTAAAGCAAACGTATTACACATGTTGCAAATGAGAGTTAACTGCTGTGTTCAGTTAGAGGACAATAAAGAGTGGTTTGACTAATCCTCACTAAGTGTGGAACAGGCATTAGCGATATCCGGAGTCAGGATGTTTCTAGGGGGGTTCTCACGGAAGTGGGAAACGGGAAGTAGTTCATGGATGCGGGTTCGAGCATCCAGGTTTGCCAAGCTCCCCTGCAAGCTTATTTTCATATTGCAAGGTAATATATTTTTAGCATCTATTAGAGATGCCTCAAGGAGTGACTCTTAATTTTGTTTTTTGGAACTGCAGAGGTCTACAACATGAAGTCATGAATAAATGAAAGGAAATGGACTCCAAAATTGTGTTTCTACATGAAACACACCTTTTAGAAAAGGATATTATAAAGATAAGGAGGAGATGGCAGGGTAGTGTATACACAATATCATTGTTATCCCAGGCCAGAGGAGTTATGACCATCATTCATAAAACAGTCCCACTTCAAGTGAAACAAGTACTTAAAGATAAGGTTGGAAGATATTTAATAGTCCAAGCTTCTCTATTCTCAGAAAACTTCAACTTTCTAAATCTGTATGGCCCCAATATAGATGAACCTAATTTTTTGTAGATCTGTTCCCTACTCTCTCGACATTAGTACCATACATGATAGCAGGGGATTTTAATAATCTTTGAATCATTGAATCCCAGAATGGGTAGATCCACAGGAGTGGATCAATCACATTTGCTAAAACAGGAGGAGCATTCTTGTTCTGAGTGTTGTTTGTTTTTTTTCTTTCTTTTTTGTTGGTTTGTTTGATTTATATATGTATACACACATTTTATTTTCCAGAGTAACTGCAGAGTTTTTATGGATGTATAGAATTTGAATGAATGTATATGAATGTAAAAGGCTGTATAAAGTGTTACAAAGTGAAAAATAAAAATTTTGTGGAGAAAAAAATAAAAATAAAAAAGTAAACATTCTTTTCTAATATAATATTAACATTGTAATCTTCACTATTTCTTGATATTCTTGACTGAAATAAATATGGCCACCTACATTAAGTTACTGTACATAGAAACAGCGATGAGAATAGAAATGTATTTCTAATATTATTAGAAATTTCAAAGAAAAAGGTCATCTATAGCATACATCAATACATTACAAAAATAATGATCATCAACAGGTTAAAAAAGGAGGGAGAGAGAGATTAATAGCGATGTCATGTCATATTACTTACCCAGAATACAGCTACTGGGAAATTGCCATTCCCGAGGGTGGACACATGAGGGCAGTCAAGCTCCATCCAGCACAACGTCACCTTAAACAGAAGGTATACTTAAAAATCCCGTAAAAAAACTGACCTGCCAGCTTAGGTCCACGTGTATGTGAATTTACTTCGCAAGGTTTAAACGCATCAGAGCTATTATATTTGAACTGCCTGATTCGAAGTTTAAGAATTGGGCAAGTGAACCACTTCTTCTAGTGCTTGATGTAAAGAGCAACATCATAAGACAACACAACTTCAAAAATATCGTGACTGAGGCAGGTTGGCAAGCCAGTCAAAGTTATTGAATTTTAATTATTATTTTTATTTTTTTAAACAAAAAAAAAACCTTGATTATTTAAAAAAATAGAGTTGTCATTGATAATAATAATGGAGTATACTATAGTGTGAATGATAAAAATGTAATTTAATTACTATTTATTTACAGAAATTCGTTAAGCAATAAAAACAGAATTTTTCTATAGTTGCTAAGGTGGGTTTTATATAGCACACTATGTTTATACGTGCAATAAAAAGGTATATCATTAATATTATACATGCAATAAAAATAAACACATACTTTATCCACACTATATCCTGATACTGCAATAAATTAGATATCCTGTGAAGTAGACGATTAACCACTTAGTACAATCTTATACAGATGCCCAGGTCATGCACTTTTTAGACAGTCCCTTACTGACTCACATAAAGCTCTGATGACCTGACCGTTTCACAAAGATTGGTTTCCGCGGGCTTTAACGGGAGAAAAGTAAAAAATATACATTCAGTTGTATTGGTTCGATGTGCTCTCAATACACATTATTGAGACAATACACGTTATGTCCTTTTCATCTGTTCATTTCTTGAGAAATAGAAGAGAGAAACTCGGATGTGCAGCGAATGTCCGATTTAAAGATTTAACCCAATTTAAACGCGGTGCGCGGATTACAAACCTGAGAGCACGGATTACACATCGCTGGGGGTTTTTTCTGACCTGACACTAGGGGGCTCTGTTATGGCGCAGATAAAAAAGGGTTTAAAATGGTCGGTGTTTTGAAAAAAAATTTTTTTTAAAAAAAAACAAAAAAAAAAAAAAAAATTGTTTGGGAGACCAGAAAAAAAAACACCCCCCCCCTTCCCAAAAAAAAAAAAAAACCGGCACATTTTAATACATATTCAACACTTACTCACTGTGCAACTAACTAACAAATAAGAAAAGGTGGTTTAAAAAATTTTTTCTCTTCTTTCACAAAAACACACCAAAAAACAAAAATGCCAAAACCAACAAAAAAAAAAAAAAAAAAGGGGGATCATTTCCAATGTGTAAGGTTATATGTTAAAAGGATAAAACGTTCTCTCTAGACAGCCAACAGGTCCATGTAATGTGCTACTATGATATTAATATAAATGTTATACTATGAAAATTAAAATTAATGGTTTACAACACAAAATCTGTATTGAAATAACTAAAACAATTATTGAACTTTAACTTCACAGAATGTGTTTATTTGTGCTTACCAGACAGATTTCCTGTGAAACGTTTATTATTATTTTTTTTACTCAGCTCGGCGTGGTCTGCGCGTTGTTTGTTTGTTTGTTCCCGAAAAGTTGCCAGATCAAGCGTAATGCGCCAGCGCACGTCATGCAACGTCTTGAGCGCTGCTTGGACAAGACAAAAGGCAATAACTTTAAAAACATAAAATGCTCGTTAAAAATATGCTTTCTTTATATTATGCAGCGTCGTGGCACATAGACAACTGAAAAGCCAAAAAATTAAAAATAAAGACTGAGCTTCAAAACATACAATTATGCTTTTTAACACATTGTTTTATTAATATGATGCAATGCCATACACATGCAATACGATGCATATGGCCAAAAAAAAAAAATAAAATTGTACTTTAAAACATATCACACATTGCATTTTATATATGTGATTTGTTGTTTAAAAAAAAACAAGGAAAAAAAAAAACAGTTCAAAGAGCATGCATCTGTAGTAAACAGTGATTCACTGTTGAGTGTATTTTACTGTTGTTTTAAGGGTTATAGCAATAACCAAAAAGTATTGACAGTCTTTAACTGTTAAATAAATGGTAATTTCATGTTTTATAATTTACTGAAAGTCTTTCAGCGTTAAAACTACAGACATTTTTTTACAGTGTAGTTCTTAAACAACATCATCTCATTCACATTTTAAATTTACGTTTATTCACTTAGACGCTTTTATCCAATTGTGACAATGTCCATTCTTAAACACGATAAATAAATAAACAAAATGAAAAGGTTAGATACATCCATCCATCCATCCATCCATCTTCAACCGCTTATTCCTTCTTCAAGGTCACGGGGAACCTGGAGCCTATCTCAGGAAGCATCGGGCACAAGGCGGGGTACACCCTGGACAGGGTGCCAGTCCATCACAGGGCACAATCACATACATACTCACACACACACACATTCATACGTGTGCACAGAAGCAACCTCCCCTGGCGCACCCTGGGCCACGTTCTGTATCATATTGTTGAGTGGCTAATTCTTCCAGCACAATGGTTCCACTATGAAGTGGAACCTCAACACGAACAGAAGAAGAAGAAGAAGACATAATGATAATAAACGGCTCATCTATAAAAACAAACAAAGATTATGTAACATACATAGCAGTATAGTTGTCATAAAAGTACACAAATTAATAACAAACCTTTAATGTTACTAGAAATATAAAGCATTACATTTTATATAATATTTATATATTTGTCCTTACCTCACTGTACCGTGTTCTAAATATTTAAACAGCTGAAAAAAGAACAAGCCCTGCGATGGACTGGCACCCTGTCCAGGGTGTACCCTGCCTTGTGCCCTATGCTTCCTGGGATAGGCTCCAGGTTCCCCGCGACCCTGAAAAGGATTATGTGGTAGAAGATGGATGAATGGAAAAAAGAAAAATTGCTCAGTTTTTTGAGAAGATGAAGTGGCTCTTAAAAGAGCCTTTGTGTATATTAGACAGATTTGTTGTTGAAGTGTGCTCTACCCAAAAACGGCGGGCCAGCAGAATATCTTTGGGCATGATGGTCACTCTCTTGGTGTGGATACCACACAGGTTGGTTTCCACAAACAGAATGACCAGGTATGCCTAGCTCGCCTCCTGCAGGGTCCCAGCACGGAACTGCACCGTGAGGCCTGTAGTGGGTCCCAGCACTGTAGTGGTTAGAGTTTCTGTTTGTGTTTTGGTTTATGCAAGTTCTGACCTTTCTTTTGAAAATTAAAAATTTCTGTGGCCTCATGAAGTGATTTATGATTTATGATGACAAAAGTCCAATAAACAGTTTTTCTTTTGTTCATCTGTGGTGTAGTTGTTGGTGTTCATGTTGTGGTTTGTGCAGGTTCTAACCTTTCTTTTGGCAAGTTTGTTGCCTTGGATGTGTTGGGGCCCCGGGGGAGAGAGTATGCATGTTGGGACCCCTGGGGCCCCTGTGTGGGGCATGAGAGCCCCTGGGGAGAGTGTTAGGGTTAGGGCTAGAGTGTATGCCCCTGTGGAGAGTGTATGCGTGTTGGGGCCCGAGTGTGTTGGGGGGCCACTGGGTGTGTGGGAGCCCCTGGAAACCCTTGGGGGCATGGGGGTTCCTGTGTATGTTGAGGCCCCTAGGGGCCCCTGTGTGTATTGGGTGAATAAAGAGAACCCATGTCACACCCCTCTTCATCTCCCTCCACTGGCTTCCTGTAGCCGCCCGCATCAAATTCAAGGCATTGATGCTTACCTACAAGGCTTGTCTGGAACAGTGTTCTTCTACCTCAACTCTCTCCTGAAGGCTTACGTTCCCTCTCGCATTCTGCAATCAATCAACGACCGACGCTTAGCAGTTCCTACTCAGCATGGCTCAAGGTCCCTTTCAAGAACCTTCAAACCTCCATCCGGACCGCAGAATCTGTCACCATCTTCAAGAAACAGCTAAAGACTCACCTCTTCCGTGAACACCTAACCAACCCCTTAAAAAAAAAAAAAACACAACTTACTCTAGCACTTACACCTCTACTCTGCACACTTTGCTTCTTCTGGAAGTCAATTAATGGATCTTGTACAGTAGCACTACTTGTATTGTTCTCTGCTTGATATACCTTTCCTTATATTGTCTCATTTGTAAGTCACTTTGGATAAAAGTGTCTGCTAAATGAATTAATGTAAATGTAAGTAAAATTAGATTGATAAAATTTATGGTTTGTTCAGGTCAAGATCTGTGAAATAAAATCTGTTGTTATAAACTCGGAACTTCATTCGCTCATCCTAACCACTTACACCTCTGCTCTCAGGGAAAGCAGAGTATATACCTCTTCTGTTATTTATTTATCCTTCTCTTTGTTATTTATATCCTTCTTAAGCATTTTCTTATATGTACTCTGTGGTAAAATATAACACTCAGGGAGAAAAATGAAATATCCTTTTTATTGACAAACAATAAAAACAAGTGAAAGTGAATTTTATTTATTTTCTAAATATTGGATATTATTTAGGTCTCTTGACATACCTTGTTCAATAAAAGCATCATGGTTTCTTTGAGATTTTTCTTTCGTTCTTTTCTTAAACTACAACGTTGCAATTAAAAGGATTTTCATTTCCATTTCCAAAAAATAGAAATAAACACTGACGCTTATTAATTACTTATTAAAAGAAATATCTACCCTGCATTTACATTTTTTTGGTAATGAAAAGCCCATTGAAACGTTTCTAAAGTGCGTCACACCAAAGACACCATTTTCATTTACTGTAAGGGTTCTGCTGCGATTAAATATAAACCCTGAAAACTGAAAAAATTGAACACAATTTACAGTTTCTTCATGAAGAGAAATATAGTATTGATTTAACGTATTGCTTCAAAAGAACAGCAGGTTTCATAGCTGACTGGAGCGATTAGCCAGCTTATCCTTGATGTAGTCAAACACATTCTTCACTTGATGAGGATGATGATGACGACTGTAGTGCTTACAGTAGTCCTGCAGCAGATTGTATAACTTGCCTGTGGAAGGACAGAGACGTCTATTAAGACTTTTGTGGGATTACTGTAATAAAATACTGAACACAATTAACACTATGTTAATGTGGGATAAATGTAGTCCCTATAGTCCTTTTAGTCTACATGTGCTCCTCATGTGTTACTCACCCACAGTCATGTTGTGACTCTTCAGAAACTTGTGCATTCTCTGCAAGTGCTCTGCCTGCTGCTCATTGCCAAAGGTGAAGTAGGCCAAGTCTCGCTCAGCCACAGCTGCAGCCATCATCTGAATAAGAGCTTTTATAGACCAGTGAAAGATTAGGTTTTGAAATATTCTAACATTCAGTACATACAGGATAACAGGACGTGTGGAGCAGGTGCTGCTGATTACCTTTGAGCATTGGATCACCTTTAAAAGCTCCGCATCCCCAGTTGCCAGTAGCAATAGCAGAAGTGTATTCAGTAGGAACGTTACCCTTCTTGAAGCCGACGTATGCCTTTTAAAAACAAGGACGGAGAATAAAATTCAGCCCGCTCAATATAAGGTACAAAGTCATTCATGTTTCAGAGAAACTTCGGACCTTGAGTAGCTCTCGTTTGATGCTTTTCTCAGTGAACTGCTGTCTCAGGTCGTCAAATTTCAAAGCGTCGATGGCAACAATCTGACAGTAAAGCCGTTTCCATTCATCCCTATAACAAAGCCACTGGGTTAAAACCTAATCTTACTCAATACTTCATTAAAAATTCAAAATTGCTCAAACTTTTAGCGGACAGTAACTAAGGCATAAAAGACAGCTGAGCTGGATAATATATGAGCTGCTAATAATATAATTATTACAGTATCAATATAAATGTATTTACAAATAAGGAATTCATCTGCAACGTTAATCATGTAAAATTGCCTTGAATGTGCACTTCCCAACTCTCCAGTTTACTCGAGGTGACCTTATTTGCATTTTCTTGTTTAGGTCTTTACCTTTTGGTTTGGTCTGTATGGGGGCTGTGCCACTCAAAAGTATCGCTGTAGCCACAGGTATTGCTGTACATCTGGACGCCTGAAGAAACAGTGGTCATTTTTTTTTTAAATTCTTTTAAGTTTTAGTGCATTTCTATTATATAGCTTTTCTTAGCACTGGGAACAAATTTAAAAGTTGTGGAATTTCTTTTGTCAACTTTTTTTGTCTAATTATCTCTCTCTCTGTCTCATATACAGTATCTCACAAAAAGTGAGTACACCCCTCACATTTGTTTAAATATTTGATTATAACTTTTCATGTGACAACACTGAAGAAGTGACACTTTGCTACAATGTAATGTAGTGAGTGTACAGCTTGTGTAACAGTGTCAATTTGCTGTCCCCTCAAAATAACTCTTCACAAAGCCATTAATGTCTAAACTCCTGGCAACAAAACTGACTACACCCCTAAGTGAAAATGTCCAAATTGGGTCCAATTAGCCAAATTCCCTCCCCGGTGTCATGTGACTTGTTAGTGTTACAAGGTCTCAGGTGTGAATGGGGAGCAGGTGTGTTAAATTTGGTGTCATAGCTCTCACACTCCCTCATACTGGTCACTGGAAGTTCAACATTGCACCTCATGGCAAAGAATTGTCTGAGGATCTGAAAAAAAGAATAGTTTTTGATGGCCTAGGCTATAAGAAGATTGCCAAGACCCTGACACTGAGCTGCAGCACGGTGGCCAAGACCATACAGCGGTTTAACAGGACAGGTACCTCAGAACAGGCCTCGCCATGGTCGACCAAAAAAGTTGGGTGCACGTGCTCAGCGTCACATCCAGAGGTTGTCTTTGAGAAATAGACGTACAAGTGCTGCCAGCATTGTTGCAGAGGCTGAAGGGGGGGGGGGATCAACCTATCAGTGCTCAGACCATACACCGCACACTGCATCAAATTGGACTACATAGCAATCGTCCCAGAAGGAAGCCTGTTCTAAAGATGATGCACAAGAAAGCCCGCAAACAGTTTGCTGAAGACAAACAGACTAAGGACATGGATTACTGGAACCATGTCCTATGGTCTGATGAGACCAAGATAAACTTATTTGGTTCAGATGGTGTCAAGTGTGCGTGGCAGCAACCAGGTGAGACAAGACACGTGTGTCTTGCCTACAGTCAAGCATGGTGGTGGGAGTGTCATGGTCTTGGGCTGCATGAGTGCTGCCGGCACTGGGGAGCTACAGTTCATTGAGGGAACCATGAATGCCAAAATGTACTGTGACATACTGAAGCAGAGCATGATCCCCTCCCTTCAGAGACTGGGCCGCAGGGAAGTATTCCAGCATGATAACGACCCCAAACACACCTCCAAGACGACCACTGCCTTGCTAAAGAAGCTGAGGGTGAAGGTGATGGACTGGCCAAGCATGTCTCCAGACCTAAACCCTATGGAGCATCTGTGGGGCATCCTCAAACGGAAGGTGGAGGAGCACAAGGTCTCTAACATCCACCAGCTCCGTGATGTCGTCATGGAGGAGTGGAAGAGGACTCTAGTGGCAACCTGTGAAGCTCCGGTGAACTCCATGCCCAAGAGGGTTAAGGCAGTGCTGGAAAATGATGGTGGACACACAAAATAGACACTTTGGGCCCAATTTGGACATTTTCACTTAGTCATTTTTGTTGCCAGCGGTTTAGACATTAAGGCCAGTGGTTTAGCTGTGCGTTGAGTTATTTTGAGGGGACAGCAAATTGACACTGTTACACAAGCTGTACACTCACTACTTTACATTGTAGCAAAGTGTCATTTCTTCAGTGCTGTCACATGAAAAGATATAATCGAATATTTACAACAATGTGAGAGGTGTACTCACTTTTGTGGGATACTGTATATAAAAAACAAACACACAGTGTACATAGTGTCCATCATGACAATGTCCTTGCCATGCTGTGTTGCCTTAAACTTTCGAAGTGCTAGTAATTAATTTATTCTGACAGCATGTGAGGGTTCGAGAGTCGCAGCTTTGGGAAAACTCTCGTATTGGGTTATCCTTGTAAACGTCTTCCACTACCAACAAATAAACTAATGCTTCCTCTGAAGCATTTTCTATATTTTTTACTTTTATTTTTACACATTAAGCACACTGATTGGTCCCTACCTGTGATCTTCAGACATTCGTTGTCGGCCAGTTTTTCTGTGAAGAGCCTGGCCACAATCAGTTCAGGACACTGAATGAAACGAATCTCTTCCTGCACCAGTCCTTGCCCAAGCACTCCTCCACCTACCATCTTGGCAGCAAAATCCACCTTTCCAGAGTGAGGGAGAAAAGGATTGTGGTGATGTTTTGCTGGTTACTATGGTAACTGGTTAAATTCAAGTGAAAGCATCTCAGTCCAATTACTGTACTTCTTCATTATAATATATTTATCCATAAAATAGCCAGTAACCAGGAAAATCCAACTTGGGAGTTGAGTTTGAAAGACTAACCTGCAGCATGCCTTTACCTTCCTTCTCGATGCAGCCTTTCGAGTACACCTGGAGGTTGGTCAAATTTCCCACCTGCCTAGAAGTCGAACTTAATTAGTCTATGGATGAGTTTATTTACTTCACAAACAGACTGAAGGTAACTTACTTATTCCATTCAGGGTACTCAGATTCTTTAATGCAAATTCTTTCAAAAGTGACCAGTCCATCAGGTTTAGAGTCTATTCCACAACACAGAACAACATAAATGCACGGTAAGCATTACAATTTCATGTGACATGAAAGACGTGTCGGAATGAAGTGAGGAGGTCCAGTGATTGACGGTGAGTGCGAAACCTAAAGCTGCTCATCTGCTCATGACTCCAGACAGTTAAAGCAACTTACTATTTTAATAACAATATGCTGATGTGCATTCATTACCTTCTTTGGTTACAGTGTTGAAGTAGTGAAAAAGGGCTCTCAGCTTCTGAAACTTCCGTGGAGACCTTTCAGCGAACAGGCTGTGCAAAGAACAAAAGCAGAATGCATGATTTAGGTTTATAGAAGTGAACGTATGACACTCAATATCAAACCGGGGACCATGGATTTGTGAGGCAGCAACACTGCCCACTGTGTCACTATGCAGCCAATAAAAACTTGTATATTTCACTGACTAGTGGCTATTTGACTCATTGCCGTGGTCTGGGTTTGACTCCTGGTGAGGGAACCTACCCCAGACAATGGAGGGGTGCACGAGCCAATGCACTCTCAGTGCTGGTCCCAAGCCCGGAAATGAGGAGGGTTGCATCTGGCATAAAACTTAGGTTTGTGCCAGATTCAAAATGGATGATCTGCTGTGGCGACCCCAAACGTGGGCAGTCGAAATAGGGAAATATAAGTAGATATTTATCAAAGTAGTTGTACAAGCTAGAAGTCTGGGGAAACTTAGGAATAATCTAATTAAACATTGTTTATAACTATTAGTAGTAAAAGAGGAAGACATTTATTTATTTTTATTCTATTTATTGAGTTAGGGAAGACCTCTTGGATAAAATACGAGTTAGTTAGTTATGTCAATTTGTTCCATAAAAGGCAACATGGTGGCCCAGTGGGTGGCATTACTGCCTCCCAGGTCCAGCAAGTTCTTGTTCTCCTCAAGTCAATGTGAAAGGGATGGCATAACTCTCTCTCCCCTCTAAATTACAGTGACACTAGCCAATCATGGGCATCTGTGAGCTCATGTATGTGGAAGAGGGCAGATAGCGCTGCAGTTTGAAAAGATTTGGTTGGCTTTACATGTATCAGAGGAAGTACATACTAGTCTTCACCCTCCCTGGTTATTCATGTAATAGCTAGCAAGAGGGAGGGAACTGGCAGTTGACCAAAAGGAGAGGGGTGGGGACACCAATAAAAAGAAAAGCTGCAGTGCACTTCAGCAGCAAATGTAAAGTTCGTAATAAAAAAAAGTTCTGAAAGAGAGTGAGGGAGAGAGAGAGAGAGAGAGAGTACTTTATGGAGAAGCACCTTTGCAAATAAAGTGCTTCTACATAAAGAAACACATACTATAAAAGGAAATGAATTAGAGTGAACTGTGACACCTGCTGAAGTTGATGGTGGGATAATTGCTGTATTCACAGTTGGGATGAGTTGCATTTCTGCGGGGAAATGTGCAGAAGAACGCATTGGCCAGCAGGCAGGAGATCTGCTCCTGGGACATCGTTATGGCATGGTTGTGGTTCTGCCTCAGCAAAGGGATGGGCTGCACACATGCACAACATACAAGTAAACGAACAGCCGAAAATAATGAAATGACAAATGTATTTGCCAGGAAAATGAGTAATATTTACATTACTGAATAGAATTCGAAAGAGGTACTTACATGTTGGATGAGCTCAGGCAACTTCAGTGCAAGTTTGGCCATTTTTGAGATCACATTGGGAAAATTGTTCTCCAGCTTTGGCATTTTCTGGTGAATGAATTAATAAACAATAAATCACTGTTCTGTATAATACGTCAGTCGGTTGCTTTGTAGGTATAGTGTAGCCCAACTGGTGCTTTTCACAATTAGTCAGTCCCTCCCTATTCCATTTATCAACAGCCAGGGACCACTGCAGGACCACAGCTGATCAGGTGATACCTGGCTAGTGGACCATTTTCATCCAGCAGTGACACTGATACAGTACTGCAAATACTGGGGAGCTCATTTACTGGTCACTGGATTAGACAAGGCTACCTTGTTGTTCCTTCTTGTTGGTGTACAGTAGACCAGGCTTATACTTAGTGTGAATATGGGCACCTAGAGTGGTCTCATTGTTCACAAACTTGCTCTGCATACCTTTCGTTCTACTTTGGATTCTAAAGAGGCGCACGGTGGCTTAGTGGTTAGCACGTTCGCCTCACAGGTCTGGGGTTCGAGTCCCGCAGTTGTCATCTTGTTGTGACAACTGAGTCTATTTCTTTCATTATGCTGATGCCATATTGCTATTCCACTACATGCGCACGTTGCGTTAATATTTTTGGGGGCTTTGCACAACTGCTGTGCGCACTGGCAGTGCAGCATGTAGTGTTGCCACCTCACAGTTCCATGGTCCTTGGTTCAATCCTGAGTTTTACAAGATTTCGTTATGTCCATGTGGGTTTCCTCCAGGTATGCCCGTTTCATCCCACCTTCAAAGTAGGTCAACCAGGTACTCTAAATTAACCCAGGTTTGAATCAGTGTGTGCAATGAACCGTGCGATGAACTGCGATGTTCTGGGATGATACTGCGATACCCTGCGATGAACTGGCGTTCCATCCATTGTGTATGCCCACTTCATGTTCCTGGGATAAACTCCAAGTCAACGGTGACCTTGACGATGATAAAGTGGCTACTAAAGGATGAATGAATGAACAATCAATCTGCCAAATGAACACAGGATACAACCATTAATATCGAGTATAAACCAGCCTTAGAAACTAAAAGTTATCTTTAACCATGCCTGGTGCTAATCTCTAGCCTTCATCTGTGTCCGTTACTGAAAACGGGACTGCTGTTGGCTGGTTAGTTTTGATTTGTAGATCACTAGGAACTCAAATGGGACAATCCAGCACCCTAATCATATCTGGTCAGCTGTGGCCCTCTGCTCATCTTTGTCCATTGAGAGAGCTGTCAAATTGTCCACAGCAACCATTGGGCTACAACCAGGAGCTTATCAAGTCACTGACCGCAACATATGAGGAAAGGCCATCGAAATACCAGTCCCTGCTGTAGGATTGATTGTAACTTTTAATGGCCATCTGAAATAACAGAACACACTTAATTGTTAACACTGCACTATAAATCTTGTGTATATTTATGTGTTACATACATTACAATACCTCTACATCTCCTACTGAAACACCCTTATCTGTAAGATTTTTAAGAGCTTTCTCTGTGGCTGCCCAGCGAGACCCCATGTAATTCGGTGGCTATAAAAAAAACAAAAAAAAAACAACACCACATCTTAAATATATTTTCAGTGATGGAAACTCCCTTTACATATTTAGTCCTAAAAGTGTTTGAAACAATACACTTACATAACATTGGGGTAATTTCACATGGAGCTTGTCCCAACGATGCATTCCTTTATATGGTACTATTCTGCCAGCATTAAATTTGTTTATCTGTTGAGACAAAATGACTTGCATGAACACTGTTATATTTTTGTCCCTGTCACTTTATCAAATCGCTAAGCTACTACTGTCCTGTATAAATATGAAAAAACACAAGTTACTATTCTAATGCTTAACAAATACAGCTTGGTCTGTGGCTTTTTATAATTTGAGATTAATGTTAAGGCTCTTACATCTATAAGCACTGTGTGATTCATGTCTGCAGACAATTTGTCCAGCTCCATGTGGCACTCGGGTTCTTTCTTCAGCTTTCCCTCACCCCGTGTATCTCTGGGCTGTGCCTCAGCGCCTGGTTTTTGCCTCGGGTTGGTGTCTTCATTACTGGAGGACTCACTGTGCTTTCGTTTCGAGCCATCCGTTGTGTCGTGGCTCGATCCTGGTTTGCTTTCCCTGGCCATGTCTGAGTGTGTGAGGCATTCCTTCACTTGACTCGCTACAGCCCGACAGACTGTTAAACTGTAGCGTTACAAACGTTTCGAATAAAAAAGAGCGAATTGGTTCATTTCCAATGTGTAAGGTTATATGTTAAAAGGATAAAACGTTCTCTCTAGACAGCCAACAGGTCCATGTAATGTGCTACTATGATATTAATATAAATGTTATACTATGAAAATTAAAATTAATGGTTTACAACACAAAATCTGTATTGAAATAACTAAAACAATTATTGAACTTTAACTTCACAGAATGTGTTTATTTGTGCTTACCAGACAGATTTCCTGTGAAACGTTTATTATTATTTTTTTTACTCAGCTCGGCGTGGTCTGCGCGTTGTTTGTTTGTTTGTTCCCGAAAAGTTGCCAGATCAAGCGTAATGCGCCAGCGCACGTCATGCAACGTCTTGAGCGCTGCTTGGACAAGACAAAAGGCAATAACTTTAAAAACATAAAATGCTCGTTAAAAATATGCTTTCTTTATATTATGCAGCGTCGTGGCACATAGACAACTGAAAAGCCAAAAAATTAAAAATAAAGACTGAGCTTCAAAACATACAATTATGCTTTTTAACACATTGTTTTATTAATATGATGCAATGCCATACACATGCAATACGATGCATATGGCCAAAAAAATAAAGATTGTACTTTAAAACATATCACACATTGCATTTTATATATGTGATTTGTTGTTTAAAAAAAAACACAAGGAGAAAAAAAAACAGTTCAAAGAGCATGCATCTGTAGTAAACAGTGATTCACTGTTGAGTGTATTTTACTGTTGTTTTAAGGGTTATAGCAATAATGCAAAAAGTATTGACAGTCTTTAACTGTTAAATAAATGGTAATTTCATGTTTTATAATTTACTGAAAGTCTTTCAGCGTTAAAACTACAGACATTTTTTTACAGTGTAGTTCTTAAACAACATCATCTCATTCACATTTTAAATTTACGTTTATTCACTTAGACGCTTTTATCCAATTGTGACAATGTCCATTCTTAAACACGATAAATAAATAAACAAAATGAAAAGGTTAGATACATCCATCCATCCATCCATCCATCTTCAACCGCTTATTCCTTCTTCAAGGTCACGGGGAACCTGGAGCCTATCTCAGGAAGCATCGGGCACAAGGCGGGGTACACCCTGGACAGGGTGCCAGTCCATCACAGGGCACAATCACATACATACTCACACACACACACATTCATACGTGTGCACAGAAGCAACCTCCCCTGGCGCACCCTGGGCCACGTTCTGTATCATATTGTTGAGTGGCTAATTCTTCCAGCACAATGGTTCCACTATGAAGTGGAACCTCAACACGAACAGAAGAAGAAGAAGAAGACATAATGATAATAAACGGCTCATCTATAAAAACAAACAAAGATTATGTAACATACATAGCAGTATAGTTGTCATAAAAGTACACAAATTAATAACAAACCTTTAATGTTACTAGAAATATAAAGCATTACATTTTATATAATATTTATATATTTGTCCTTACCTCACTGTACCGTGTTCTAAATATTTAAACAGCTGAAAAAAGAACAAGCCCTGCGATGGACTGGCACCCTGTCCAGGGTGTACCCTGCCTTGTGCCCTATGCTTCCTGGGATAGGCTCCAGGTTCCCCGCGACCCTGAAAAGGATTATGTGGTAGAAGATGGATGAATGGAAAAAGAAAAATTGCTCAGTTTTTTGAGAAGAAGTAGAGTGGCTCTTAAAAGAGCCTTTGTGTATATTAGACAGATTTGTTGTTGAAGTGTGCTCTACCCAAAAACGGCGGGCCAGCAGAATATCTTTGGGCATGATGGTCACTCTCTTGGTGTGGATACCACACAGGTTGGTTTCCACAAACAGAATGACCAGGTATGCCTAGCTCGCCTCCTGCAGGGTCCCAGCACGGAACTGCACCGTGAGGCCTGTAGTGGGTCCCAGCACTGTAGTGGTTAGAGTTTCTGTTTGTGTTTTGGTTTATGCAAGTTCTGACCTTTCTTTTGAAAATTAAAAATTTCTGTGGCCTCATGAAGTGATTTATGATTTATGATGACAAAAGTCCAATAAACAGTTTTTCTTTTGTTCATCTGTGGTGTAGTTGTTGGTGTTCATGTTGTGGTTTGTGCAGGTTCTAACCTTTCTTTTGGCAAGTTTGTTGCCTTGGATGTGTTGGGGCCCCGGGGGAGAGAGTATGCATGTTGGGACCCCTGGGGCCCCTGTGTGGGGCATGAGAGCCCCTGGGGAGAGTGTTAGGGTTAGGGCTAGAGTGTATGCCCCTGTGGAGTTAGCGTGTTTGCGGGGGGGCCCCGAGTGTGTTGGGGGGCCACTGGGTGTGTGGGAGCCCCTGGAAACCCTTGGGGGGCATGGGGGTTCCTGTGTATGTTGAGGCCCCTAGGGGCCCCTGTGTGTATTGGGTGAATAAAGAGAACCCATGTCACACCCCTCTTCATCTCCCTCCACTGGCTTCCTGTAGCCGCCCGCATCAAATTCAAGGCATTGATGCTTACCTACAAGGCTTGTCTGGAACAGTGTTCTTCTACCTCAACTCTCTCCTGAAGGCTTACGTTCCCTCTCGCATTCTGCAATCAATCAACGACCGACGCTTAGCAGTTCCTACTCAGCATGGCTCAAGGTCCCTTTCAAGAACCTTCAAACCTCCATCCGGACCGCAGAATCTGTCACCATCTTCAAGAAACAGCTAAAGACTCACCTCTTCCGTGAACACCTAACCAACCCCTTAAAAAAAAAAAAAAACACAACTTACTCTAGCACTTACACCTCTACTCTGCACACTTTGCTTCTTCTGGAAGTCAATTAATGGATCTTGTACAGTAGCACTACTTGTATTGTTCTCTGCTTGATATATCGCTTTCCTTATATTGTCTCATTTGTAAGTCACTTTGGATAAAAGTGTCTGCTAAATGAATTAATGTAAATGTAAGTAAAATTAGATTGATAAAATTTATGGTTTGTTCAGGTCAAGATCTGTGAAATAAAATCTGTTGTTATAAACTCGGAACTTCATTCGCTCATCCTAACCACTTACACCTCTGCTCTCAGGGAAAGCAGAGTATATACCTCTTCTGTTATTTATTTATCCTTCTCTTTGTTATTTATATCCTTCTTAAGCATTTTCTTATATGTACTCTGTGGTAAAATATAACACTCAGGGAGAAAAATGAAATATCCTTTTTATTGACAAACAATAAAAACAAGTGAAAGTGAATTTTATTTATTTTCTAAATATTGGATATTATTTAGGTCTCTTGACATACCTTGTTCAATAAAAGCATCATGGTTTCTTTGAGATTTTTCTTTCGTTCTTTTCTTAAACTACAACGTTGCAATTAAAAGGATTTTCATTTCCATTTCAAAAAATAGAAATAAACACTGACGCTTATTACTTACTTATTAAAAGAAATATCTACCCTGCATTTACATTTTTTGTTAATGAAAGCGCCCATTGAAACGCGTTTCTAAGTGCGTCACACCAAAGACACCATTTTCATTTACTGTAAGGGTTCTGCTGCGATTAAATATAAACCCTGAAAACTGAAAAAATTGAACACAAATTTACAGTTTCTTCATGAAGAGAAATATAGTATTGATTTAACGTATTGCTTCAAAAGAACAGCAGGTTTCATAGCTGACTGGAGCGATTAGCCAGCTTATCCTTGATGTAGTCAAACACATTCTTCACTTGATGAGGATGATGATGACGACTGTAGTGCTTACAGTAGTCCTGCAGCAGATTGTATAACTTGCCTGTGGAAGGACAGAGACGTCTATTAAGACTTTTGTGGGATTACTGTAATAAAATACTGAACACAATTAACACTATGTTAATGTGGGATAAATGTAGTCCCTATAGTCCTTTTAGTCTACAGTGCTACTCATGTGCTCCTCATGTGTTACTCACCCACAGTCATGTTGTGACTCTTCAGAAACTTGTGCATTCTCTGCAAGTGCTCTGCCTGCTGCTCATTGCCAAAGGTGAAGTAGGCCAAGTCTCGCTCAGCCACAGCTGCAGCCATCATCTGAATAAGAGCTTTTATAGACCAGTGAAAGATTAGGTTTTGAAATATTCTAACATTCAGTACATACAGGATAACAGGACGTGTGGAGCAGGTGCTGCTGATTACCTTTGAGCATTGGATCACCTTTAAAAGCTCCGCATCCCCAGTTGCCAGTAGCAATAGCAGAAGTGTATTCAGTAGGAACGTTACCCTTCTTGAAGCCGACGTATGCCTTTTAAAAACAAGGACGGAGAATAAAATTCAGCCCGCTCAATATAAGGTACAAAGTCATTCATGTTTCAGAGAAACTTCGGACCTTGAGTAGCTCTCGTTTGATGCTTTTCTCAGTGAACTGCTGTCTCAGGTCGTCAAATTTCAAAGCGTCGATGGCAACAATCTGACAGTAAAGCCGTTTCCATTCATCCCTATAACAAAGCCACTGGGTTAAAACCTAATCTTACTCAATACTTCATTAAAAATTCAAAATTGCTCAAACTTTTAGCGGACAGTAACTAAGGCATAAAAGACAGCTGAGCTGGATAATATATGAGCTGCTAATAATATAATTATTACAGTATCAATATAAATGTATTTACAAATAAGGAATTCATCTGCAACGTTAATCATGTAAAATTGCCTTGAATGTGCACTTCCCAACTCTCCAGTTTACTCGAGGTGAGCTTATTTGCATTTTCTTGTTTAGGTCTTTACCTTTTGGTTTGGTCTGTATGGGGGCTGTGCCACTCAAAAGTATCGCTGTAGCCACAGGTATTGCTGTACATCTGACGCCGCGAAGAAACAGTGGTCATTTTTTTTTAAATTCTTTTTAAGTTTTAGTGCATTTCTATTATATAGCTTTTCTTAGCACTGGGAACAAATTTAAAAGTTGTGGAATTTCTTTTGTCAACTTTTTTTGTCTAATTATCTCTCTCTCTGTCTCATATACAGTATCTCACAAAAAGTGAGTACACCCCTCACATTTGTTTAAATATTTGATTATAACTTTTCATGTGACAACACTGAAGAAGTGACACTTTGCTACAATGTAATGTAGTGAGTGTACAGCTTGTGTAACAGTGTCAATTTGCTGTCCCCTCAAAATAACTCATCACAAAGCCATTAATGTCTAAACTCCTGGCAACAAAACTGACACACCCCTAAGTGAAAATGTCCCAAATTAATTAAATTAGCCAAATTCCCTCCCGGTGTCATGTGACTTGTTAGTGTTACAAGGTCTCAGGTGTGAATGGGGAGCAGGTGTGTTAAATTTGGTGTCATAGCTCTCACACTCCCTCATACTGGTCACTGGAAGTTCAACATTGCACCTCATGGCAAAGAATTGTCTGAGGATCTGAAAAAAAGAATAGTTTTTGATGGCCTAGGCTATAAGAAGATTGCCAAGACCCTGACACTGAGCTGCAGCACGGTGGCCAAGACCATACAGCGGTTTAACAGGACAGGTACCTCAGAACAGGCCTCGCCATGGTCGACCAAAAAAGTTGGGTGCACGTGCTCAGCGTCACATCCAGAGGTTGTCTTTGAGAAATAGACGTACAAGTGCTGCCAGCATTGTTGCAGAGGCTGAAGGGGGGGGGGGATCAACCTATCAGTGCTCAGACCATACACCGCACACTGCATCAAATTGGACTACATAGCAATCGTCCCAGAAGGAAGCCTGTTCTAAAGATGATGCACAAGAAAGCCCGCAAACAGTTTGCTGAAGACAAACAGACTAAGGACATGGATTACTGGAACCATGTCCTATGGTCTGATGAGACCAAGATAAACTTATTTGGTTCAGATGGTGTCAAGTGTGCGTGGCAGCAACCAGGTGAGACAAGACACGTGTGTCTTGCCTACAGTCAAGCATGGTGGTGGGAGTGTCATGGTCTTGGGCTGCATGAGTGCTGCGGCACTGGGGAGCTACAGTTCATTGAGGGAACCATGAATGCCAAAATGTACTGTGTGCACATACTGAAGCAGAGCATGATCCCCTCCCTTCAGAGACTGGGCCGCAGGGAAGTATTCCAGCACGATAGATAACGACCCCAACACACCTCCAAGACGACCACTGCCTTGCTAAAGAAGCTGAGGGTGAAGGTGATGGACTGGCCAAGCATGTCTCCAGACCTAAACCCTATGGAGCATCTGTGGGGCATCCTCAAACGGAAGGTGGAGGAGCACAAGGTCTCTAACATCCACCAGCTCCGTGATGTCGTCATGGAGGAGTGGAAGAGGACTCTAGTGGCAACCTGTGAAGCTCCGGTGAACTCCATGCCCAAGAGGGTTAAGGCAGTGCTGGAAAATGATGGTGGACACACAAAATAGACACTTTGGGCCCCAATTTGGACATTTTCACTTAGTCATTTTTGTTGCCGCGCCCCGGTTTAGACATTAAGGCCAGTGGTTTAGCTGTGCGTTGAGTTATTTTGAGGGGACAGCAAATTGACACTGTTACACAAGCTGTACACTCACTACTTTACATTGTAGCAAAGTGTCATTTCTTCAGTGCTGTCACATGAAAAGATATATCGAATATTTACAACAAAAGTGAGAGGTGTACTCACTTTTGTGGGATAGTATATATAAAAACAACACCAGTGTACATAGTGTCCATCATGACAATGTCCTTGCCATGCTGTGTTGCCTTAAACTTTCGAAGTGCTAGTAATTAATTTATTCTGACAGCATGTGAGGGTTCGAGAGTAGCTTTGGGAAAAACTCTCGTATTGAGTTATCCTTGTAAACGTCTTCCACTACCAACAAATAAACTAATGCTTCCTCTGAAGCATTTTCTATATTTTACTTTTTATTTTTACATACTTAAGCACACTGATTGGTCCCTACCTGTGATCTTCAGACATTCGTTGTCGGCCAGTTTTTCTGTGAAGAGCCTGGCCACAATCAGTTCAGGACACTGAATGACCACGAATCTCTTCCTGCACCAGTCCTTGCCCAAGCACTCCTCCACCTACCATCTTGGCGCAAAATCCACCTTTCCAGAGTGAGGGAGAAAATGATTGTGGTGATGTTTTGCTGGTTACTATGGTAACTGGTTAAATTCAAGTGAAAGCATCTCAGTCCAATTACTGTACTTCTTCATTATAATATATTTATCCATAAAATAGCCAGTAACCAGGAAAATCCAACTTGGGAGTTGAGTTTGAAGACTACCTGCAGCATGCCTTTACCTTCCTTCTCGATGCAGCCTTTCGAATACACCCGGAGGTTGGTCAAATTTCCCACCTGCCTAGAAGTCGAACTGAATTAGTCTATGGATGAGTTTATTTACTTCACAAACAGACTGAAGGTAACTTACTTATTCCATTCAGGGTACTCAGATTCTTTAATGCAAATTCTTTCAAAAGTGACCAGTCCATCAGGTTTAGAGTCTATTCCACAACACAGAACAACATAAATGCCGGTAAGCATTACAATTTCATGTGACATGAAAAGCGTGCGGAATGAAGTGAGGAGGTCCAGTGATTGGGGAAAAATACGGTGAGGCGAGCTAAAAAGCGCTGTATCTGCTCATGACTCCAGACAGTTAAAGCAACTTAATATTTTAATAACAATATGCTGATGTGCATTCATTACCTTCTTTGGTTACAGTGTTGAAGTAGTGAAAAGGGCTCTCCGCTCTGAAACTTCCGTGGGAGACCTTTCAGCGAACAGGCTGTGCAAAGAACAAAAGCAGAATGCATGATTTAGGTTTATAGAAGTGACGTATGACACTCAATATCAAACCGGGGACCATGGATTTGTGAGGCAGCAACACTGCCCACTGTGTCACTATGCACGCCAATAAAAACTTGTATATTTCACTGACTAGTGGCTATTTGACTCATTGCCGTGGTCTGGGTTTGACTCCTGTGAGGGGAACCTACCCCAGACAATGGAGGGGTGCACGAGCCAATGCACTCTCAGTGCTGGTCCCAAGCCCGGAATGAGGGAGGGTTGCATCTGGCATAAAACTTAGGTTTGTGCCAGATTCAAAATGGATGATCTGCTGTGGCGACCCCAAACGTGGGCCGAAATAGGGAAATATAAGTAGATATTTATCAAAGTAGTTGTACAAGCTAGAAGTCTGGGGAAACTTAGGAATAATCTAATTAAACATTGTTTATAACTATTAGTAGTTAAAGAGGAAGACATTTATTTATTTTTATTCTATTTATTGAGTTAGGGAAGACCTCTTGGATAAAATACAGGTTAGTTAGTTATGTCAATTTGTTCCATAAAAGCAACATGGTGGCCCAGTGGGTGGCATTACTGCCTCCCAGGTCCAGCAAGTTCTTGTTCTCCTCAAGTCAATGTGAAAGGGATGGCATAACTCTCTCTCCCCTCTAAATTACAGTGACACTAGCCAATCATGGGCATCTGTGAGCTCATGTATGTGGAAGAGGGCAGATAGCGCTGCAGTTTGAAAAGATTTGGTTGGCTTTACATGTATCAGAGGAAGTACATACTAGTCTTCACCCTCCCTGGTTATTCATGTAATAGCTAGCAAGAGGGAGGGAACTGGCAGTTGACCAAAAGGAGAGGGGTGGGGACACCAATAAAAAGAAAAGCTGCAGTGCACTTCAGCAGCATATGTAAAGTTCGTAATAAAAAAAAGTTCTGAAAGAGAGTGAGGGAGAGAGACAGTGAGAGAGAGAGAGAGAGAGAGAGAGAGAGAGAGAGAGAGTACTTTATGGAGAAGCACCTTTGCAAATAAAGTGCTTCTACATAAAGAAACACATACTATAAAAGGAAATGAATTAGAGTGAACTGTGACACCTGCTGAAGTTGATGGTGGGATAATTGCTGTATTCACAGTTGGGATGAGTTGCATTTCTGCGGGGAAATGTGCAGAAGAACGCATTGGCCAGCAGGCAGGAGATCTGCTCCTGGGACATCGTTATGGCATGGTTGTGGTTCTGCCTCAGCAAAGGGATGGGCTGCACACATGCACAACATACAAGTAAACGAACAGCCGAAAATAATGAAATGACAAATGTATTTGCCAGGAAAATGAGTAATATTTACATTACTGAATAGAATTCGAAAGAGGTACTTACATGTTGGATGAGCTCAGGCAACTTCAGTGCAAGTTTGGCCATTTTTGAGATCACATTGGGAAAATTGTTCTCCAGCTTTGGCATTTTCTGGTGAATGAATTAATAAACAATAAATCACTGTTCTGTATAATACGTCAGTCGGTTGCTTTGTAGGTATAGTGTAGCCCAACTGGTGCTTTTCACAATTAGTCAGTCCCTCCCTATTCCATTTATCAACAGCCAGGGACCACTGCAGGACCACAGCTGATCAGGTGATACCTGGCTAGTGGACCATTTTCATCCAGCAGTGACACTGATACAGTACTGCAAATACTGGGGAGCTCATTTACTGGTCACTGGATTAGACAAGGCTACCTTGTTGTTCCTTCTTGTTGGTGTACAGTAGACCAGGCTTATACTTAGTGTGAATATGGCACCTAGAATCGTCTCATTGTTCACAAACTTGTCTGCATACCTTTCGTACCTTTGGATTCTAAAGAGGCGCACGGTGGCTTAGTGGTTAGCACGTTCGCCTCACAGGTCTGGGGTTCGAATCCCGCAGTTTTCATCTTGTTGTGACAACTGAGTCTATTTCTTTCATTATGCTGATGCCATATTGCTATTCCACTACATGCGCACGTTGCGTTAATATTTTTTGGGGCTTTGCACAACTGCTGTGCGCACTGGCAGTGCAGCATGTAGTGTTGCCACCTCACAGTTCCATGGTCCTTGGTTCAATCCTGAGTTTTACAAGATTTCGTTATGTCCATGTGGGTTTCCTCCAGGTTTGCCCGTTTCATCCCACCTTCAAAGTAGGTCAACCAGCTACTCTAAATTAACCCAGGTTTGAATCAGTGTGTGCAATGAACCGTGCGATGAACTGCGATGTTCTGGGATGATACTGCGATACCCTGCGATGAACTGGCGTTCCATCCATTGTGTATGCCCACTTCATGTTCCTGGGATAAACTCCAAGTCAACGGTGACCTTGACGATGATAAAGTGGCTACTAAAGGATGAATGAATGAACAATCAATCTGCCAAATGAACACAGGATACAACCATTAATATCGAGTATAAACCAGCCTTAGAAACTAAAAGTTATCTTTAACCATGCCTGGTGCTAATCTAATCTAGCCTTCATCTGTGTCCGTTACTGAAAACGGGACTGCTGTTGGCTGGTTAGTTTTGATTTGTAGATCACTAGGAACTCAAATGGGACAATCCAGCACCCTAATCATATCTGGTCAGCTGTGGCCCTCTGCTCATCTTTGTCCATTGAGAGAGCTGTCAAATTGTCCACAGCAACCATTGGGCTACAACCAGGAGCTTATCAAGTCACTGACCGCAACATATGTGGAAAGGGCATCGAAATACCAGTGCCTGCTGTGGGATTGATTGTAACTTTTAATGGCCATCTGAAATAACAGAACACACTTAATTGTTAACACTGCACTATAAATCTTGTGTATATTTATGTGTTACATACATTACAATACCTCTACATCTCCTACTGAAACACCCTTATCTGTAAGATTTTTAAGAGCTTTCTCTGTGGCTGCCCAGCGAGACCCCATGTAATTCGGTGGCTATAAAAAAAACCAAAAAAAAAACAACACCACATCTTAAATATATTTTCAGTGATGGAAACTCCCTTTACATATTTAGTCCTAAAAGTGTTTGAAACAATACACTTACATAACATTGGGGTAATTTCACATGGAGCTTGTCCCAACGATGCATTCCTTTATATGGTACTATTCTGCCAGCATTAAATTTGTTTATCTGTTGAGACAAAATGACTTGCATGAACACTGTATATTTTTTGTCCCTGTCACTTTATCAAATCGCTAAGCTACTACTGTCCTGTATAAATATGAAAAACACAAGTTACTATTCTAATGCTTAACAAATACAGCTTGGTCTGTGCTGGTTTTATAATTTGAGATTAATGTTAAGGCTCTTACATCTATAAGCACTGTGTGATTCATGTCTGCAGACAATTTGTCCAGCTCCATGTGGCACTCGGGTTCTTTCTTCAGCTTTCCCTCACCCCGTGTATCTCTGGGCTGTGCCTCAGCGCCTGGTTTTTGCCTCGGGTTGGTGTCTTCATTACTGGAGGACTCACTGTGCTTTCGTTTCGAGCCATCCGTTGTGTCGTGGCTCGATCCTGGTTTGCTTTCCCTGGCCATGTCTGAGTGTGTGAGGCATTCCTTCACTTGAGAACTGTTGTTATTAGCCATCTGATGGGAAAGAGAGTGAGAGTGGATTTATTTCTGAAGAAGTAAATATTTAGAAAATAACTCTGTAACTATTAATCCTGATAAAAAGATGAAATGAAAGTACAAATGTATGGATTTTATGGCCCAAATTCTTCAAGCGTTCCAGGATTCCAGGAGTATGCTCCAAAACCACAGAGAACCTGAAGATGAATGAATGAATTTGTGGTGAATAAGTACAAAACATTTTCAGGTTTTAATGGCATTCACACCATGTACATGCATCAAATTCAAACATATACACACACATGTACACACACGCACACACACACATTATTTATTTATTTTTTATTCTTTGTCCAACTTCAAATGATATTAAGATTTTAAGATCTGGCTTCCCATAAAAGTCTTACAGCAGTGCGTTTTGGTGCCATTTAAAAGATAGTATTTACTATTCGGCAATAGTTGGTTGACTTTTCTAGCATCTAGATACACCAGGTGACCTGCGTCTGTGTGTGAACATGCATGTGTTTGTGTCATTTCTTGTAAATAATTTCACTATCATAAGAAATAAATACGGCAACAGAATAGCCCATTCATTCAGCTAGCTCACTCTATCATACAATAGCTACCATCCAGCTAATCCTCTTAATCTAATCATCTTTTCAAACTGCAGTGCATATTGCATCACAGTGCAGTGTAAGACAATTGGAGGAAGTATCTACCCTCTTCTGCATACACCCATGGATGACTGTTGCCTCTTCAGGGTTCAAACTCCTGATCTGCCGATGAAAGGCAGTGGTGACTTGGGGGTTAAGGCTCTGGGTTACTGATCAGAATGTCGGGGTTCAAGCCCCAGCACTCCCAAACTGCCACTGTTGGGCCCTTAAGCAAGGCCCTTAACCCTCTCTGCTCCAGGGGGCGCTGTATCATGGCTGACCCTGTGCTCTGACCCCAACTTCCTGACATGCTGGGGTATGCGAAGAAAAGAATTTCACTGTGCATATGTATATGTGATAAATAAACACTAATTATCATTATCATAAAGCGAACGCTTTTCTGTTGCGCCACTTAGAAGTTCCTGTAATTTCAAACTTCAGACAATATAATACTTATTTAGGTCTCTAATTAGAAATGTCAGTTCACGACACATGGACCGCAGCTTTGTATAACGTTCTGCGATTACTGAACTGAAATATACTGTTGAATATATATAAACTAAGGCAAAAATACCTCTTACTTCTCATGGTGCTGCTACCTTGTAATGACGTAAATGTTGGGAGGACAGGAGATAAAAGAACACACAACAGAGGGTTTTCTTGTTGTTCGTTTGTTTGAATGAATTAACCTTTAGAACTTTTCTATTTGTTAATCGGAGGAAACACAGCATGAAACACCTAAACTGAAACAATTTTGAAAACATTTTAATAAAAAATGTAGCTGCCTACCTGTCTTTAAGTGTGTGTGTGTGTGTGTGTGTGTGTGTGTGTGTGTGTGTGTGTGTGTGTGTGTGTGATATCTATACTACATATTTACAATGACAGCATTTTGGCAGACGTCCTTATCCAGAGCGTCTTACATCCATCTCATTTTAATGCAGTTGAGCAATTGAGGGTTATGGGCCTTGAGCCAGGGCCCAGCGGTGGTAGCGCGGCAATTTGAACTCACGACATTCCAATCGGAAGTCAAACAGGTTCCTTATATACTATGATTAGACAGTTGCCTCACCTGTTTCACATCACCTTCTTATTTCAACTTGTCACATCGCTATTAGTCCTAAATTGCCCCTGTGGTAGATTTTTTTGGAACATGTTGCGTGCATCAAGTTCAAAATAAACATTTATCTTTAAAAATAAAAAAACAACAACTATGCAGTTGATTAGGTAAAACATGAAATTCCTTGTCAAAGTACATTTACAAACCACCCCTGTGTTTTTATGAGCAATGTCCATACTGTCCCAACTTTTTCACAATTGGGGCTGTAGACAGACAGACAGACAGACAGACAGACAGACAGACAGACAGACAGACAGATAGATAGATAGATAGATAGATAGATAGATAGATAGATAGATAGATAGATTTATGTGTGATTTACTCTTTTCAATGCTTTGGCAAATAAATTAAATGTGCTAAACCTCACTGTGTGTGTGTGTGTGTGTGTGTGTGTCATGCAGTACCAGTGTGTCAACGTTGAGCTTTCGATTACGTTGAAACTGTATTAACTGGTTTTACTTCGACTTCAGATAACTTCTAACTGGTGTGTTAGGATCACTGCAAACATTAAATCTGTTGAGAATCACATGTATAAAGTGAACATTGCTCTGTAGGTTATTTACTCACTGTGCGTCGGTCAGCTCTGTACACACACACACTCACACACACACACAGCTGACGAGAACGGAATGTGAAAGTGTAACTATAATACAGTTTACACACCCTCTCTCTCTGTCTGTTTTTTTTTTCCCCCCCCCACCCACACACACACACACACACACACACACACACACACACACACACACACGGCTTACCTTAGAGTGACATATTGCTTGACCGTGATTGGTACAAAAAGCTAAAAAACCAATGACACATTTCTTCATGTTAGTCTTGTAAACTTCTAGACAGGAAATACAAGACTCTTTTTTTGTTTTGTTTGTTTGCCTCCTATTGGACCTCACGCTTCTGAAGACTGTCGTTTTACACACCATTTTCTTTTTAAAAATTATTTTGAAATTCTTTTGTACAGTGTGAAAACTAACCGATATACAATTTAAAAAAGACAATTTAAAAACATGTCAGAGGAACATGAAGGAATTCCCAACGCAAAACAAAAGACTCTTATCCTATCTTGGTCACGCGACAAGAAGCGTCCAAATAGAAATACGGTAAATCATTTCAGTTCAATCTGTTCTTGTTGGAACAAACGTAAACAAATGTGCTAATTTTTGCATCATCAAACGGCGCGTCTCTACCGACGGCAGCTCGGCGTATCAGTGCAACATATCAAGGAAATGTTGCCGTGAAAAACATTGCCGTAGGAACAACATTGCATTGTCGACGCGGTAGATAGAATCATGTATGCGCGTGTATACAGGGTTTTACGGTAAAGAAAGAAAAAAACAAACAAACAAAAAAACCCCACCAACAATGAAATTGTGCTGTTTTGTCTGTTTGCTAAACTTTACATGCACACTTTAGATAATCACTCTACGCGACATCTTTTTTTTGTCTTTTCCTAAAATAGAAACTTTTTGCATAAACGTTTTTTTTTTGTTTTTTTTTACATTTTATTTTTAATGTACATATAATCTACAAACTCTCAGTTCTGTAATTCACAAACATTAGATCAATCAGTCTTATCATAATTGCAAAAAGCTCTTGTTGTATCGTATCTATTTAATATGAAGCTTATTGTGAGTTTACCTCCAGAAGTGATTTTTTCAAACCCAAGCAGGTATCTGTGGCTGGCAGAAGAAATGCTTTTCAGAAAGTTTCATAAACTGCACTTCCGGTGGCTTTGTCCATGAGAGTACAATGATCAAACTTTTTTTTTTTCAAGAATGTCTTTATAGTTATGTTGAAACTTCCGCCTTGATCAGTGGGCATGGCCCTCAAATAACACTGGCTGTGTTTAAAATTTCACACTGTGTAATATACTTACACTGTAGTCCATCTGTTGCCATACAGTTGATCAGATCTCTCTACCCTGTTCATCAGTGTTGCTCTGCTATAAGTCTATCATATGCAGGGTTTAAACACTGTGTATTCTCTTACTGGACACTTTATCTGACAAACATGTGCTTGTTGGTCACTTTGCAATTGTACAAGCACTTTATCATTGCCCAGTTTTAGTTTCTACTATAGCCTGTGTAGCAGTATTGAGGTAGCACTTGATACACTTGTGGCTGAAAAACATATATACATATATATACATACAGTGCCTTGCGCAAGTACTCGGCCCCCTTGAACTTTTCAACCTTTTGCCACATTTCAGACTTCAAACATAAAGATATAAAATTTAATTTTTTTGTGAAGAATCACCAACAAGTGGGACACAATTGTGAAGTGGAACGAAATCTATTGGATATTTTAAACTTTTTTAGCAAATAAAAAACTGAAAAGTGGTGCGTGCAAAATTATTCGGCTCCTTTACTTTCAGTGCAGCAAACTCACTCCAGAAGTTCAGCGAGGATCTCTAAATGATCCAATGTTGTCCTAAATGACTGATGGTGATAAATAGAATCAACCTGTGTGTAATCAAGTCTCTGTATAAATGCACCTGCTCTGTGATAGTCTCAGGGTTCTGTTGAAAGCGCGAAAGCATACGAAGACAAGGAACACACCAGGCAGGTCCGTAATACTGTTGTGGAGAAGTTTAAAGCCGGTTGGATACAAAAAGATTTCCCAAGCTTTAAACATCCCAAGGAGCACTGTGCGCGATCATTTTGAAATGGAAGGAGTATCAGACCACAGCATATAAGCCAAGACCTGGCCGCCCTCTAAACTTTCAGGTCAGACAAGGAGAAGACTGATCAGAGATGCAGCCAAGAGGCCCATGATCACTCTGGATGAACTGCAGAGAACTACAGCTGACTAAGAAAGCCATTTCTCAACGTTTGGTGTGACGTTTGGTGTGTCTCCCAGGTGCCTTGTGGCAAACTTTAAGACGAGACTTTTATGGATATCTTAATGAGAAATGGCTTTCTTTCTTGCCACTCTTCCATAAAGGCCAGATTTGTGCAGTGTATGAATGATTGTTGTCCTATGGACAGACTCTCCCACCTCAGCTGTAGTTCTCTGCAGTTCATCCAGAGTGATCATGGGCCTCTTGGCTGCATCTCTGATCAGTCTTCTCCTTGTCTGAGCTGAAAGTTTAGAGGGACGGCCAGGTCTTGGTAGATTTGCAGTGGTCTGATACTCCTTCCATTTCAAAATGATCGCTTGCACAGTGCTCCTTGGGATGTTTAAAGCTTGGGAAATCTTTTTGTATCCAAAACCGGCTTTAAACTTCAAACAGCAAAATTACGGACCTGCCTGGTGTGTTCCTTCGTTCTGCATGTTGCCCTGTGTGCTTTCAACAGAACCCTGAGACTATCACAGAGCAGGTGCATTTATACAGAGACTTGATTACACACAGGTGGATTCTATTTATCACCATCAGTCATTTAGGACAACATTGGATCATTCAGAGAACCTCGCTGAACTTCTGGAGTGAGTTTGCTGCACTGAAAGTAAAGGAGCCGATAATTTGTGCATGCACTCACTTTTCCTTTTTTATTTGCTCAAAAAGTTTAAAATATCCAATGGATTTTCCACTTCACAATTGTGTCCCACTTGTTGGTGATTCTTCACAAAAAATAAACATTTTATATCTTTATGTTTGAAGCCTGAAATGTGGCAAAAGGTTGAAAAGTTCAAGGGGGCCGAATACTTTCGCAAGGCACTGTATATGTATGTGTGTGTGTGTGTGTGTGTGTGTGTGTGTGTTATTAAAGAAAGTTACCTATTAACAAATAGAGCACTTTTCAGGTTCAAAACAAAACAAAACTAATGGAGTCTGTCTTGTATTGCACAAATAGAAGGAAATGACAGTGAACATCTCTAGAAGAAGTAGAGCAGGTTCTTCGAAATGGTTTCACAACATACCATCCAAAAAAACAACAACACATGACTGTATCTGAGAGATCTGCAACTAATGCAGTATTTAAAGCATCCCAAATATTAATGTGGTTTAATTTTTTATACAGCTGAGGTCATAAGTTTGTATATGCCTTGCAGAATCTGCAAAATGTAAATAATTGTTTTTATATAAAAAAAGATGGATAATAAAAATGTCATTTTGGTTTTTTTTCTTATTCAGTACTGCCCTGAATAAGCAATTTCACATAACAGATGTTTACATATAGTACACATAGACACAATAATAACTGAATTTACACAAACAAACCAGTTCAGAAGTTTACATACGCTCTCGATTATTAATACTGTGTGTCGTTACCTGGACGAACAACGACCGTGTTTATGTTTTGTGAGTCCCTTGTTTGTCCTGAGCAGTTAAACTACCCACTGTTCTTCAGAACATTCCTCCAGGTCCTGCACATTCAGACAGATCGATAGACAGACAGACAGACAGTCAAACTTTATCGATCCCATGAGGGAAATTATTATGTTACTACAGCATAACGAATAACAATAAAATTAAATGCAGAATTGCAGGGGGGAAACACTGAATATTAAATAAAGATATGTACAACATCAAAAAGAGTACTAGTACTAATAAATAAAAGAAAAAAAAGGAGTAATAATGGCAGTGAATAATTTATGCAACATATGTATGTACATAAACAGTATACATATGTACATATAATACATATGTTTGCTTGTATTTTTTCATTTGTAAGTCGCTTTGGATAAAAGCATCTGCTAAATTAATAAATGTAAATGTAATATGTACATAAACAGTATGTAAAGATGTTTGTGCAGTATTGTGTTCACCTGTCACACAGAGAGGAGCTGTTGTACAGTGTTATGGTGAACAGTAAGAATGATTTCCTAAAATGTTCTTTGTGGCAGCATAGCATAGGGGACGGGCTTGATTAACCATGATGGAGAGCAGTTTATTCAGTGACCTCCTGCTCCTCACTGACTCAAACATCTCCAGGTTTTGTCCAATGATAGTTTTGGCCTTGCAAACAAGTGTATTTATACTGCTGGCATCTCTGACACTGATGCTGCTCCCCGTAACCCTACAATATAGCAGATGGCGCGCCCAACCACAGATAGGTAGTAGATCTCCAGCATCTTGGTGCAAACATTGAAAGAGCTAAGCTTCCTCAGATTATTTGGTTTTCCAGCAACTTCTGCATATTTGAGCGCTTTCCAACAGTGGCTATATGATTTCGAGGTCCATCTTTTCACACTGAGGACAACTGAGGGACTCGTACACAACTTTTAGAAAAGGTGCAAAAATTCACTGATGCTCATTAAGATCCAGGGGGTGTAACGTTTTGAACATGATGATTGGTGTAAATTTTTTCTTCAGGCAAACAAGTAAAAAATCTTTTGCAGCTTCTGAAGTCCTAATAGGATCTGAAATTGGAAACATTCATAAATACAAAAATTTAAGGATTTCATGGAACACTTGTTACATTTTTTTTAAAGAATTCAAGAAATCTATATGTTCAGACCTTTCGAGTGGCATGTATCGCAACCATAATAAAGTCTAAATACTAATACTCAATAAACCAAAACCCTTTTTATTCATGTATACTGTTACAGATTGTGTCAATTGTAGACATAAAAATGATTACTGAAGACTGTTTTTTAAAACTTGAGTAATACCCATATCTGCTTATTGAACATCCTGTTCCAGATGTAGTCCCCTTTTGCTCTTATAATAAACTCCACTCTTCTGGAAAAGCCTTCCACTAGATTTTAGAGGGTGGCTGTGGAAATTTTGGTGCGATGAACAAGTTTGCACAAACATTTGGCTATATATTGTAGCTAGCAAGATCTTCTGATGTTTTACAGTATGAAAGGTAACATGTTATTTTAAAGTTTAGTAGCAAGTGCCAGTTGTGTTAAATATATCTAAGTGCAGCTACAGCCTATAGGCAACAAAGGTTTTCCATTGTTGCTAGATAGATACCTATGTAGCTTGAACCATGGTATGAATTAACATGAGCTGTTTAGCTAGCTTTGCATTGCTCAACTGTTCACCATCTCTTAGGGTACAAAAAAGGCACGCATCAAGACTCTTCTCTGTTCTGACACCTAGGTGGTGGAATGAACTTCCTCTAAATGTCTGAACAGCTGAGTCACTGGGAGTATTCAATGTAAAATGTAAATGTAAAAATAATTTTAAAATTAAAGTAATTTCTTATGAATTACTTAATTAATTATTGATTAATAACTTATTTACTTACCAGTAGTTTTAGACTTTACTTGAGTCGAAGTACTTTGGTCAATGTCTTCTACTTTTGCTCAAGTGAATTATTACTACGGTGTGTTGTGTACTCTTGCCACCAATGATGGTTAGTGTCAGAGTTTGACATTAATTTTCGAAGTTTAATTGCACTAAATGACATCCCACTATTTCAGAACTATCTTCAGTTTATCTGGGTGTAAATCAGGCTAACTCAGTGGTGTCAAACTCATTTTAGTTCAGGGGCCACATACAGCCTAATCAGATGTCAAGTGGTCCGGGCCAGTAAAATCATAGTATAATCACCTATAAATAACAAGAAGTCCATGTTTTTACCTTTGTTTTCATGCAAAGACATTTAAATTTAATGAAATATCCTTTTATAAAATATATCATGAACAACCTCAGATTTCTTAAGACAAACATGTGCAATTTGCTTCTGATTATCATTCACATATATGTGCATTACAACTGCTCACAGTGTTTGTACGAATGCAAAAAAAAGCTTCACAGGTATTTGGAACTGAAAAATATAGTATTTCACTTTAAAATTTATGGCATTGCATGAACAATAGGATTCCACCAAACCAAACTCTTTTGTACTGAAGCTGGTGACTAACATTAAATTGCACTTTTTTAACTATTACCCATTCATTTACCCCCTAGCGGATTATTTAGGAATAGCATTTTATTAAAAATGACAAGTTCGTGTCTTGTATGCATATTTTTTTTCACTTTAAAAATTCGTCCTGCGGGCCGGATTGAACCCTCTAGCGGGCCGGTTTTGGCCCGCGGGCCGTACGTTTGACACCCATGGGCTAACTTGATCGATTATATGTTAGTCAGGTGAGTTTGATAGATCCCACAACCTCCTTATACTGTTATGATGTGTTACTATCAGATGATATGACTGACCATTTCTAAACACCTTCCCATAATGCAGTACAAAGTGTAAATAAATAAATAAATAAATAAATAAAAAAAGGAAGGAGAGAGAGAGATCAAACCTGGAAATGGTTTTAGAGCAAGGAAAAGGCTAAGGTGTACAGGGCAGGGGGTACAACAGGACCATCTGCTGTAAGTGTGATTCTACCAACAGATGGCGCTACCACTCGAGTCAATACTCAAAATACTGCTACACACTCAGTTTCAAATGTTGTGTAACTATCAACTATCAGTTAAAATCAGTGACATCTCTGTTTTTAACCAAAAAAAAAAAAAAAGCAGCCTCAGCTAATTTTGACCACAACTAATGACATGCTTCAGGTACCTGATATCCAATTGTTAATCTCTGCAGCAATGCATGTTTTTTTATTATTATTATTTGATTTTATAATCTTTTCCCCCCTTTTAGGTATAGTCCAACATTGCCAATGTTATAAACTCTCACTGACAATGCAGATCTGTCCTCGCTGACTCATCGACCAAAGTCCTCTGACCCCCTCTGCAGGACAGCATTCATAGAGAATCACCTCTGCCAACCAGAACAACAGAGCACTTTAAATGTGAAAAGCTCTCCCTGTTTGATTCAGATGCTTCTACCCTGAGGGTATGTGTGTTTTTTTTTTCTTCTCCCCCCTCACTTTCTTCTACACTATCACATGATTGGATTCTTATCTTAAGCCTGTGTCTTATCCATGCTGCTCAAGCCAAAAGTAATAAATTAAATTAGACTACAGATCACCTCTGTTTACTGTTTTATTATCGTTCCTGTTGTTGTTAATCTAGGTTTCTGTTACTCTTAAGTGTCTGAGTCTGTGTTGCCTGTTAACAGTGAACATCTTTCACCCTGACAGTGTTTACTACGCCAGCACGCGGCCAGCAGGAATCACAACACTTCCTATTTCAGTGAGAGAGGTGACATACTTTCTCTGGAGCCTTGGCTCTTTTCATCCTAATTAGGAGTGCCATGGTGTGATTGAGTGGGACAGAATGCCTGCTTTAGTCGCTGTTACTCCGAATGATGTGACTGTTAACGTCCTTCTGAGTAACACTACTGTTATCCGCAGGCTTGCACAACAAGCTCTCCCCTCCCTTGCTAGGTGACTTCTTACACGTCTAGTATGAACACAGCTGTCTGAAATGATGAACCAGGCTAATATGTGCACTGCTAGGCTTTGAAAAGAGATCATTTGTCATATAAATTGTTTTTGTCTACATGATATTGTGCATTTTATTGCACAAGCCCTGTTTTCAGTGCTACAGTGTTGTTGTGGCACTGGCTCAGAGAAGGTGGGAGAGAACAACTCTCTCTTCCTGATCCAGCCATCCAAAGCCCACCTTCCGGCCCCAACACCGCCCCTCCCCTTTTTTTTTCATTGCTGTTAGCCACTTCCCGGGAATGTTCCTCTCCAGGCCAGGGAGAAGTCACTACAATGGAATGCAGAGCACGGCCCCTCCAAAAAGCACTGTTGACTCTAAAAGGCCAGAAAATGAAATCAAATACTCCAGTTCCTGTTCTTCGTGAACTTGCTCCATGTGTTCTAAGAACCATGCTTCACTTTTGGGCATCAGATTGAGAAATGTGGTCTAAACAGCAGATAAATCTCCTCCAATAGAGAATAAAAAATACAGCTGCACTACTAACAAATTCATCCATCACTCCGGTGCAGATCATGCATGTGTATTTGACAACTGTACACTGCTGGAATAGGAAAAAAGGCAGGAATGTGCTTCTTTTCTCTCATATCCTTCTTTGTCTGTATCCCTTCGCTTTAACCGACTAGAATGGCCTGGGCCAGGGGTGAGAGCAGTAGATGCTGCAGTGGATGAAATCCCCCAGTACTTTTTGTGAGCAATAGCTGGATGCTGCTTGACCCTGATATGGCGGGCTTTCCATGGGGGGTGCGGTGTTGTTCTGTCCTGTGACATTGTTAAATGACTGCAGTAGATGGGAATGGGGAAGGGGAAGGGGGGTGCCGTTAGGTCGTGGGGGAAGGGAGGCTGTGGGAGGTGGCACTGACATCGATAGCGAGGAGAAAAAGATGGGGAAAAAAGGCAAAGAATCTCAGCACCTGTTTCCAGGGCAACAGGGAGCTGCTGAGCATAAGTCTGACTTATTCTTCCCCCCTCTCTCCCTCACCCCTCCTGCCTTTGCTGCACTGGCCTCACACAGTCATGCAGGCACTTTTAAGTGACTGATCTTACACACAAAGCATAATGCAATGGTAATGTTTTCAGTGGTTGCTTTTTGTTCTGTAGCTCTCAAATAGTCTCCCATGTCTCGCTGACCTGTGGAATATGCATGAAACTCAATTTGTTTCCCTTAATGTTAGGTGAGGTCTAATTTAATAATCTAATTAACTAATTGAATGGATGAAAAATCAATATTGCTTGTGAGGATGTTATGATTTGAGGGCTCTAATTTGTCCTCTCATTACTTGGCCAGATGACTCCTTTTGTTCCCTGCACCTCTGACAAAGAGCTCACTCCCTACAGCACTTGTCTGGTTCCAAACCTCTGGAGTCGCCATCACGCTTCGATCACGCAGACTGCAGCTATTGTTCTATTGATCCTCTTCGCTCGTCAGCTCTCTCTCTCTCCCTCCCTCTCTCTCTCTCTCTCTCTCTCTCTTCTCTCCCTCCCTCTCCCTCTCTCTCTCTCTCTCTCTCTTTCTCCTCTCTCTCTCCCTCCCTCCCTACCTCCCTCCTGCTGTCTCTCTCTGCTGGATAATTCCCATGATATGTTCTTGCCATCGGCATGGAGCGTACCATTCCCAAACAGGGGGACAACAAAAGGAAACTACAACATTCCTCATTCCTTCTATAACCACAACTCATTTCTGCCTCAGATGCACCCCATCATTTCAAACAAAATTGCTCAAATGTACATATGTTGCTATAAATTATTATGTATTATCCAGATTATCCATCCATTCTATCATATCCATCTCCCAGCTCTGAGATGCACTGGGGTAATCCATTCCCTCTTGGCATGGTAAAGTGTCTGTTTTATTGACTCAGTGTCTTAAGGGCAGTTCTTTTCCTCTTTTTCTTCAGATATGGCATTGCCCTGTGAGATCTTTACAAGATAGAACATGGAAGGAATATCAATTACACTTCAGCAAAAGAGTGAGAGATTGACAAACAAAGGAACATGAAGACATAATTGACTTAAAGAGGTGTGCCTGATGTTGTCTAACTGCTGAATAAGTATTTTTAGAAGATCAGCGGTGTATAACATGCATAAACATATACTGAGAGGCGATTTCAAGCAATGGGCTCATTTGAAATAATCTAAAATGAGAAATAAACTAAACTAAAATGAGCAATGAAGAGATAGAAATGAGTTAAGAATGTAGGATGTATAAATATGCTGAGGACCTCAACTTTCAACCAAGACAGCAAGAGGAAAAGATCTAAGTGACTTTGAAAAAGAATTAATTATTTGGGGGAGATAGCAAGACTTTCAGTCATAAAGATGGCTTAGCTGGCTGTGTTTCAGAACAGTGACTAATATGATATTGTTTTTTACATCTATATGGGAAAGGCATGTTTTGGGAGGTAGAAGGAAACTGGAGAATCCAGAGGAAACCACACAGACACAGGGAAAACATTCGAAAGTGAGCGCAAGATCAAACCAGGGACCTTGAAGCTTGTTTCACAGATCCATACACTTAACAATATTTCTTAAGATTTCATTGACTAGCATAATTACTGCATTTGTTAACAGTAACAAGCCATTAACTTCAGCATTAATAAACCACAGGGAATGTTAGCATACAAAGTTCCATGTATTAACTGACCTGCAATGACTACTGTTTAATCAATTTGTGATTAAATATAAATCCACATAAATTAGCAAAAATTTTATTAGAGCATGTTCCTAAAATATGGAGGCACAACTTGTAGCTGAACCTGAGCTCAGGATACTGTCTATGCACTGTTTCACATGTTCTTCCCTGGTTTTCCTCTGGGTTCTCATGTTTCCTCCCACTTCCCAAAAACTACTGTGTGAACTATTGTGTGAAAGTGTGTGCATGGTACCATGCAATATACAGATATTCCAGCCAAGATGTATTCTCACCTCACACCCAGTGTGTGTTCCCAGGATAGACTCCAGATCCAACAATGAATGCTTCTAAATGCTCCTACCATCCTGAACTCTGATATAAATATTGGTTTTCACCCTCAGTTCTGAATTATTAATGGTATAAACATTGGTTAATGAAGATGTTGACTATATGGCAGCACATTTGCCTCACACCTCCAGGGTTAGAGGTTCAAATCCTGCCTCCGCTCTGTGTGTGGACTTTGCATGTTCTCCCCGTGCTTCGAGAGTTTCCTCGGGGTATTCCAGTTTCCTCCCCCAGTCCAAAGACATGTGTTGTAGACTGTTTGGCATTTCCAAATTGTCTGTAGTGTGTGAGTGTGTGTGCGATTGTGCCCTGAGATGGTTGGCACCCCGTCCAGGTTGCCACAAGTTCCCTGGGATAGGCTCCAGGCTCCCCAATGACCCTGTGTAGGATAATCTGTATGGAAAAATGATGTATGGATGGACTATTTGGCTGTGTTGGCTTATCATTAAAAAAAAGAAGAAGAAGCAACAATTAATACAAGTGTAAGTTACTTTGCTAATATTACTTGGAGTGTATTAATGAAGTACATAGTTTATTCACTTTAACTAATGTGTTATATGTGTCAACGTTATTTTTTTAATGGGATCTGCTATGTAAAGCGTTACCATTAATACTAGTACTGAGGAGTCCTTTATTTATAGACTAATAAACCACTCATTTAGATATATTAGATCTGAGTAATTAAGACTCTAAATACATGTAGGTCTTTGCTATATTTCATTGACGTGTCTTTTTTATTTTGTCTAAGGACAAAAAGCTTTACGCTTTAATAGAACATATTTCAAAACATGTGACTGACAGTATCTGTGTATTTTACAATATCAGATTTTTTGGACTAGCATCTGTGATCATGTCCTCATAAGCAAAATTTTAATGTCTCCCAAAAATACATCGTTTAGTCTTTTAATCTGATGCTGCCAGTAGCAGACAGTGTTGCAGGCTACTCCTAAACTGAGAAACATCTGTTCACACAGTTTCCAAGGGCTCCCTAACTCCTTTCTGTTTATCTAGAAAGAACACATTCGTGAGAACTAATGAACTCTTTTTTCATTATCCAGACACTTTAAATTAAAGCTAGATCAACTCCAGAAGACTCATAGCCATGTCATTAAGTACATACTATATAACGCAATATGGTAAGATGATGTAATAACATCAATAATACAATAGGATTGTAAATAATTTATATGGACATATACAGCAATTCATTTTAATTAATGCAATGACCTATGTATTCTTATAATTAATGACTAAAATTAAAGACAAATTAAAGAGCAAATTCATGTGCATACATGGGAACTTAAAAAAAACACTGGGGGTTTTTGTTATACAGTGTAAACCTTAGGTTGTAATTAATCAGCTTGGTTCATATAGGCAAGTAATAAATGTAAATTCCATTACAATAAATTTAACCCAAACCTAATGTTTGGAAGAGCTGACCTTTGACCTCTGCATTTGTGGATTGCATGGCCCAGACCACCTCTATTTCTTGCCAAATTCAAATTAGAATCCATTGATTTGCTTCATACAAAATTTCCATCTAGGCTATGACCTATAGAGTTTGATGTAATTATTAAAATTAATGCATTATGGTCATCCCCATCACAATAATGTTACTTTGATAACACCATGTTAGTAAGGTCAAACGATTACCGGTACACAAATTATTATAGGTACTAACTATCAGTTGTGTATTAATTATACAAATTGAATTATAACTCAGTTACCAGTTGAATTGCACTACTATTGACTGAAGTTATTATGTTGCTTGTAGCCCCACCACCAACACATTTATCATAGAAAATGACTGCAATAAGACCACCACTGACCAGATATTAGATATATATGTGACTGTGGATTATTCGCTTAGCCACGTTCTATCTTAATCATCCTCTACACCCTTGTTTCTGACCACAGCATCACTGCTGACATTATAGCTGTTTTTTTTTTTGGACTGCTTTCTTCCTAGCATTGATTCTACTGCACTTATATCTCTTGTCTGAAAACCTGGACATGCTACTGTTTCCATAATGAAGTTACCTGTTAAAACAGTCCAAAGAGCATAGATACAAAATCAACTGGCAGTGCTGTGAATTTTGTACTTGATCTACATTGTGTAAACATACAATTTTTTGGTATTTTGCTCTGAAAAAATAAATGGACCATTTGCTAGATTCAGATTGAGACGGCAGCTCAAATCATACCATGTTACTCTAACGAGAATAGTTAGGCTAACTGTAAAAGCACATTTAGGTGCACTTTGTAACCGTACAAAAATGTCATAAAACATTAAATAAATTATGTTAAATAAAAAAACAAGGTACATTATACCTAATTATGATACTATAAAATGATCCATTTTGTGCAACAACAATGGCCATTTTTAACTTAAACTTGTTAGGTTCGATAAACTATACTGTACATAACGTACCACCTGTGGTCTCATTCTGCTGATTATAGTGCATGCAAAAAGGAAAAAATCAAGCGTCATTAAAAAATTCTGCCAAAACATTATTTAATAAAATAAAACATTTGAATAGTGTACATATAAATTTAAAATTTTAGAGCAGAGCATGTCTAGAGACTGTAGTTTATTTGTTTCACCACTGTATATTTGTAAAGCTTGTAAAAATTTCCTAGGGGAATCCTAGAATTATTGGATTATTGGATAATTATTGTTGTTGTTTTTGTTATTAATGTAAATATCTGCTATAAGAGATCCAATAAAAGTAATTATATAATATAATCATAATTATTATTATTATTGTTGTTGTTGTTGATAATAATAATCATAACAACAATAACAATAATCATATTTGTAGTATAAATAGTAGTTTTGTATTTAGATATGTGCTTTATTGCCTAAAATCCCATAAACATTTTGATTTAAATTAAAATGTTAACTTTTTCATTGAATTATTCCGAAATTATTTAAGTAATATTCAAATGTACTAAATGTTTACATATATTCAGTTTTATTTCTCCAAAGAGTTGCCATATGGAGTTATTCCATATAAATTACTGGTGGTGTGTAAATAAAAACAAACAAACAAAAGCAAAAAAAGAAGAAAAACAAAAAGCACGCATACCACGGTACTAAACACTTAGGCCACATGTCAAATTGCATTTACGGTACTTAATAATACACGGGTTACATCCAAAACCGCATACTACTGTTATAAATAGTGCACTTAATCTTAGGTACCAACATGTGTACTCGCTTACTAAACAGTCAGTGTTGGTTGCGCGTCTGTGGCAGACTCTTTAGTGTCCTAGCGCGCGGTTTGGGACGGAGCCCATGTCACCGAACGATAGTCAAACTGCGCGATTGTCACTCGCTCGATGTGCTGATCTGTTAATCTGGCCTGAAGAACCGCGGAGGGGAAGTTCAGTCCGGGGAGGGCGGTGATGAGGATGATGAGGGGGTGAGTGACAAAAAAACTGCTTCTCTTTTCTTCTGACAGAGAGAGAGAGAGAGAGAAAAAAAACTCCATCCCCATGAGCTCATGAATAAATTATAGCGGCTCATTGTGCAATAGAGGGAGGAATGCGGTTGAGCCTGGCAAAATACGGCCGAGTGTGTAACGTTACGGACTATACACAGTCTCTCTCTCTCACACACACACACACACACACACACACACACACACACCGCTCTGGAGCTCCAAGTGCTCGCCTGCTTCAGTACAGCCGCTGCTGGTTATGCTGCGGTCTCACCGCTGGACTCCAGGGAGCTCCCACAGCCGGGGGGTCTTCACTGCTAACCCCAGCGCCTAGCTCTTAGCCTCGTTTCCCCGCTTGTAGATGGAGTACAGGCAGAAGTAGGACCACAAGTCGCGGTGTCGCGTCTTAACGCCGAGTTAAATCGATTCAGGAAGAAAGTGGACATTTTTCATAATCTAGCGCCCTGTATGTAGCAGGCGAAGGAGCGGCGAGGTTTCAGTGTCTTTCCGAGTCCTACACGGTTCAACAAGCCGAGCAACCACGGGCAGTCGGAGTCTCAAGGTAGGAGCCAATAATCTAGCTCTACAGCTAATTAGCTAAGGCTAGCCACTACTGCTAGATTGTTATTATTATTATTATTATTATTAAACATTGAACAAAGCAGAATAATTTCCCAGCATTGCCCACGTTGTCTTTGCCGACTGTTCTGTCCCTTTAACAGTGCTTTTAAGGTATTTTTAAAATTCATGCTAACAGCTGGTTAGCTAGCTCAGCGATGCTAACGCATTAGCATTGCTCCTCCGTATGAGCAGTCAGGTTAGCAAGCCTGCTAAGTCAAATTAGCTTCTGAAGCTGAGGTGCGCTGCACGAACCGGGAGCTCGTGTGTCCATGGTTCTGTTTAAAGCCTTTAAAAATATCAACAAGGCGAGCGAAGCTGCTGTGACACATGATTTGTAGCAGTTGTGGAATTCATTTATTTATTTGTTGTTGTTTTTTTGTCACAATATTTTATACAGTAATTAGAAGTACAGTAACTTGAATGTAGCAAGTGGAACAGAGGTTTATTTGAATCCGAGCCCGACTTTAGTCGGAGACTGGGAGACTGATGGAGACTGATACCAGATTTGGTCCACAGTTTCACTTTATCTTCAGCATCACTAACATGTTATCACGGAGCTGCTCACCTGAATTGCAATAAGGAAGCTTTTGGGGGTTTTTATGTTTACTTTATTTGATTGTTTTACACATTTCCATTCAAAACACTCCGATTTGAGACAAAGCATTAATTACTCAGCCATTTACATGTTTTAATACCATTATGTACCCTTATTTACTGCTACACCATGGAACAGTGTAGAGTTCATGTCTTGTATATTTATTGTCTTACACTCGTCTCATTCTGTACGTAGTCTTGTGTACTGTTATGTGTTGCACCTTGATTTTATAGAAATGACATTTCATTCATGCATTATACACGCTATACAGAGGAACGACACTCAAAACCCACTCGACTTAAATTCATTCATCTGGCAGGCGCTGTTATGCGATACGACGGATCCAGATATGAACTCGGTCCCTCCTGTCCAGAACCTTAACCGCTGAGCCCAGCGCTGCTCTTACCGTTTTGACGTAATGTCAGCTGTAGTACGGTTTCTTACTGTCTTTTCACTCGACTCGTGCTGCAGGGTTGCCTTGTGCAGGTGTGATGAAACCCCAGTGTAATTGTATGTTTCCTGCTTCACCTTCCTTCACGTTTGAGAACGTCTGAGAGAGCTAGATAAGTTTATGTTTGAGCCCTTAGTAATGGGTCTGAGAAAAGGACGCCAGGGTCCCGTGTTTTGCCCTTTTTTTTTTTGGTAGTTTTTCTGAAATATCGGGATGTAGGCTTCTGATTGATTTCGATTTTCAAGTATAGAAAATTCCGAGCCGGATTTTCTACACTTCTCCGATTTTTATTCAGAGCAGTTTGCAGTTGAAGGCTGACTTACTTTGTCAGATTGTCCTATCTGATTATGGATATTTTATGGATTTATATTAATTGTGTGTTGCATGTTTCATCCCTAATTTCTCCATCTGGGAATTAATAAAGTATTATCTTATCTTATGCATGTTATATTGTTTGACATGATCAATCTCACACACATACAGAGTACAGAGCTGCTGTTGCACTTTTGGCAGTTTGCGTAAGTTGTCGAGAGTCGGCTCGATTACCGTGGCGATGTCGGTCGATACAGAGAGATCCGATGGCTCTGCTGGATCACAAAGGGAAAAGTGTGATCGGCGCATCTCTACAGAAACACAGAGTTTCAAATGTTCTTAGTCTGAGCTATGAACACGTGAACATCGACATCATAATGCCTTTGTACTGGATATCTGTGCTTATGTGCTTTACGTCATAGCAGGTTATGATAATGTGCAACATTCAAACGTTTAACGTGCTTCTTGCTCGTGGTTGTCTGCTTTCTGTGAATGCAGACTGTGGCCCAGGTCAGCAAAGATGTTGGATGGGGACAGATGGTGAGGTTCTTGTGATGAGCCAGGATCCATGATACAGGCTTTGTGTTTGTGCGTCAGAGAACAGGTAGGCTACAGATGCCTTTTGCAAGGGTCAAGTCATGGCCACCTGGCTCCTTTTTTCAGACATCTTTAACATTGATTCAACATCCCACCACTCTTTGTAGCACCACGACCCTACAAACATCTTCTAAAATAAATGCTGGCGATGAACTTTTTCTCTGTGGTGTAATAACACAGTTATAGGTGCAATACAATGACCTGGATATGTAGAACATGGTGATAAAAAAACAAAAAACAAAACAGCAATAACAATGGATTAAGCTCGCTGATAATGCCGTACCCACCAAAATGTTACAGACCTAATATTGAAAGAAAAAAAAAAGACTAATCTTAAGAAAAGTGCACATTTAAAATATGTTTTTATAAGCAGTTTGTGAGGTTGCTTGAGTATTGATCAGCGTTTTTAAAAACTATTTTCTAATGCATTAGAGTCCGGACTCCTGACAAACTTTTCCACTATCCCACAAAGTTGCACAAAGGGAGGGGAAAAAATAGTAGACGCAATTGTGGCATTTTCTTAAAATGCCATAATGTCATGAAAATCCGTGGATCTTATTATCTAAAATAGTCAGTTTGTAGTGTAAGTGACTTCCTTCAACATCCCAGCTGCTTCGCCTTGCCTAAAACAGTTCTGGTAATAAACTCCCTGGCACACTTTCTCTCTTTAGATGAGGTTTCAGTAATCCTCTAATTACCCAAGATCTCTCATTTATTTTTTCAATTAAAATTCCTTACACTTCCACAATAAATGTTAGCTGCATGCGCGCATCGGTCACTTTAATAGGAACAGATGTACACTACTACGTTGTAGTGCAATTTTCCAATCAGCTGGTTTAGGTGAGGCTGTTCCCGTACCCATTGTTGCCTCAGATTCCCGTTCTTAGCTGACAGGAGTCAAATCCCATGTGATCACCTGCTGTCGTAGCCCATCTGCCTCAGTGTTTTGTGTCTTGAGGTGGTTTTCTGCTTTCCACCGTTGTGAAGAGCCATTATCTGAGTTACCGGAGTGTTCCTGTCAGTTCGACTCACCTTGGTCATACTCCTCTCCTCATCAACAAGGTGATTACCTGCAGAACCACTGCTCACTGGATTCCCCATTCAAGAGACTGTTGTGCATGAAAATCATAGGAGATCAGCCTGAAAGTACACAAACCACCCCATCCAGGCCATGGTCAAAGCTTCTGACTTTCCCCATGTGAACATTAACTGAAGAATCTTGACCTGTTTGCATACATTGCTCTGCTGCTGCAACGTGATTGGCTGACTAGATAATTTCATGAATGAGTAGGTGTACCGGTGTTCCTAATCAAGTGATGAACAGCACGTGTACTTTTATTTCAGACAGGCCTCACAGTGGCAGGTAACGTTTACACGAAGCAGTTCTTGACGTACGGGTTTAGTAAATTACTGATAAGTGGTCGGCTTCTGGCTTTTAAGTCAGATCGCTGTGTTCTGAAAGCGAGCGCTGTACCTTAACACTCTGCTCACTCATGCGAGAAGGAGTCATCCACGCTGTTTTTAGACGTCCTAGTGAGTTTTCATGTGATATTAGTCAGAGCATCCCACTCGTTTCCGTTCATTTCTTTTCTCCTGACGCAAGGAGGTGGGTCATTAATAAACGGCTCATTTAGACATTTTGATTCACGCTTCCATAAAAGAGCCTCTTTTTTTGTCATCTCCGTTCACCACCTTATAATCATACACACACACACGCAGTGCGAAGAGGAGAAGCTTTATAATCTATTAATCATTTCTTAATTGAGTCCACTACCTTCTGTTCAAATAAAATAGTGCCAGTACACCCTTAAATTTATCACGTTGTTTTTTTTTCAACTTGGATTGTGAAAACACGCTGAGATTGGGCCAGAGCGTCAATGTGAAGACAGCTTCTTCTTTTTGTCTGTTCAGGACGTGTCATCAGAAGCTCCAGAGGCGAAACAAAAGAACAAGCAGGTAATTTAATTTAGATCTTGCTCACAGAGACAATGGATGATTCAGGAGGATTGGCTCCTTCACACCTCGAGTCATGCCTTGAAAACAAATGGTTGACATACTTATTGAATAAACGGTTTAATTGGTATTTACTGTGCGCTCGTGAATAATTTGTCATTTGGATAGTAATAGTAAGGATTAATAGGGAAAGGGGGTCTGGTTTGTTTAAAAAATATAATATTATGTAATCTTTATAGTTAACGTGCTCTTTAGTGGGGTCCAAGATTTATAGTGTTTGAATTTGAACTTCTTTCCTCGACATGTCGAGTTGACCGTTTCCTAAACAATCCCATTCAACTTCCTGCTGATAATGGTGCAGCGGGATTCTTTCTTCGCATCTACCTAAAGACAGCGATGCAGCTGCGCTTTAGCACTTTATTCTGTCCATCCTCATCTTTACACTCTGCTCAAACAAATCAGCCTCCAAAGCTTCAACTTTCATGCTAATACCACAATCACACTCATCACCTTGTAAATCACTAACTGTAGGGTTTTTGTTTGTTTGTTCGTTTTATTCGTGCCCTCGGAAGAGGTAGGTCTTCCATCTTCAGTTGAGCTCGGCTGTTCAGACAGTAAGGGAAAGTCTTTTTTTAGGCTGCTTGCCTCATAGTTGTGGTTAAGGATTACAGACTTGTAAAGCACTATAATACGTGAAGCGATGAGTAAACGACTCAAAGGAAATGACCTTGACTGGGGATTTAGGTTCATTATGAATAAGCAGCAGTTACTACTCGAAAACTGTGAGGGATTTCTGAAACAGCCACACCTCCTGTATTTTTAAATATTCTTTCGGGTTGTTTAAGTTTTGTCACCATTTGACATTGACGTTGAAAATGTTGCTCGCTATCTCAGTCCTTGTCCTCGATTCTCTTGTCTGCCTGTCTGTTGTCACGCAGTGTTAAACGAGCTGGCTTTTTACAACCACATACTGAGCCGTGCCAGCCGTGTTGAAATAATCAGCCCGCGCTGCCTGCTCAGATCGACTCATTGTGGCTTTGCTGAAGGATCACTCTGAGGCTCACATTCTGTCAGGTTCCGCTCTACAACTTTGGTTTGCGGTCATCGTAGTTAATAGAGTGCGATTGAGTTTCCTTGGAATGCCCCTCTCGTTAACACATAAATGGGCCGCCCTGAGACGGGACCCCCTGCTCAGGGGAGAGATATGCTTTAAACAGGTTTAATCGGATCACATAACCAGGCAGTGCATGGGGGGAGTTGGGGGGCTTGTCCACCATTAAATATTAAGATGTTGAAAATCAATCGGGTCAATAATGGAGATGGAAGTGTGACTAGAACGAGATGCAACCCTTTCATCTATGCTGAATATTATATACCGGGAGGTGTTCTGCTGGTTGCATATCTGATCTTGACTCCTTGGTTAAAAATGTCTAAGCCTCAATGTCTGCACAGTCATCACTCCCAGGCGGCTGCTCATACGGATGATTGGTTCTGCATTGAGTAATTTACTGCGACGTACTTGTTACATACACATAAACACCTCATGTTGCCACTTGCAAGCAAAGCCTTAAATAATCAAATGGATCCATTTCAAAACAGCATTGTTACTTAAATAAGATCCTGCATGTTTTAAATCTTGAGCAATATTGACACGTGACATCCTATACACTGCATCACGTATATCTTCTCTCCAGTGTTAAATATTCTTAAGTACATGTGGTTGTGCTCTAAATATGTGATTTGGTTGCATACAACATCAGACACCAAGCAAATGGGGATCTGTTATCAACTAGGGCCGTTACAGTTAGCAGTTTAGTTTACTTAATTAAAAAATATCAAGGTTACTCTGTATTAACGAACTATTTAAAAATCCCACATGCTGGTGGTGAATATTTATTATGAATACCTAGTACAAACAGCTCTTTGCGCATCCTTGCACGTGCCTAAATATAGGATAAGATTTCAAGACGTACATCTGTTAGTAATATTGCTGGTCCTCGTCTTTTCCGATTGAATAGCGATTATTGTGTAAATCATAGAGAAGGGAGTGTTGGCCATGTTGTGTATTGTGCTTGGTTATTAGTAGGTCACAATAACATGTAGTTATTCCAGGAACGTTATACCTTACTTAAAATCCCCCGGAAGTGTTGCTTCTCTGACAAGTCCTTTTAAACATACCCTATATTTTATTGTTCTGTGTTTTAAACTCACCCAATACTTGGTTTCATTTTGTTATCATCGGGGACGATTGAAAAGACCTCCTGGAGTGTCTGTATTTGAAGAAAATGCACGGAAATATTTTTTTTTTTTCCCCTTGTCTTTTCGGATGTGACAGAATTTATATCGAAAGATTTTTCTGACAATTCAATTTATATAAAATCCCTTCGATTGTCAGTATTTATCATTTTGTCCTCATAAGATGAAGAAATTGTTGCTGCGAGGAGAAGTGGCACAAAAAAGACGTCCTTCCAAGCTAACCATCCAGTCACACAATGTGACTTACCGTAAACCCATGACACTGTAACAACCATATCATCAAGCCTCGTTAGCTTAAACACAATCAACAATCCCATGTTCATTATTAGCATAAGCCCAGGATGTTCATCTAGCGCTAATCCTGTGCAGCGCAGTCCCTTGCATCAGACAGCAGATCATGCACACAGATGTTACTCAGACCGCAACACGAGTGTTAACAGAAGGTTGACAGTACGACTGAACAGCCTGGAGATCATCAGATAGCTCTGCCTGTGTAACATGTCTATGCCCTGCTTGCCTCCCCCGCCCCTCCACTCTTGCACTGCATTTTCAGACAGATGGAGAAAGAGATGGCTGACCTCCTATTGACTGGCTTAGCGCACAGTAAAGATCTTTAGTGGCTGACTGCTTCGTTACCCACCCTCTGCACACATCTCCCTGATCAAAAACAGAGGCTGGCGGTCATCAACTTGGATAATAAATGGCCAATCATGGCCATCATAATCATGGCCAAACAGCACTGCTGCATGGAACAAGGTGTTGTTGTTTTTTCTCATTGAAGACAAAACTGCATGTTCTGCACAGTCTCTCCTGAAACCATTAAGCCAGAATTTCGGCTGCCTTTTTTTTTTGTTAGTTAAGCCACAGGCAAAGGGCTTGCCAAAGTGTTGAGACGCGCTCAAGATGCCTTGTGGCCATCTCCGCGTGATTCCAAACTGTGGCCTGGCTCGCTAACTAATTCTCCTGTGCCCAGTCTAACCTGGAAAACCCAGACTCGACTGTACGTGCTCGAGACCGCATCACAAATACTTTATTGCAGGCAAGACCGAGACTCTGGAGCGTCCTCTCGCCGTCTTGTGAGATCTTCTAAATTTCAGTCTAACAGAAAAGAAAATGAAATGATGTTGCTGTCCTTAATGTTGAACACATGTCCTTGTTAGATCTTTTTGTTATGGAGGTGTAATGGCTGTTAAAATGACTAAAGGCTACACTCTTGGGATTGGGGGAAGGGTTGGTCTATGCAGCGCGGTGGGGGCAGGTACCTCTCCCTTTTCAGAACAGCTGCCGTTTGCTGTGAAAACTGATGTTCCTTCACTCCCCCAGTGTGTTTGGCTACACAGGAACAGCTTTGATCTCTGTAGGACACAAGGCTTTTTTGGACCACTCGCTCAAATTGTTCCTGTAGGCACTGTGACCAGGGGACTGTTGATTCTTCTGAAAGATGAGGAGGAAAAAGACACTTTGTCTTGGATATAAATGTGCAACGGTCACTGAGGTCAGTCCAGAGTACCTTTCTACCAGCTGCTGGGAATCTTGAGAATGTGAGTGTGTTCAGATGAATGACCGTCTACTACCGGATTCCTCTTTTATTCTGCTCTTTACAAAATATGCAAAGTTATGCTTGAGAATGTGTCAGGCTGTTATTTCGTCTGTGTCCTACTGTAGTGTTGTTATATACGCGTATATATATATATTATAATACTAATTGATTTCTTAATAGCAGTCAACGCTCTGAAGTGGCGTAGTGAGATGTTTGAACCGCAGACTAATAATAGTAGAGAAGAAGCTGTTGAGAACTTTACAACATTCTGATTCTGTACTCCAGAGGCTTAACCTCGGTTTCTTGTGATACTGTATTGGTACATAGCCTGTTGAGAAACTCTGTAGACACTGCGATGGTTCAAGTGCTTTGCCTCAGCACACTTAAGGCAGGTTTATGCTCTCGAAGATTGGAAAATTCATTTAAAGTGGAGCAGCAAGGCAGTTGAGAAGCATTAACCTCTGAACATGAACAGTGTGTGATGTATGAAGGGGTGGAAATTGGTGGGAACTTTGATTACTCGATCTGAAGTTGCGTTGTTGTGAAGAATCGTCACAACAAGTAATGGAGTGATTTAGTTGGTAGTGTTCATTTTTAAATCAAGTAAGGAATCCCCCGGAAGGATGTATTTCCAATAACCGCACATAGTTGTTCCTTCCCCAGCCTCTTTTTCCCCCCTCTCTTTTGATGTAATAACACAAAAGAATTATTTCCTGTGGTGGAAAACGTTACTTCTGACTGTTACAAAGTGCTGACACTGGAGACTCCTTCCAAATACTAAATGACTGTGTCCTTACTGACTTTACAACTTCACCATATCAGCAGTTATACGTGTTTTTTTTTTTTTTTTTTTTTTTTTAAATACTGCCACACAAGCCCCAGTGAAGTAGTTGTTACTATAGAAACAAAGTATTCGAATGAGCACATTTATATAAACCTGTACTTTCTCTTACAGGCAGAACTACTGTCAGAGCTTAAAAAAAAAAAAAAAAAAAAAAAATTTTTTTTAGACTGCCGGAAAAGTCAAACTGAAACTAAACTTACTCATAATTGCACATCCAGTATCCAAATGCATTGAAAACGCCGCAGTAAATCCATTACGAATGAGTGTGTTCTGTTTGTAGGGTAAGCTGCAGGAAAAATTGTACTCCCTCGATTTGAATGCTGTTGGGTCGAATGTGCAGTGAAAAGTTACTCAGAACAAGTAATCCATTACTAATTACTACTTTAAAACTGTAATCTGATCACTGTATGTAAAAAGGAATCAGATTACTCATTACTTTACTTTCAAAACCTCTCAAACCTACAAAAATACACTACAAAGTGAAACTCCGTTCTTTCGGTAATTGTAGGAATAGCAGGCTGATAAAATAGAAAAGTTCTCTGACTAGGCTAGTTTGGAGTCGCTAACCAAGAGGAGGAACAGCTAAGCTATCACTGTATGGGTTTAGCTGCTACAGAGTCATGTAGAGTTCTTTATCTTTCCTTCTGCTTGTATCATGTTCACATAAACTAGAACTCATAGACTTTTACATGCCTTGTTTTCCTGCTCAGCATCGGAGGATGTTAGCATTTCAGTTTCAATCTCTTTACCGGTTTAAATAAAATAAAATCGTGTATATCCATTTTTCCTCACACTGACTGGGTAAGTTAGCGTTTAGCAGAACTGAGAGAGCGTCATCCAATAAGACGCGAGTATTTCTACGTATTTTCCTGTAAACTGTCTGATTGGTCTCACCTCCGTTCACTGAAGATATAAAATTACATCACTGCCGTCTTCTTTTGCCGATGTTCAGTTGCGTCGTGACGAACCGCTCCGAGTGGAGAATTATTCCAGGTAAAGAAAAATTCTTGATTAATTTAAAAAATTTATTTTAAATTTATTTCTTATTTTACTTCATATTGTTTTCATAACAGTAAATTTGTAACGCAGGTAACGTAATTTTATTGGCATCAGTAACTGTAATCAAATCACATCCATTTAAAATGTAATGTGTTACATTACAGCGTTATCAGAAAAAGTTATTAGATTACATCCAACTCTGGCAGCGAACATTGAATATGAAACCAATATTACTGCTGTTAATAGGATGTGATTTTTCGAGATATTTTCTGAAACTTTTGGATCATTCTTAAGCTATTCATGTATAATCTTGATGAACTATCTCGTTATTAAAACCCAGTGAATGGTAAAATTGTGAAAACGGCCTGCGCAAATATAGTACATACTCTTCTGACGTATGGGTTTGCACACTTATTCAGCTTATAATGACAATGTGATCAATCCTGACAGTGTAATACATTCATGGAAAAATCATTCTCAAAAATTCAGAAAAAGTAGTGGGTTCCAGCTTTGTTTTTTGGTTTGTTTCATAGCAGGAATCGTGGCTAAAACTCTCCTTTTAATTTTCACCACAGGCTTGTGTGTTTTGAAATGGTCGATCAATACTGTGATACCACCAATGTGACTCCGTGACATGTTCAGACTAGGTTATATAGCGTGAAAGTTTCAAACCATGACACCCCTAGACAACCCCTGCGAATTCTTCCACTCTTTTATCTGTCCATCTAAAGATTTGTTCACACTAATCTTTTTGAAGCAATTGAAGAATATTGTTGGTAAAACCGCTACAAAGTTCTACATTTGTTTCAATAAGTGGTTTCTAGTCTGTAAATCTGGATGGATACGTGGCATCTCTTGAAAACAAGCACAAAGCCACCATTAAACAAATATCCTGTTTTAAATACGAGGCTAGACAAATGACGAGAGACAGTGTCATTATATGGTCCTGCTTCATACACTGGATGATGTTGTACCATTCGGTTAGAGTGAATCCTTTCCTGTGGTTTTCATCCATGAAGTTGGCCTCTGTCTAATCTTCCCATCAGCGCTGTGTCTGGCTCTGATGCAGTTTTGCCGCCACTCTGCCCTGCCACGTGGCTACTCCCTAAATAAGCCTGTTTCCCTTTAATCTGGCCACCAGAGGAAAACAGCACCATGTCATCGCTCACACACTCCATATGGCATGCCCTTCCTATGTGAGGAAGTACAGGTACAGTACAATTTTATCATTATAAAGACAAAATAAGGACAAGGAACTGAGGGGCTCCAAGCTTTGTGTACTGTGTGATGAAACTTTTACTCATTTGCTTGCATTAGGGTAACATTTCAACATTTAGTTCGGAACATGAGCTGCTTTGCATTGGAACAATTGCAGACTGTGTTAGTTTGTTTAAACCAGCATTAGGCCTGCCCTGCTCAAATAATTACATTTGTTAGTTCAGCATAAATCCTACTATTAGCATCACAGTGAGGCATTTCTGTTCTCAAAGAGCTTTCAGATAAATAAGTGTAAGAGTCTGCACTATAAAGACTGAAAGGCTGTGAGAGCTTTGTGTGAGGAGGAGCATTTGCTTATTGTTCCACGAGTTTGATTTGGATTGGAAATGAAATTCAAATTACTATTAAGTACTCCATATGAGATGCTCAACACCAGTCGACTCTCGGTTCCTTTTTCCGTTTATGTCCTCCTCCAGAAGAGACATGAGTTGATCTGGTGTACAGAGTCTCAGCTGGCTGGCTTGAAGAGGTTCTTTCTGAGGTTCTTCCTCAGGCAGAGATGAGCAACAGCCATGTGAGGTCACTTGGGTTAATGGATTCAATGTACTCCGTGACGAGGACATTGTGGACCCTGACTGATGCCTCATTAGCGTCACATCACGTCACGATCCTACGGAAGCCCAACTCAACTCAGTTTTTCTGTGTACACTGCATCCATCATTTCGAAATCAATGGGTTTTTTTGAATGGGTTTTTGGTTAAATGCCTGAGATAAGGTCTGTGCTGAATACAATCTCAGGATATGTTCACGTTTTATACTACGACATACAAAGTATCTCAGTAATACCCCACTCTTGATTTTGTTTAGCTTTTACGTGTGTTGAAACAGATGGTTGCTAACAAGTGGCTAAATGGGACTACAGAGGTTGCCGTGGACATTAAACATCATCAGAAATTTCTACTAGTAAGAACAATCTGATGGCTGTTAAGAAAAATAGCACATTGTTACTAACAATAAAAAAGCCCTTAGCAAAAGGCTGAATCTTCGGGTATATCTTGAGATGATGAGTCACGTAGCAAAAAAAACTTTACTGTAGTGGGTCTTTTTAAATAGCTTTTTATTACTAAGCGTGATCCAATCAGTCTATGGACCAATGTCTGATTTGAGCAGCATACCCATTAATGATCACTGAGGCTTAAACACAAGCAGAAAGTTCACCAAACAGAGACTGGATGTACTGGGCTTTTCTCTCAGAATGTACTGTGTGTAGAGATATGAGGTGCCATAAAATAGTTGATTTTGTCTGCTATAGCATTAAGAAGGCATCAGGACAATAATGCTGTCCTTATCTTGAAACTTTTCTACCTCCCACAGTGTGGTGGAGGAGGCGGAGTGGTCACTAAATGACACCCAGAAGAACCTTGCATGCTTGCACTGCCCCCCCCCCCTTTTTTTACTCTACACTACAGTGATCTAAGAGATGGCTGAAAACTATGAAGCAGTCATCAGACCTGGTGAAAAAGCCAGTTCATTGAATGGGAAAGGAGATGAACGTATAAGACGATTATTTGTTTATGGTATTGGCTACTTTCGCTTTGCACAGAGAGGTGACATTCTACCAGTGAACTTGCTAAACTTGGATTTGAGAACCAACAGAAAATGAGATGGCAGACCTGTTGGGTCAGTAAAAACGCAGGGTCGAATGTGCTGTATCTAGCATGGAACTGTTGTGTTCACTGACACGAATTACTCATGAACGACCATGACTTCAGATCAAAACATTCATGGACTGTTCAGCTAACCTGTCACTGGTTACCACTAGGCATGAGATGTAACAGTGCTGTGAAACATTATTTGCCCCCTTCATGATCTCTTCTGTTTTTTTGTATCTCATACTAACTTGTTCCAGAAATTAAAACCAAAGGCAACCTGAGTAAACACAAAATACAATTTTAAAAAAATATTTTTTTTTAAGAAAAAAAAAATTAAAAAAAAAAAAACCTCTCTTTTAAAAAAATTTTTTTTCTTAATATAAAAAAATAAAAAAAAAAAAAAAAAAAAAAAAAAAAGGGGGGTCCGCCACCCACCCCACACCCAGGGCTGATTACTGCAAACCCTGTTCAATCACATCTACACTTAAATGGAACTTTTTCAACAGCATGAAGTTGGTTAAAAGATCTAACTCAGTAACACACTATGGCAAAACTGAAAGAAATTCCAGAAATGATGATGAAGAAGGTGATTGAAATACATCAGTCTGGGAAGGGTTACAAAGCTATTTCAAAGGCTCTGGAACTCCAAAGAACCACAGTGAGAGCCATTATCTCCAAATGGAAAAACTTGGCACAGCAGTGAACCTTCCCAGAAGTGTCCGACCTTCCAAACTTCCTCCAAGAGCACAGCGACGACTCCTCCAGGAAATCACAAAAGAGTCAAGGACAACATCGAAGGACCTACAGGCCTCTCTTACATCAATAAAAGTCACTGTTCATGACTCCACTATCAGAAAGACACTGGGCAAAAATGGCTCCATGGAAGAGTGGTGAGGTGAAAACCACTGCTAACACAGAAGAACATTAAGACCCACCAAAACACACCTTGATGATCCTCAAACCATTGGGGAGAATGTTCTGTGGACTCATGAGTTGAAAGTGGAACTGTTTGGAAGACAGGGGTCCTGATACATCTGGCATAAACCAAACACTGAATTCCACAAAAAGAACATCACACCTACGGTCAGGCATGGTGGAGGAAGTGTGATGTGGGGATGCTTTGCTGGGCAACATGCAGTAATTGAGGGAAACATGAATTCTGCTCTCTACCAGAAAATCCTAATGGAGAATGTTCTGTCTTCAGTCTGTCAGGTGAAACTCGAGCACAACTGGATTATGCATCAAGACAACTATCCAAAGCGTACGAGTAAATCCTAGTCCTAGAAGTAAGTGAAAGTCTGATCTCCAGTTATCTGAAGCGTTTGGTTGCAGTTATTGCTACTAAAGGTGGTACAACTACATTTTAAGTGTAAGGGGGCAAATAGTTTTTTCACATGGGATATGGGTGTTGGGCCACTTTTTTTCTGCAGTACATTAAATAAAAACTGTCCTGTGTTTTTACTTAGGTTGACCTTTGGTTCATGATGGAATTTGTTTGAAGATCTAAAACTATTACGAGATATATGCACACTCAAGGAAGAAATTTTTTTTTTACAGCACTGTATGCCATGATACGAGACATATTCTGAGAGAAGCTTTGAGACAATATTGACATAAATAAAATATCAGATTTTACTACATTTCTGTTGTCATAGATGTTTCATGGCAAAATTGTTCATTTGAAAAGATGAATACATTTTTAAAGCCTGTTTGATGGTAGATTGTGGCTAAAATTATTAGGCTTCATCCATCTTAAATCACCATCACCAATTTACCAATCGTATTGTAAAGATGAGGGAAAAACTCCAGATTTTATTTTGTATATTTCCTCATCCCAATCAAATTAATTTTTGTCTACGTCACTTCCAGAACAACACACAACATACTTCTGAGTCGTTTGTAGATGTGCGTGTGACTTACATCAATCGCAGCAAGTATATGTGGCAGTTTGCAGTAACTTTCTTCAGATGGCTATGCTACGGATTGGCTGTGAATTCTGGATCCTGTGAAAATGTTGAGTGTATTGTATTGTGGGCTGTTTCGATATGATTTATTTATTTTTTGCCAGTTCACGTGGACCAGATGAAACAAGGCTGGGTTGCTTTGTGTTTGACACGTGCCATAATGCTTTCTTTCGATTGGCTTAACGTTTTGGACTTTTAAGAAAACCTGCTTCGAGACAGTTAGGCTCCCACTCGCAAACATTGTGCTCTGAATCCTACTACATCTGCTGCTGCCACCTGTGTAAGATGATTTAAAGCTCATAATGAACATTGAAAAAGACACATCACAATACACAACAGAGAAGCTAAATTTGTCTCGCCAGTATTTTGTATCGCATTATTCGAGACAAGGAAATTCCATCTCGTGCCTAGGCAGGACTGGATTGTAAGTAGATCTAAAGTATTAAGATTTGTATTTTATCAGGGAAGGCAAGCATTTAAGACCGGTCTATAATCTAGATGCTTAGAGGCCGTCCTGTAGTGTGTAGCCTGTAGCTCAGGCATAAGGGGATAGTGGAGGACCAACAACAGTGCTAAATCTGTATCTATGAATTTTGAGGGACTATAAAAGGCACATTTTAAAAGGAAACACTGGGCAAAATAAACAAAAAATTTGTAGATGTGCCTGCTCATCTCTTACAGTGGTGATATAGTAGTGTATAGAGAAATGTACTCTGATTTAAACAGAGGAAACCCCCTTTCTGTTTTCTCCTCTTGAAGGTGGATGTAAATTTTAAGGATTTGATATTACTTTGTGACGTTCAAATCACCTTTTATAATTGAGAGCACGAGTTCCTCCGGTGGCTGATTCACTGACTTCAGGAGTTTCACATTTGACCCAACTGGCCAATGAGAAGAACAAGAGGACGCAAGGAGAGTGAAAATTCAAACCATCAAGCATCATAAGGGGCAGGGCCATTTTATGCATTTCAGAAACAAACTGAAGAAATAAACAATGCTAAATAAAATGTTCCATGACACCATTATTGCTTTATATTCTGGTTAAGTTACTCATTTTAGTATTGGCCTCTACTTTTTTTTTAGTAAAAAAAAAAAAAAAGGTAGTTATTAGCCAGTGCAGCAATCGGGACCGGTTGATCACAGCAGAGATTTCTAATGGTTGTATGACGTATTTGCATGATGCATGATACATAAAAGTGAGTTTATCAGTTATACAAAATTGTAAAAAGGCTAAAATTGACACTGTTAAGAATCAGAATGCTACATATTAAAACTGGGTGAGAAGAAACCATCTGCCTAGTGTAGAAATAACTTTATTTTCTTTTGACTCTCATTCTCTGCATGCCTTCTATCTGTGAAAAGGCTCCAGGGCTCTGGCTTCTGCTCTCTAATCTAGCAGCTTCTAACAATATGTTTGTTAAGGACTTGCAAATACGCCGGGTACTAGATCAATGTACATTTGCATGATCGTGTGTGAGTGTAAGCTAGGAAGAGCTTGCAACGTGTGTGTGTCAGCCTGGAATGAGTCAGCGTGGGGTGCAGGGGGTGGAACTCCTTGTCTGACGGATGCTGTGACACTGCGTAGCGCCCCCGCAACTGTGACACGGTCGGGCCGAGCTTTCTGACATCTCCACACCAAACGCCTCGTCACTGTCTTGTTTTGCTTTTTCCGAGGCTTACGTAGCAGCTCTGACCACAGCCTACGCCCACTGACTGGAAACGCAGCCGTTGTTCTATAAGTCCACATCGTTGATTCGGAGCATGCTCACATTGTGTGTGTGTGTGTGTGTGTGTGTCTGTGAGGTTTTATTTCCTGAAAAGCCAGCTGCATTTCTTGAATGTCTTCAGATCTTTTACTAGTTCTTACTCAGTAATCAGGTTAACCCGAATTAACCATGTGCAAAGGCCACATGTGTGCAGCTGGTCACATTTCTACTTGCTCTTATCCGTAGCTACTGTTTATTCACCGCAACAGCCTATATAAGTCTGAGATGAGACCTCAAGTGTCGGCATGGGTCAGAACGGCGATTCTTGGCTGCTCATTCACGTGCGATTTTGAAGCAGATTTAATGCCCTGTACGGATTGTGGTCCGCCACGTTCCACCAGCGCTTCTCTCACCATCTGCAAGCTGTGCACTAGCGATGGATCCTCATGGCTCTATTTTAAGCCTGAAGGCCATGCATGAGAATGGTGTCCTGATCTCACCTCGAGAGCTCACTAGATAAATAAAAGAGTAGAAATGTCCTGTGTAAACATTTCCCTCATGAAATGTTTAGTCTGATCTCCATCTTGAACGGTGATATGCACCATCACTTTGAGGAGCTCACAGTGAGACTGGTTTAAGGCTCTGAATATCAACTAGGTGTAAAATCTCATTCTGAAGAGGAGTTTAGCCTAACAGGCTGAGCTGGGCCTATTAGCCTGAGGGCAGTGTTCATTATTCAAAGCTCACTGGTTAACTCGGTGCAGAGTATGGACAAGGTGAACCAAAGAGGTTTTAAAAAGGTGTGAGTATTGGGAATAAAAGTGACACAGAAAAGTAGGATTCTAAATAAATCTTTATTTCTTAATCTGTACGTGTGTTGTAGGGACGTTCAGTTCGATTGTGTTGTGGACGAGTCCTGGAATGAGCACAGCATCGGTTCTTGGGAAGATGGATAATTTTGCATCCGGATAACCGAGCGAGGCTCTCTCGCTGCCCTGCAGTAGCTCCTTGGCATGCCTTTCTTACCCAATATCAGAAGAATAATGTGGCTTTTGTCGGCGAGGCAGGGCAGCAGTAAGCTAGTCTCCATCGGGTGCTTGTGTCACCGTTAATCAGGCGAACTATCAGTCAGTCAACCTGTTTTCTCCCCTCTACACCACCAAAAGAGAGAAAGCCTTCACTGTGTGCAGAGTGAGTCACGTTGTAGTGGAGAAGCGGGGGGGGGATTAAGTGTTGAAGTCAGACAAGTTTATCAAGCAGAGGCCCTTGAACGAACCAGCCGACGCTGCTTTTATAAAGGACAGTCAGCGGCGTAACAAGTCGTTAAAGGGGAATCAATACAATATGGCTCCATTTGCATTCGCGGCTGCTTGATTCAAAGCGGCTCATGCAGGGAAAATGAGTTTTGGTGCGCCGGGAGTTCCTGCTCTACACCATGAGCAGTATTCTGTAAAGGAAATCTGAGAAATGTTAGGATTGTGAATGAGTTTTTAATCTGCTTCTGTATGTGCTGAACATTTTGGTAGCCTAATGTAAGTATTCTTGATTGGACTAGACATTGTAAATACTATTACCACTTTAATCCTAACTACTGTTTATACAGTATCGCGTGTAGAGGAAATGCACATGAGCTTGTAGTTTTATTGTCAAGATTAGAGGTAGACGTTTTTTAGTTGTGTTGTGTGACAAACTACCAGAAAGACAAGATCTTGGCTCTTAATCGGTTTTGATTGTTTGACCCTTTTTTGGTATATCAGTGTTGGTAAATTATGCTTGATTTTACTCATCATTATAAACAGTATTTAATCCTATTTGGTATTACTGATCACTCGAGTTTCATTAACCCTGTTTACTTTCTTTTCCTGTCTAAACAAGATAAACCATTATTTGCTACATACTAAAGCGTGTTAGAGCAAGGTAAACTCTTTTCTTCTCTTTTCCTCTCCCCCCATTTTAAATTAGTGTTGGGCAAGCCCAGTCCACTCCCACGCGAATGAGAGAAAGCAAAGGCATGTGGGATATTCTGAATGTTTACTGGCCTCAGTCTTGTCTTTAAGGTGACTAAGGTGGAGCCTGAGTATTCCTTGGAAACTTTGGACTCGTGAATCGCGAAAGAGAGCATGACGAAAAAGGGTGGAACACTTGACCTAGAGAAAACTCACTGCACCATTAATCGTGCTGAGTAGAGATAGTCTCGTTCCACACTGCTGCAGCTACTCAGCCTTGGCACGCTGCCTCTCGGCTAGACACAAACAAACTTACAAACCACGTACAGATGTCTCATGAAACATGGATGCTTGGGACGTGCCATGTAGGCAGAGTCATATCTGAATGGTTTGCTTTGGCATTAAGGCAAGCTACTTGAAGATGGGCAGCTCGTCAAGTCGTCGCATCTTGATTTGAGGGATTGTAATGGTAGCATTCCAGCCTGGGTTTTAAACCTTGTCCAGTGCTACCGGGTGATGTCTGATGTTTATTCAATGGGATAATGCCACATGAGCACACAAGGCCTGTAGATATGAAAGAGGCAAACAGGCTTCATGCACAGGACTGACTACAATGCAAACACAGCTGACCTGGGAGACGATACTTCTGTAGTCCCCCCAACCCCCCACCCCCCAATCGTTGCACAGAGGAAAAGAGCTAACACGCGCTCAGAAAAGTTGCTAGAGGTCACCAGATGGAGAAGTCACCAACACAGACTAATTTGCATATTATTTGAATCATTGTTAGATATGAAAGGAAGATTTTGATCATAATAGAAAGTAATAGATGATAAACTTGTGTGTGTAATATCATGCCATGCCCTCTAATTATTGCACTTTGACAATAGTTTTGGAGGTGTGTGGTTGGTCTTTGGGAACAACAGTCATCAGTGGTTGGTTGATGGATTCACGCAAGTGAAACTCAGTCAGGTTTTGCACATCACTGGTGGTTCGAGTGAACCTGCTCACTCTGAACTCGTATAACCAGCCCAGGCGATGTGAGCTGGAAAACCGTATCAAGTACAGGATGGTCGCTAATGTCTGCTCGACCAAAGAAAAGTGTCCGCCTCAGAAGCTCCGCCTGTAAACTCTTATGAATGGCTGCAAAAATCTCACACTCAGTTGCTTCCTGCACATTTGTTATTTGTTCACCTGTTTATATCACTCTTAGGGCAACAAAAAACTTGTACACTGTGACAACACATGGAGCGTGCTATATGGATCAGGTTGAGGTTCATGGCATCTTTTTTTTTTTTTTTTTTTTTTTTTATAAATGCTGTTTACTCGATAAATTGATTTTCATTTCACTCATTCCCAATTCCCCAACCTATATGTGAACCAAACCAGCACATTTATTACAAACTGCTGCCTACTCACCCAGGGCGCACAACCAGACACTGACGGCTAGGACACTGTCAGGATTCCAATTCACAATCATCTCCTTTCAAAAGCACAAATACTCGGCACATGGCTCTTTGCTGTGCTCCGAGTAACAAAAGCTACCAGACCCTAGCGATAGCAAGAACCTTGCAGGTTTTCGCTGGTAAACAATGAGGAAGGAAAACTGTTTCTGTTGGTCTTTATTGATGCTCAGGCGTTCATGTCCTCGAGGCAAACGCGTTGTCGGTATCTATCTGCTTAAAATGGACCCAGCACTCAGGTGTGAATTGCTAACATTTTGAAGAGTAATTGTCGTGATAAACGAGGCACTTCAAGACCCCTGCGCTGGTGGAATTCCGCTTTTGCAATTAAAAATACTTTTGAGTATTAAAATTCCTCTGATTCTCTCAGTGTAGGACTGATCTCGGGAGATGGCATCCATCGCAAATTGTTTGGTTTGCTTATTTTCTCTTATTTTTCTAATCATGCCCACTATCTGAGTGGGACTTCCTGCCCCACTGTCCTGATCGGCGTAAACCTGCTCTACTTACACTGGTGGCATAGGTAATGATTTTTGCAGTGCTTGTCAAATCTTGGGTCAATTTGTGTGTGTCTGTGTGTGTGCAGGAATGTGTGTTATCAGACCCAGTCTTCCTGTGGCTCCTAATCCCCTTCCCCCTGGCTACCCTCCCCCGTGTGTCTCTGCTCTTAAGTGTGTGTGTGTGTGTGTGTGTGTGTGTGTTGGAGGCCTCTAAACTTCACTTCCCCAGCCTGGGGCCACAAAGGGGGAGGGGCTGCTTCTTGATCAGATGACTAGAGTTGCTCTCAGGTTTGGCATGCGGACAAATGGCAGATTTTGGATGGCAGTCCCAAGTGGGTCATTTTGTCTTTAGTAACGCTCCATTTTGCGTTATTGACTTGTGATTGAGTAGACATTACAAAAAAATATCCATTTGATGAAGTAGAGACAGACTTCTGTTGTTTTAGCTCGATCCTATTAAACAGTATCAATACAGGTCAAACATGGAGATCCACCCTGGACTTGCTTTTCACCAGCAGTGTGGTGGTGGTGTTTTAAATCCCTGTTTACTGGTATAGGATCTTCAGTCCAATTCAGTTTTATTTGTACAGCGCTTTTACCAATGGACATTGTCCCAAAGCAGCTTTACAGACATGTATAAATTCAGGATATAGATTTTAAACGTATGAATTTTAAATGGCAAAGAACAACTGCCTGAGACACTATGAGGAAAAAACCTTGAGAGGACCCAGACTCAAAAGGGAACCCGTCCTCATCTGGATCTCTCCTCTCTTTCCTACCTGGTCTCTGTTCTGCTCCACTATGTGGTTGCGCACTTGAAACACACCGTCCCCTCAGAGAGCTGAATCTGCACTTCGGGTTTTACACACACAGCCGTTTCTACGGTCTATCAGAAATAAAAAGGCCTGCAGGGCTTCCAGCTCGAAAAGAGGAGGCGTTTTAGTAAATGCTCAGTGCACATGCTTGTTTAATTGAACTGTGCTGTAATAGATGACATAGACTTTTATACCGATTTATTTATTTTTTACTGTCTACATTGCTGGCTCGAGTGTCCCTGCACAAATCTTCCTGTTGTGCGAGCGGAGGACACGACCTGTGACACTAACAGGAAAAAAAACAGAGTGGAAGGGCAGCGTTAGGAGGGTGGACACTGAGATTTTCACAAGAAGGAGATGGTTGTAAGCATGTGTGCTCTGGTGATGGAAGGAAAGGGGTGTGTGTTACACAGCAGCAGGATCTGGGCACTGCAGGCAGGGGGAGGAATGAGAGATGGATAAAATCCACCTTGGAAAGAGTGAAAGAAAGAACAGCGTGTTCTGTTCCTTGCGGAGTAAAGAACAATTTGTGCCGTCATCCATCACACAAACATAGAAAGAGAACGAGGAGAGACTGAGATCAGGATGCTGAAGTGTGTGTTACCTAGGTGCTCGTGAATAAGATCAAGTGGTTTGAGTGTGTGTGTGTGTGTGTGTGTGCACGCATGCGTGCTGTCTGCACGGTGCCGAGCTCTGTGTGTGTGTGTTTGCCGCCATGACACATAGCTTATGCTTTCTGCACTTCAGACTGCTCATTCAGAAGGCAGTGTGTATGGTTTATGAGGGATTGAGAGAGAGAGAGAGAGAGAACGCTGCAGTGTCGCGAGTTTAGCCACGCCGGCAGATGCGTTACTGTAATCTGTAGTACCAGCTTGGATGGCTGCTCTTTTGCTGAAGGGGCTCTCGAATGCACTGCGCTAATAATCACAGAGGTTGGCTTTTCAAGTGCAGGCCTAATTAAGCACAGACCGTTCAGTCCATCAGCCGCTTGGCGGACATTAATTAAATCGAGACGTTATAAAGCACGGTGAGGGCGTTCAGGCATCGTTAGGAGGCACACAAACGCACCAAAGCATCCACGCACTTGTGAAGTGTTGGAAGAGTGTGGGAAGACAAAGCTTGAACAAACCCTGTGTTGGCATGGGGCTGAAAAAGAGGCCAGTGCGAGCATATTATTATTATTATTATTATTATTGTTATTGTTAAGCCTACTTCAATCAAGTGGTTATCAAAACACGACTTTGGAGGACCTCATCCATGTAACCTCCCCACTCCTTCCTTTCTGTTACTAATCATGCACTCGCATATATGCACACATCATGTCTCTCCCTCTCTTCCTCTCCTCATTATCCCTGTAGGTGACCCTCTCGCAGATAAACTCAGTCTCTCCCCTCCTCCCCGCTCAGCCTCTTCTTCATCCCTCTTTTTCAAGCTGTAGGGCGTCTGACCTAAATCTGTACGGAAAGATGGGGGTGGGGTGGGGGGGGGGGGTGACAGGCACTGATGTTGGCAGTAAATTAGCATGTCTGTTAATGGTGCTTACCCTCTAGATAGGAGAAAGACACGGAAGATTTGAACAACAGAAAGGGTTAGGATAACGCTCTGATGAAAGGGTGTGTGTGTGTGTGCGTGTGTTTGGAGGTGGGGGTGTTGTCATTACTTAACGACTGCAATCCTCACAAACATACGTCCACATAAAGCCCAACAAGAACCAGCAAAGCCACCTCTTCTTCAAACGAGCTCCCCCGGTCACTCTGAATTATTGATGGGGGGTTGAAGGCATTATCTTCAAGGAGGGCTCGAATCGCACGCAGACCGCCACAAGATCCTGAGCTGCTTTTTCCACACTGCATTTTTCTCTTCCTTTTGAAATCAAAGCGCTATAAATAGCCCCATCGTCTCCCTCCCTCCCTCCTGCTCTCTCTCTCTGTCTCTCTCTCTCTCTCTCACGATGGAGAGGAGGAATTTACAGCCAGCCAGTGGTGTTCAGAGCAGGGCGTACTCACTTGTCCACAAATGCGGCTAAAATCTATCGGCCCGATCCCTCTAGTAACACACACGCGCGCACAATCACAGTCTTTTGTTTCTTCTTTTGTCTTCTTGAGCTTTCCAGCCTGAAACGAGTCCTCTCTCATCCTCAGCACTGAGGGGATTCTGAGAGGGATTGTGATGTTGTGTGCTTTCTGGGAAAGCGGTTTCTTTGTGTTCTTTCATTTTAGTGCTGCGATCGGCGAAGCAGTTGAGCAATGCATGCGAAATGTGTTATTGAAGTGTGGGGGTGAGTGGAGATGGGTCCCAGTGCACTGTGCTTGGTGATTAACCCGTTCTGCCAAAGGGGCTGAACTGTAGCCATCAAAGTGAAGCTGCACAACTCAACTGCACTCACATGCCCTCAGTGACTCATAACGAGAAAAAAAACAACCACCTTTTGTTTCAGTCAATCTGACATTTTGTGTCTTTCTCTCTATCAGACCGCCTGCCAGGTTGAGGTGATTCGGGGTTCTCAGCTGACCCCCACGTTCCTCCGATGAACCCCATCAACTCCATGAAACCTGCCCTGCCTCCAACGCCACACAGGTGCGTGCAATTTGTGTGTGTTTGTGTGTGTGTGTGTGTGTGTGTGTGTGTGCATGAACAAACTGTCTGCTCTTTTTTTTTTATGTATCAGTACATTGTATATATATATGTGTGTGTGTGTGTGTTTGTTTCTCTCGCTCTCTCTTCCACACGTCACCCACACACACTTCCTCCTCGAAAATGGCGTACTCGAGCCCCTGAATTTCTTGATCTGTCACTTGTTTCCTCGCATTCCCAGAACACTCAAAAGCCACATGCTCGAGATGTGAAGCCCTTCTGGCTACTTCTCGGTATCGCTGATGTCGCACACAGACGTACATTTAGTATTTACGATGTAGTAATTAATATCCGAGATTCGTTTATATTAACTGTAGTGTAGAGTTCTGTCAATAGATCCGATTCCTGTACAAGTGCTCTTTGTGCCAAGGATTTAGTACATAAGTAAAGTAAGTGAGGCAACATAATTAAGCAAATACGAAAAGGGAATATTGGCTGTAGAAAAGAACCGCAGTGGCGACGGCTTCACTGCTCCTCAACAGTGTTCCGAATACTCGCCTGTCATTCGCACAGCCTCAAATGTGCCTCACTGTCGATTTGAATTCTGATTGGCTGTGCTGTCCGCTTTGTGTTGATTGGGCGCCTTTGGGTTTGGCTCCGGAACAGCGGTTTCCTGTTTCATTGCGGGTGGGTTGATGTGAGGCCGTTGTGAGGGGAGGGGGGGAGAGGGGAGGTATGATGGAAGAGCATCTGGTGGTTTTTTTTTTTCTCTTTCTTTTCAGAAAAAAAAAAAATCATCAGCCTCCCATGGAATGCTTTGTGCCACTGATGGCAAACTGGTCCGCTCACTCTACTCCACTAATCCAGCAACGACCACCAACCACTGGAGGCCATCACTCAGAGCCGCCGTAGAACCCCAATATCCTGTGGGTCGTAGGCCAGCAATAAATGACCGCTGGTTGAGCTGGAAAAACATTCAGCGGGGCTCTGGGGCTTCCTCTGTGGTGCTGTTAATATAGAGTGTGAAAGGGTGCTCAAGGTTAATAATTCAGAAGATAAATACATTTAAAAAACACTTTTATTGTCAAATCAGTTCTTTAAGAAAGTATGCTCGAGTATGATTTCAGCTCCATAGTCCTTCAGCTCCTGATATTCGCTGTGCCATTTTTGCTATTATAACAAATAATCTCAATATCAAGCACATGTATTGTTCTGATGAAGACCCTGATGCAAGTATAAGCACTAAGCTCTGTGGTGTACACAGGAAATCTTTTGGTCTTTGTCTTTAGGATGCTTACACGCTAACAGAATTAATCATTCAGTTTCATTTCAAAGCAAAAATGAGATGTGTGTATTCACACTCTGATATTTTCTACCAGCTGTATTTTTTCCACTTTCCATCTGCTGCACCGCATAATGTAGTTTGGCTAATTTTGGAAAGATTAAATGAGAGCAATCTGGTTTGATCCAGTTATACAGAAAACAGTAGGTACTCTAACACACATACACACATCCGTGAACGTTACACACACACACACACACACACACACACACTCTCTCTCTCTCTCTCTCTCTCTCTCTCACATACACACACACACCCCTCCCTTGGCATCGCTACTCTTTCCTGTCTCTAAGTGACTGTAGTCGCCATGGAAACATTGCGCCGAGCACCTCTAGAGCATGTGGCTGTAGCACATTCAAGTCACACAAAGACTTCCAGACTCACACGTACACACATGCTTTCTCTCTCGATCTCCTTCACACACTGACTCTGTTAACACCATATATGTCAGTATCACATGAAGACATGAGCATAAAACTCCATTATGCCATTTCAACCCTGTCGATTCGGCAATCAGATCAGCCTACAGTAGGTAAATCACACATTCACCAACTGCCCAGTCACATGGTCAAAAGGGAGCAGCGTGAACACAAAGAAGGAAAAAGAGGGAAAGGCTAGCATTTCTGTCTCTTCCGCTAATCCTAACCTTGGCGTCATTGCCTGCCCTCCCACAGTGACGGCTCGTACCCCTATGACCCAGCGTCCTGGCAGCAAGGCACCAACCAGCCCCCCGGCTCCCTGTCTGTGGTAACCACAGTGTGGGGGGTTACCAGTCCTTCACCCAGCCAGGTAAGCCTGGCCTCATCAGCATTTAGAGTGATTTCATTTCAAATAGATTTGTACCACAGCGCTGTTGAATTGGCCAGAAGTTGTTGATTTAAATTTCTGTAACAGCAGTAGTTCTGACTGTAATTCATATTACAGGTTTATATTAATGTTCTTTTCAAATACATTATAGTTTCCATAGTAACAGCTCATTTGCATGTGTGGTGCATGATCTAAATAATCCAATGTTAATTAAAAAAAAATTGAAAACAGATTAAAAAGTGTTGGTAAGAAAAAATGTCTTCTGTAAGGAGACTTTTATTTAACATTTATGAAAGGAGTCTCCAGTGCCAGTAATGTAACGTCCACGAGACAGCGCTTTTTAACAGACAGGAAGTGTTCCTCAATGGGAAAACGGGTCTTCAGACGATGACTTTGCTCTTCTCTGTAAGCGTGACCAGCTGCATTTTTTGTGTCATAACTTTGAGAGAGAAAAAAAGAGACTGAGGGAACGACAGAATAACACAAACTAACCTGTCTCATGGACGTTACATTAAACGTATCTATAAACAGTTATAAATGCGTAGTGTGTAATTTATGAATAGTTAAAATTTTTAATCGTTGGCAAAGTGTTGCGTTGTATGAGGAATAAAATACTTTGGATAGGATGCACTTTTATTAGAAAATAACTCTTGTCAGGCCGCATCACACCACTCTGTTTGTTGATTAATTTCTTATAACCGCACACCCCAAAGTACTTCCAGTGCAATGGAAAACGCCTTTGATTTAGATTCAGGATTTTTTCAGTTGGTCTGAAATATTCAGTTGAGCTCTATAAAGGTTTTCTGTTCTCCTGGTCATTTTGAATCGTTGTGGATATCAGGCTTTGGGGTACGATCAGCAATAAAACTGCTAAAGCTTTTCATGACGGTGTATTCTGGATGGTATTTCTGGTCCAGTCACCTTGGTGTAATAGTGTTTTACTTTAAAAAAAATTTAACTGTCCTGTTTAGTCTAGAAATTGCTAATCGCAGAGAAGCAAATAAATGAACAACATACTCTTTCTCTCTTTATTAGGTATTTGGTGCTCCTATGGGACCGGGTGGCAATTCAGCTGGTGGTCACATGATGCCTGGCAACAGCCCTGGCATGAACTCTCCCCAGTTCATGGGGCAGCAGGGCTACCCCGAGCCCAACAAGGGCTACATGCAGCAGGGGATGTATGGCCGGCCTAGCGGGGGTTACCCGACCGGACCTGCGTATGGCGGCAGGTAAGAGGAGCCCACGGTTCTGGTGTTAATTCACACTCGCAGAGGCTATGATTAGGCCTTGAGTGGTGAGGGAGTAGGACGACATCAGTGTTTTGCTTCAGCGTCACTACTGCGGGGGCTGAGCATGCCCTTGCCTTGGTGTGTGTCAGAGTGGAGTCCCGCCCCTGCACTGACTCACCTACCCAGTCACACACATGTGTGTGTGTATATATATATACACACACACACATTGTTTTGGGTTTTTTTTCCCCTCCCGATAGTGTTTTGCATAGCAATATATCTTTGGGCTTTGATCATTTGCTTTTGCTCTACGGAACACTTCAACGATGAGGATTTCTACTTTGCATAGCAACACGCATAATCAGCTACACTCACACACCACGTTCCAACATATGAAACATCTGTTTTTCAACACGACCAGTAATGGTCTCCTGTTGTGTTGAATGGGAGATGATGTGAGCCAGCATGAATGACAGCTTGTTTGTTTTTGCACCCTGTGTTTTTAGTTACCCCAATAATGGTGGAGGCTCCCTTGGGATGCCTCCTCACGGCGTTCGCCCTCCCACGGACTTCACCCAGGCTGCCGCCGCTGCTGCCGTTGCCGCTGCTGCTGCCACAGCAACCGCCACTGCCACGGCGACTGTTGCTGCAATACAGGAAAAGCAGAACCAGGAGATGAACTACGGGCCTGTAAGGAGCATCCCCTGTTTGTCTTTGTATGCTTAGTTGCTGTCAGGTTGTCTTGCTCACATTTGACCAAAGCGGATGTTTTATTGCAGAAAAGGGAATGTCACTTGACCAAAGCCAGATGACCTTTATTTTGACACTTGCTTCATTTTAGAAAACAGGAAGGAGAACAAAGAGCATATCATCTGTTATGTGCTTGTTGATGGAGGTGTACATATTTCAGCTCAAATTTCTTTTTCACATTGAGCACTTTGTGTTCTAAATCTTGCATGCCATTGTGTGGTACACGCTTATGGTTGCACTCAATATGCCCCCTGCTGGTGGAGCATCAGATCACACAATATCAATCCAAGAATATGGCTTTAATTAGTCTAAAAGGAGATGTTTTCCCCGCCCCCTTCTCATTATAAAAACAGACTTTACAAACTGGCAGGCCAGCAGTAGACATCACATCATAACTGCGGTGTTGAGTGCGGATTTGATTGACCATGATGGTGACCTAGTTGCTGTTTTCCTATCTGTGCCCAGTGCATGTCAGTGGCAGGCAAATCTCCAGCCATTGTTTCAAGCCTGCTAGGTCTGATGGGCGTAGGGGCTTTTTTTGTTGTTTTACTCCTTTTTTTTTCTTTTTTTTTATTCTTTCTTTCTTTTTTTTTGCCTTGCAGATGGGTGGTGCTTCCTCTTACAACACTCAGTTTATGCCCCACCCTGGACCCCGTGGCCCGCCAGGCATGGCCTCCTCTGGGATGGTGGGGTCTAGACCCCCCTCTATGGGAGGCATGTACAGTTCGCAGCAACAGCGTATGCCCCAACACTCCGGTTACCCCGGAGGGCAGCAGGGACCTCCGCCACGACACCAGCAGGGGCTGAAGCGCCCTTACAACTCTGAGGTTAGTGAGAGGAGGTACTACTTTTGCGTCCGTTCCCATTTAGCTGTTGGCTGTAATTTAGTATTGCCGCAGTCTTTGGAAATCTAATGAAAAGTTTTGAGCGTAATAAAATACTATAAGCGTACTCTTCTCGTATTTATAATAAACCCATATAGGTTAGTTTCGCCAATGGTTGTGTTTTGTGCAAGATCCTCCATCACATTCTCATTCTAAGGTGATCCTCCTAGTCATCAAAACTATTTGGTAACTTCTCAGTAATACCTCATTATTAAGTAAAGCCTCTTCTCAATCAAAGATATGGTTAACACTTGTAACACTGACCAAATCTACTATTTTATTTATTATATATATATATATATATATATATATATATATATATATATATATATATATATATATATATATATATATATATATCAGTAAAAGCAGTTTTTTCACAGCATTGTTATTGCCACTCTGGTCTCTCTGTCTTCAAGTAGCATGATCTATTTAATCTATTCTCAATCATGTGACTGTTTCCTCTCACAGGGATTTCCAGGGCAGCAGTATGGCTCCGGAATGGGAGCAGCGGGTCCTTACCCCAGCCAGGCCATGCAGTACCACGGCCCCAGTCCACAGCGATCGGCACCTTCGCCTTCCTACACGGGCCACAGGATGCCGATTCAGCAGTCCAACATGGGCCAGTATCCTGCAGGACCAGGAAACCCAGGACAATATTACAAGGTGAAACAGCCATGGATTACTTGCGATCACAGCCGAAGACATTTTGAAAGATTTTGGCAACTCTCGCATTGTCTCTTTGCAAGCAACTTGTGTCACTCTGTAGCAAGCTAGCAGTATCAGATTTCGTGGCGAGGAGGTTCCTGCTTCTGTATTTTGTGGTAGACAAACTGCCGCTTTGTGAGCGTGAAAACGCCGGAATCTGATATGTGCTACTGCCTGAGTGAACATGAAAAGATTTTGTAAATGTCGCACACTGCAAAAGACCAGTCGGCTGTGTGTTTTACAGGATCCACAAATACGAATGTTGCCTTAAAACCACTGTTTTTTGGTTGGTAAATACATTTTAATAATAGTTTTAGTATTATTTGTAAACAACAATATTGATCGTTTGTTTCTGTAATAGCAAAAGGGCGATCATGTGAGCTGATCAAGCAGTACTGAATATAATACATGCTGACAAATTATGTTTTGATCGACTGACATTAAGAGAACTATTTGTTTCTCAGGCGGATCAGTTCAACGGGCAAGGCAACAACCATGGGAGTCTGGCCACAGGAGTGGGTGGAGGTGGAGGGTACAACACGTTTAACCAAGGGGCTGTAAACGGGGTCAGTGACCCTTCTCTCTCTCTCTCTCTCTCTCTCTCTCCTCACTTTCCTTTTGTATTTCTGTCTATGTTGATACATTCTTGTAAATAGGTATGCAGGTCACATCCAGTTAATATTTAACAATTTCAGAACCACCCTGATTGGACTTTGTCACTGGGTGCTCTGGCTCAAAGAAGCACTTCCTCCAAAAATGCTAATGTGCTCACTGAAGCAACGGATTGACATAACGTAATTTGCAAACGACTAATCTAGCTTTTATTAGCAAAGTTATTAGAATATTTTTTGTGTGAATTAACATTTTATTGTTGGTAGTTGTACTATTTGAGTTTTGTGTATGTGTGTAATCAAAAATGTTTTGTTTTGTTTTTTTCTCACCAGCCTGGGCGGGCAATGCCTGGCTACCCCAGCTCACCCCTGCCTGGGAACCCTACTCCTCCCATGACTCCTGGCAGCTCAATGCCACCCTATATGTCGCCTGGTCAGGATGTGAAGTCTCCCTTCCTCCCTGACGTCAAGCCCAATATCAACACAATGCAGCCCCCTACAGGTACCAGAGCTAATACCTTCTCAATATATTCTTTCACAATACTGCCTTACATGTCAATTACAGCACTCATTACAGCAGTTCGCAACATGCAGATGTATTACTAAACATTATTACACTGACTAGAAAATGGCACCTTACACAGCTTTTACTAAATTGTAAACATTTAACAGATCACTATATTTGACTTGGGTTGTCATCAGCGGCTTCTTTTTCTTGCAAATGTGAAACATCTGCTACTTTGACAACTGAGTGTATTTATGATAAAGTGATTGCTTTAAAACAATCGTTATTGGCATAACGAGGACTAAAATCACATTTGCCATATTAACTCTTGAGAAAGCTGTTCTTGTGCAGTTTTTTTTTAAAACATATCAGTTATTTTAGACTTTTCCCAAAGGTTTTGTTGTATCTCTGTTTGATCCACACCTATATATCCACAAGTTATCTGCTCTGTCAGGTAGTCCTACCTCTGAAAGGTTGAATTATACAGATTTTATGATTATCTGAAAAATGTCTGAAAACGTTCTGTAGGAATACATCAGCAGCTGCCTTTAGATTTCCTTTATAAGAGATTGTAGTAATCAGATTTTTTTCCCTCTTTTCTCTCTCTGTCTGTGGTAACTGTATATGTGCTACAAATACAGGTTTAAAAAAAAAAAGCTGGAGTAATTTTTGATGCACCTACATAGGGTCAAATAAGTATTGAACACATCGACATTTTTTTTCAGTAAATATATTTCCAATCATTACAAACAAAGGCTTCTCTACTAAGTATTATATAAATTTCAGTTAGCTTGTTCAATACTTCTTTCCTGTGCCATTCTTCTTTATTACACACACCTTTATTTATGGACTTCTATCCCATCAATACTTCTATCCCCCGCTGTATAGTGCTTGGTCTAACTCTGTCCTCTGTCTACAAGGGAATCCAAGCGATGACCTGCGTCTGACTTTCCCTGTTCGAGACGGGGTGGTGCTGGAACCCTTCCGGCTGGAGCACAACCTGGCTGTCAGCAACCACGTCTTCCAGCTGCGCGACTCTGTCTACAAGACACTCATGATGAGGTCAGACACACAGTTCACACCAGGGTTTAAGCCCATGATCTAATCCCAAGCTTCTGGGACTTTCTCACTCTGTCCTTGCAATTTTGAGTGATGATTTGTCTCTTAAGTGTTCTTCATGAGCAAGTACTGTACAAATGTGCTCTTTCTGTACATCTTTCATATATTTGGTACTTGGAATACTTGAAACATTTGGTGTCTTGCATCTTTGCATAAATATATCTCCCGATTCTGACAGTCTGGTTTAAACTCACATTCGTGGACATTTATTGCTTCTAGTCATTTAAACGCATAGTGATTACTGTATTTAAATACTACATACAAGTATATATTATGGATGGTAAGTGGCAACACTTTAATCTAAGTTGAAGGTAGCACTAGCTAACAGTTGCTTTTAAATTGCACAGTAATGTGGAAACACTGTCATATAACTACACTACTGATGTAACACATCATCTCCTCACATTTAAACATATCAAAGAAAAACAAAGTCATCAGGTGCCGACATCACAGTTTAGCTATAGCATTGACCATTTTCTGACAGTTTTCAACTCCTTGCTGAGGCGATATAAAGGAGACATCTGATGACTAACTATTATTTCTGCCTTTGGAGCAATGATCAGACCGAATGAGAATACAGTTCACCGGAGGGGAAAGGACACAGGATGTGAGACACGTTTGTTTTGGGTAGGATGTTAGTTTTGCTTCGCACAAACTTTATCTAGAACTCTGGCCTATGATTTCACAAGCCTTTGTCTTGTGAGCCAGTAGAGAACAAGTGTTCAGGACTATCGTGTCTGGTCGTTAAAATGGACGAGTTGCTTATTATTAATAGTGCTGAGGTTTTGCCTTGCTGTTTCCTTCCACGTTTGAAAAATATAGCTGTCTTGTCCTCCAACAGATGCTTGCTTTTTTTTGTGTCACAAATTGTTTGTATACATGCACATACTTATACATTCATATACATACACTGTATGTACTGACGAGTCTTTCTATTCGCTTAGGCCGGACCTGGAGTTGCAGTTTAAGTGCTACCATCATGAGGACCGGCAGATGAACACAAATTGGCCGGCCTCGGTGCAGGTGAGCGTGAACGCCACGCCCCTCACCATAGAGCGGGGCGACAACAAAACCTCCCACAAGCCCCTCTACCTGAAACAAGTGTGCCAGCCAGGTCGGAACACCATCCAGATTACCGTCACCGCCTGCTGCTGTGTAAGTGTTTGTGTTTATGTGCTTTTTGACACCTCTTCAGTTTGTGTTTACAATGAAATTGAACGCCAAGATTATAATCAAACTGTTACGTCCTTGCTAAGATAGGGCTCTGGCCTAGAGTTCGAAATATGAGCTTTTATATAGGAGCTATAAAGTTGGGTAGGTGAAGAAAGAAGAGAAATGAATACTGTTGGTTTTGTTTTTTATTAAGAAACACTTTACAAAAATATACATAGGGTAAACCTTGGTCTTAAGAAAGGAAGAATATGGTCTTATGCAATATGGTCTTAAGAAAGGAAGAATATAATCTTCTGGATGTATTGGGAAACTGGACATTTGCCTTTATTATATCGTAGCTTACTATGCTGCCTGTGATAATAAGTATACTATGTTAAGTTTGAAATATATTTTCTCCTCATCTCCAGTCTCATCTGTTCGTGCTGCAGCTGGTCCACCGGCCCTCAGTGCGCTCAGTGCTGCAGGGTCTTATGAAGAAGAGGCTCCTGCCTGCCGAGCACTGTGTCACCAAAAGTACGCCGCAGTCGTGGCAGTTTGCTCTCTGTTTATGTTGTGTAAAAAATCATGACATTGCTATTTTTCCCCGTCATTCATCTTCACTTCTCTGCTTCCAGTCAAGAGGAACTTCAGCAGTGGAACCATACCTGGAACTCCTGGGCTAAACGGCGAGGATGGCGTGGAGCAGACAGCCATCAAGGTCTCCCTCAAGTGTCCAATCACTTTCCGACGCATCCAGCTTCCAGCTCGGGGCCACGACTGCAGGCACATACAGGTGAGAGGATGAGGGGATTGACTCCCGATTTCTATGTTTGTGCACTGAATACCATTTGAAATTGAGAGTTATCGCAAACCTTATAGTCCAGTTCAGCTATTGTTTGGTTAGGATTAGGACCAAGCTGAAAAAAGTATGTTAAGCATGTTTTGAGCTTCAAAATATTTTTTTTGATATTTGCTCCCCAGAGCTTTGCCTATGAATTTTTTTTTAAGGCGAGTAAACTAGTAACCTGCTCACTAGTTGCTCTAATTACTGGTGTTTTTACCTCTAACATGATGTCATGCTGTATAGGTTTGTAAAAGTGCCTGTGTTTTCCCTCAGTGTTTTGACCTGGAGTCGTACCTGCAGCTTAACTGTGAGAGAGGGACTTGGCGCTGTCCTGTGTGCAAGTACGAGTTCTTTTCTGTTGTGTCGGGACATTTTTAGGTGCACCACATTTAACCTCGTGAACAGAATTGGAGGACGTGCGACCTCGCAAAAAATGTTAATAGTTAATTCACTCCCTTAGGTACATTTAGTCATAAAAGCATGGATTGGGAATTTGATAAGTGAGCTTATAAAGCATAAATGACACAGTTAACACCCTGTATAACCTTTAATGTGCACAAATACTTGATCCAGATGGACAGTTTAATGCAAATGTTGACCTTAGTTTGAAAAAGTAAATCTCACGCACAGGGGGTGGAATAAAATCCACTTTTAAATTACATAGTGATGTATTAGAATTGTTGTTCTAGACCATAAACCTTTTACTTGACTAGCAAACTAGCTGATCACACGTTATTACATTACATTAGCTGCTACTACAGTTTCCAGCCAACCAAAAACATGTGACTGGGCAGCAGCATATTTGAGTTGTACTTGCCATTGGGTAAGCTAATGAATTTATCCACAAACATTTAAATATAAAGATTTCAGTAATGGTTGTGCACAAATTGTCACTCAATCTGCAGTGTACATTATGCTCCTATAACCACGCAGCTGTAATCTCTAGTCTGTGAACGACTTTTTCAAGTCCTCAATAACACAACTATTGTAGTGTTACATCCATAACCAAACATATTGTGTAATGCATATAATACTCCAAAGTGGATGTTTTTTTAAACTAGACATTCTCTACTCATTCAGGTCTATTTACTATTATATACGCTACATTTTTAGTTTATTTTAGAATAATAATAATATAGTCATCAAAACTCTGGAGTAACACAAATGGAATTATGGGAATGATGTTGTGATAAAAAAAAAATCCAAAATAAAGCAAGATAATTTAATATTTTAGCATCTTCAAAGTAGACACACTTTTTACCTAGAATATTGTCACAATTATATTTTTGTCCAAAATACCGATTTCAAACATTTAATCACACCTTCAGATCAAGAGATTTTTAAGATCATGAGAAACGTTTCCGTTGCGTGTCCACCAACCTTTGACTGGTAGTGTATGCATAATGCTTTCTGCAATAAACGTGTGTTTGTTGAAAGTGTGTAGGGTCCTGAAGAATACCTGCATCACCACTGAAAGGTCACAGAACAAAATATGCAAAGTGTCTCACTGATTTCACTAGAAATGCTCAAGTTTCTTGCGCTGGTCTTTGCAGTAAGACAGCTCTTCTGGAGGGACTAGAAGTGGATCAGTATATGCTGGGAATTCTCATCTATATCCAAAAGTAAGTTACTGTACACCACTTTGGCTTTAGTTCAATAAAATGTAAATTGATTTCAAGTGCCCTTTAACCTGAATCTGAATGTGTTTTTATAGTTCGGACTATGAGGAGATCACTATCGATCCAGTGTGTAGTTGGAAGCCGGTCCCTGTGAAGCCTGACCTGCATATTAAAGAGGATCCGGACGGTCCAGCGCTGAAACGATGTCGCACCCTCAGCCCCAGTCACATGATCCTGCCCAGTGTTATGGAGATGATCGCTGCATTGGGCCCAGCCTCGTCGCCCTACCAATCCTTACCACAAGGCGGCAGCAGTAGCACGCCCGATTACCCCAGCCAAGGTTATTAATTTTATAATATTTATATTTAAATATAATATTTTGCTTAAGTTGTCTTGTCCAGTAATGTTTAGAAGCAGTGTGAGTGGCTCAACAGTCTAAGGAACTCATGAGTTCAAATCCCAGAGAGTATTACAGACCCCGGACAGCACAATAGGGTTCGTTAGGAAATCCACACCAAGTTTCGGATATGCATCCTTCCTATCATGCATATTGAAGATGCGATAAAGCTGTCCTCCGTTCTCATTGACCCATTCTCATTTATCCTATGGTAGTGGTGGCTGTCTTCATGCGTTTTAGAGGAAGCATTCCTCAATCAAATCAAATCGAGCTGAGATAGAAGAGAACTAGCAAGTGGGTTTGACAATATAAAATAGAATATTTATAAATATATCTGTATAGACAGATGAGCAATACTTGACTGTTCTGAATCTAGAAGTTCATCTTTTTAGCCTGAGAACTGACTCTCTCGGGGTATGCTGATAGTATACCTTTAATTTCCCTTGTCTCTTAGCTGGTTCGGGATATTCCAATCAGCCAGGCTTCTCAGACTTTCCCAACGCCCCCAGCACTCCAACCTTGGGCGAGTTTTCCTCGGGGCCTCCGCCCCTCTCCTACCAGGCCGACCTTCCCAGTGGCCTACTGACCCCTGAGAAACCCGTGGGGCACCCCATGTCCAGCCAGGTAGCACATCTACACCATTTGCGCCTAAAACAAGAATTTTTGCATAATATTTGTATGTTATTGGGTTGTTGTTTTTTTTTGTTTTTTTTTCACGATTTCCGATAAAAAAAAAAAAAAAGGAGGCAAAGTTGAGGTCAAGATTTTAATATCCACACATGCAACTCTGGGCTTGTAACTTGATTTGAACCCTAAGTTACCGGGACATGCCTCATACCATTAACATGCATTAATTGCATTAGTTGCATTAATAGCATCCTGCAGTGAAAGAAGATGATGGCTTTACGGTCCTGTGTTCTGCATGTGAGAGTAAGAGCTCCTTGACTGGTTCTGGAGGCGACAGCATGACCTGCTGCACCCTCAGCCATGTCACTGACAGCTGTTCCTCTAAACCACAGATTTCACACATGTAAAGCTTTCACTTTTAGGCACACATTCCGTTTCTCTGTATGCACTTACTTTCATGATAATCACTTATATCGTTCTTTGATCTTCCCTTTTCTTTTTTCTTTTTTTTGTGTAGATTCCCCACTCTAGTCGCATGGACCCATCCCACAACCCCCTTCAACAGCAGCAGCAACAGCCACAGCAGCAGCAACAGCAGCATCAACCTCTCCATGGTAGTTCCAACCTGGGCGGCCCAGGAGGACCCATGCATTCACGCAACTCCAACCAGAATCCCCGGCTGCACACAGATAGCTTTGGCCTTGGTGGCCCGGGGGGGCCAGGCGACGTAACGGAGCCTGGTCTTGACGTGAGTCAGCATTGAGTCATTTGGTTTACGACAATTCCTCATGACAGAAAATTGTGTCAGATCACCAAAACCTAATACTGTCTTTCCTCTTCTGCTTCTCTAGCTGCTCCCAGAGCTAACAAACCCAGATGAGCTGCTGACCTACCTTGGGCCTCCTGACCTCCCTAACAACAGCAACGATGACCTGCTCTCGCTATTTGAGAGCAACTGAGTTCACACACAGCTTGTACACCACCACCTCCAGCTTAGCCACACCATCCTTAAAAAAAAAAAAAAAAAAACCCATCTCTCAGCAGTACATACTCTTAGCACGCTACGAGGAGGTTTTGGGGATCAGGGCGTGGAATCCTCGCAAACATTTGAGTCTAACTATTGGCCTGCCCTGTTCCTTTGAGACTGGAATGCAGAAATGCTCATAGCAAGGAAGGTGCAGAAGATTTAATCCGACTTTGACGTTCCTGTTAGTCTGCCTCTGAAAAATGTCATGGTTTTATTGTTATTTTTTGGGTTTTTTTTTTTTTTAATATATATATAATTTGAAGAATCCCTTTTATATTTCCAGCTCCTGCAAAATCCATTTGTAGAAAAGCACCCCATCTGATGTCTAACTTGTGCTTGGTGTAAATTACATCGCATTTGCAGTTCATGGGATTTGCCCATTGTCATTTATTCTTGATCATGTTTTAATCAAGTGTGAAGTAGACATTCTTTAAAATCCAGAATTTGTTGATAACAAGAAGAACTGAATTTTGATAAAGCTATAAGAATGAGATCAGAAACAACGCCAAAATATGTCTGGCCTTTGTTGTAACTTGAATGCATGTGTAAAATGCCAATGGACCCTGCAAACACAAGACACAGACATGCCTTACCTCAACAGGTTCAAAAAATAAATAAATAAATAAACAAATCTCCACCAGTAAGCTAGCATGCCATCATATATTGCCCACACCATTAATTGATCTCATGAATTTGTACTTGAAGACCAGGAGTTAGCTTATACTTTGTGTTAGGAGCCTCTTTACAGCCTGCATGCCCTTGTCCTTCGCCTTGTTTAGAGATGCAGTCACAAAGCATATCTCACCGTAGCATCAAAGAAACGTACTGTACTCGTTTGCCGAACTTAAATAAAAATGTTAAAATTTAAATCAGACTGTGTCTGGAGGGGGAGAGGGTTTGAATCCTGCGCTATCAGGAAGCCACTGTAGATATGAGAAAAACATTCAATCCCTGAGAGTGTGTTTACGCAAGATGAAATACAAGAAGCACACGTTAACACACAGACACACCACAAACTATACCAAGTGTGTTTAAGGCACATATTCCTCTACTCGCAGTTTTTTGCCTCCTTGCTCTTTTTTTTCTTCTTCTTCTCCCCCCTCCTTCAATTTAAACAATGGTGTCTTCCTGCGCTGTTGGCACAAAGTCCTGTGCTGATTGTGAATCTGTCCTACACAAGAGAAGGAACAAAATCGCAACCCTGATCATTCTCTATTCACGCAGCCTTTACCTTCTAGGCATCGTGTTATTTTAGTTGCCTTTAGATATGCAATGTCCCATCGTTCAGCAGAAGGACCGGGGGGTCTCGCAGAGCACAAGCAACCCAATCACATACGTCAGACAGGGTATATCTCTCACAAATGCACACTCAAGCTCACAAAATGCAATTCTTAAAATAAGAACACGTTCAGGTCCTACATTTTCCACAATCTCACATTTTGTCTCTGACATCCGGATGTTTCATTTTTGCAGTACGATGGCCTCTCGATAGTCTGGTCTAATGGCAGTACCCATTACTTGTTACTGATGAGGAACAATTAGAGAGCTGTGTTGAAAATATGTACAGATATAGGATTATTATTGTTACAGATGTATACATTCTCTGTACCCCATGATAAAAACACACATACACTTTAAACACTATGACAAACGTTCGTTTTTGTCCAAAAAGCTCTTGTTCCTTTTCAGTTTGATTGCAAGAGAGACTCGATGGAGAGAGGAGGACAGTCTGCTGCCCTGTATCCTGTCTTGTCTTACTTTTATTATTTATGATTGCTCTCTGGACACTGTCTGCAATGTGCAGTTTGTATCGTAAACAATACAGGGAGGGTCAGGAGTTCTTGGATGTGCAATTGTTTTTTGGAGACATTTGTGTATCATACAATTTTATCTTTTGATTATATAATTATTGTTATTATAATAATTATAAAGATAATTGGTGGACCTGTATGCATCTCTCTTGTGTGTTATCTAGCAAAGTTTATGAATTTGTTAAAGAGGATTTTTTTTTTTCATTTCACCATCATGAAGGTTGTGAACATGAAGGGTTTCAATAAGAGAGCGAAGAAGCGTCTTTGAGACCAGCAGCAGGTCACACTTACTGTTTGTCCAACTGTTAAGAAAAGAAAAAAAAAAAAGTTTGACCGTCATGTGTAGGTGAATCTCTCATGTTTTAACGATTTAATTAAACTTGTAAAATCTTAATCATTTTTTTTTGTTTTTCTAAAGATGTGAAATATTTCCATTATGTTTTTTAAGTAAAGACGTAATCCCCATCTTGTTGCATTTGAGTTATTTGTGATTGTGTGACAAGACCATCCCTGCTGTGGGGGTGGGCACTTCCTAATGGGAAGTGGACTAACTACCTACATCCAGTATGTGACAGTTTTTCTAAGATTTACATTGATCAGCCATAACCATAACAAATCCACCTACCTAGTATTGTCTAGGTCCCCTTGTACCACCAAAACAGCTCTGACCTGTCAAGACATGGACTCCACAAGACCTGAAGGTGGTGTGCATTGTAGGTGTTTTCAGCTGTGGACGGGGGTCCGCATAGGTACTCTGATTGTTCTGTGGCTACACAGCTCCATACGCAGCAAGCTGTGATGCATTGTGTGTTCTTACAACTTTCTATCAGAGCCAGCATGAACTTTTCATCAATTTATGCTATAGTAGCTCCTCTGTGGGATCGGACCAGATGGGCGATTCTTCGCTCCCCACGGCCACCCATGACCCTGTCGCAGGTTCAACGGTTGTCCTTCCTTGGATCATTTTTGGTAGGTACTAACTACTGCATACCAGGAACACCCCACAAGACCTACTGTTTTGTCCAGCCATCACAATCTGACCCTTGTCAAAGTCTCTCGTATCCTTACACTTCCCCAACTTTGAGAACTGACTGTTCAATTACTGCCTACTATATCCCACCTTCCGACAGGTGCCACTGTAACGAGATAATGTTATTCACTTCACCTGTCAGTGGTTTTAGTGTTCTGGCTGATGGGTGTATATTGTAAGTTACAAATCCAAAATATTTAGTGTGTAATTTATTGATTAAACCATCTAATGACTATACATACTCAATAATAAACATAGCTTTGATAATATTGGGTTCTGTAACAAAACTTGATTATCACCATGTACTCCTGGCTGTGCTACACATGCAGGCACATCTCTAAAAATTAGAATATTGTAGGAAAAGTTAGGGTTTTTTTCCCGTAATTTAATTCAAAAACTGGAACTTTCATATATTTCTAGATTCATTACACAAAGTGAAATATTTCAAGCCTTTTTTGCTTTATTTTTGATTATGATTTACAGCTCACGGAAATCTAAAATCCAGTATCTCAAAAAATATTAGAATAAATAATTTATAATACAGAAATGTCGACCTGAGGTCTCTAATACACTAATTAAATGAAAACACCTGCAAAGGTTTCCTGAGGATTTAATCACTCAGTCTGGTTCAGTACACAAACACAATCACAGGGACGATGAAAGTCAACGTTGCATTTCATTTGGAAATCAAGGTCCCAGAGTCTGGAGGAAAAGTGGAGAGGAACAGAATCCAAGCTGCTTGAAGTCCAGTGTGAAGTTTCCACAGTCAGTGATGATTTGGGGCGTCACGTCATCTGCTGGTGTTGGTCCACTGTGTTTTCTCAAGTCGAGAGTTGATGCAGCGTCTACCAGGAGATTTTGGAGAACTTCATGCTTCTACAGTGGTGTGAAAAAGTGTTTGCCCCCTTCCTCATTTCCTGTTCCTTTGCATGTTTGTCACACTTAAGTGTTTCGGAACATCAAACCAATTTAAACAATAGTCAAGGACAACACAAGTAAACACAAAATGCAATTTGTAAATGAAGGTGTTTATTATTAAAGGTGAAAAAAAATCCAAACCATCATGGCCCTGTGTGAAAAAGTGATTGCCCCCTAAACCTAATAACTGGTTGGGCCACCCTTAGCAGCAACAACTGCAACCAAGCGTTTGCGATAACGTGCAATGAGGCTTTTACCGCGTCCTGGAGGAATTTTGGCCCACTCATCTTTGCAGAATTGTCCTAATTCAGTTACATTAGAGGGTTTTCGAGCATGAACGGCCTTTTTAAGGTCATACCACAACATCTCAATAGGATTCAGGTCAGGACTTTGGCTAGGCCACTCCAAAGTCTTCATTTTGTTTTTCTTCAGCCATTCGGTGGTGGACTTGCTGGTGTGTTTAGGATCATTGTCCTGCTGCAGAACCCAAGTTTGTTTCAGCTTGAGTACACGAACAGATGGTCGGACATTCTCCTTCAGGATCTCTTGGTAGACAGCAGAATTCATAGTTCCTTTTATCACAGCAAGTCTTCCAGGTCCTGAAGCAGCAAAACAGCCCCAGACCATCACACTACCACCACCATATTTTACTGTTGGTATAATGTTCTTTTTATGAAATGCAGTGTTCCTTCTACGCCAGATATACTTGGACACACACCTTCCAAAGTGTTCCACTTTTGTCTCATCGGTCCACAGAATGTTGTCCCAAAAGTCTTGGGGATCATCAAGATGTGTAGTGGAGAAATTGAGACGAGCTTTGATGTTCTTTTTGCTCAGCATTGGTTTTCTCCTTGGAACTCTGCCATGCAGGCCATTTTTGCCCAGTCTTTTCCTGATGGTGGAGGCATGAACGCTGACCTTAACTGAGGCAAGTGAGGCCTGCAGTTCTTGGACGTTGTTGTGGGGTCTTTTGTGACCTCTTGGATGAGTCCGTCGAGCGCTCTTGGGGTAATTTTGGGCGGCCGGCCACTCCTGGGAAGGTTCACCACTGTTCCATGTCTTCGCCATTTGTGGATAATGGCTCTCACTGTGGTTCGCTGGATTCCCAAAGCTTTGGAAATGGCTTTATAACCCTTTCCAGACTGATAGATCTCAATTACTTTCTTTCTCAATTGTTCCTGAATTTCTTTGGGTCTCGGCATGATGTGTAGCTTTTAAGGATCTTCTGGTGGACCTTACTGTGTCAAGCAGCTCCTATTTAAGTGATGCCTTGATTGTGAACAGGTGTGGCAATAATCAGGCCTGGGTGTGGCTAGAGAAATTGAACTCAGGTGTGGACAACCACAGTTATAGTATGTTTTAACAAGGGGGCAATCACTTTTTTTCACAGGGCCATGATGGTTTGGATTTTTTTCACCTTTAATAATAAACACCTTCATTTACAAATTGCATTTTGTGTTTACTTGTGTTGTCCTTGACTATTGTTTAAATTGGTTTGATGTTCCGAAACACTTAAGTGTGACAAACATGCAAAGGAACAGGAAATGAGGAAGGGGGCAAACACTTTTTCACACCACTGTATCTGCTGATGAGCTTTATGGAGATGCTGATTTCCTTCTCCAGCAGGACTTGGCAGCTGCCCACAGTGCCAAAACTTCTAGTAACTGGTTTACTGACCATGGTATTAGTGTGATTGATTGACCAGCTGACTCGCCTGACCTGAACCCCATAGAGAATCTCTGAGAGACACCAGACCCAACAATACAGACGAGCTGAAAGCCGCTATCAAAGCGACTTGGGCTTTGATAATCCTGCAAAAGGATTAAAGTCCTGGCCGAGTATCGGTGTATAAATTAACATATGTTTCATCAGGTCGACATTTCTGCATTATAAATTCTTTATTCTGATATTTTGAGATACTGGATTTTTGATTTCCGTGAGCCGTAATCATGGAGATTAAAACAAAAAAGGCTTGAAATATTTCACTTTATGTTTAATGAATCCAGAATATATGAAAGTTTCACTTTTTGAATTAAATTCCGGGGAAAAAGTCAACTTTTCCACAATATTATAACTTTTTTAGATGCACCTGTGTGTGTATCTCACAAACCTGTACTCCTGACACTTAACCTCAAGTGCAGATAATGACACACTACAGTGAATATCACACAAGTCCTTTAGTTCCATTAATTTTTCATTAGAACACTGTTTGCACGCAATAGCAATAACGCCTGTAGGACCATCGGGTCCCTTTACACTGTAAATAAAAACCATGAAAAATACAAAATACCATCACTAAGCATTACACGCCATTACACAACCTCCATGGAATAAAAACCTCTAATGGCTTCCATGTGGGTTTTTTTTTCTCCAAGCAGGAAATACTTCCCTGTTCTTACTTTAATCTGCACTCTGTATTTATACTGACACATAAAGAAGTGAATCAGAGACACTTTAGTTAACTTTTCATGGTTTATAAACACCCTCGCCTCTTCCTACTAACCTCTTACAACATACATCTGCTGCCATAATGGCGAATTTAATCCCCGGCCGACGCCCTCGCGCCATGACATACATCACTAACCGCGCGAATATGGATACACGCCTACACCGCTTTCTCAAAGCGTATTGGATACAATTCAGTGTCGTCATTAATGCTAAGCGTAATGGCCCAATCAGAAGAAGGCTCGTGATAACGGGAACTATGCGGAAATATTATGCGGCAGCTCAGGCTCTGATTGGTTGTTCCTCCTGTTAATCAACGGTCTCACGTCTCCATATGTTCCAATAGGAAACGGTTTCCGTGCTGCTTCTATATATTCAAGTTTTCGCTACCGTTCGGTCCGCTGCCACATCCTTGTTCACGGTCCGCTTGGGTCTACTGTTGATGTTCGTGAGTAAAGTGCGTCTGTAGCCGACATGAGCAACCCTAAAGTATTTTTTGACGTCACCATTGATGGGAGAAATGCAGGAAGGATTGTGATTGAGGTGAGAAGATGAAAATGAACTGTAGCGAAATTGCTTAAAAAGGACTAACTGGAGCGGAGGAGCGCGGCTGTGGCTCCGGATCCAGACGTAGCGACTCCTGGTTACTCTAGTGTTCCGAGAACTGGGGTGAAATGACTGACTAACTTCATTTCAAACTACTTCGGAAGCATTAAACTGCACACGTGTATATGGAAGTGACTGGTGCAGCGTTAGAATGTAGTAATGTAATGCCGATGATGAACGCGACCTCGTGTCGTTTTTAGTTTTTTGCCCGGTTTCGGTCGCGGTTCTCCTGAACGCCTCATTTTCCGCTTAAATGTTTCTTTTTTTCTGGGGAGAAAAGAAACGCTGCTGTGTTCTAGTTGCCGCCTCACATCGAAACGGTCACGTGTTCCGTGACAGAGCAAGTGGAAAGACGAGTAAAGTCTCTTCTCAAACCTCCGCTGCACGTTTTTAACACACTTCCGACGCCATTTTCACTTATATAGGAGCATAAAGCTGCCATTTTGAATCTCCATTAAGCGACATATATGGGCATATTTTGTTAAAAGTGACGCTTTGTTTGCTTTATCGCTGTCTTTGTGACGTTAAACTGTGTAAACTGTCTTCATTGATTAATTAGAATCCCCCTTTTTATCTTTTTTTTTTTTGAACGCTCAGTTTATATGCGCGTGTAACTCCCATGACGCATGCGCGCACGACTTTTTGTCTTCATTAAATCTGTTAATAGAATGATTAAAATGGCGGTCAAGCTGTCAAGTCATTTTTGATTAAAGTATAAAAATCGTATGTCTATTTTTTTGTGGGGGGGGGTATTCAGCAGTAGTAGAGACTAAATTAGCGGGATTTCATCGTAACTCAATATTCATGTCCTCACGTGCCCGAAAACGAGGCTTCAAAAGAGTCGAATGGGGACTGATTCATCTTTGTTGGCAGCAAATGCACCTGTACAAAAACCTGTTCATTCGATTGATTTGTCTAGCAGATGTTCTCTTCAACAACGTGTCTTTAAACTAAATATATATATATTTATTTTTATTTTAATGCTAAAATGGTACTAAAGTCCGTGTAGTGAATACTGAAGTGTCGTTCACACACGAGCCGACTCTTTCCGGTGAGCCATCTGGGACTCTCACGATAGAGCTCGTGCGTATCTAGGCTCACATATTAATGCCGCTTTGAAATGAACCTAGTAAGACTTTTATGAATCATTCTAATAATATCCAGATCTAGTCTGTCTCGCGCTCTATCTGTTGCTTCATGGAAGCTAAACACGGATACAGCAGGCACATGAACGCAAGTGTTCTTATAACAAATGTAAGGAAAAAGTCGTTTGGGAGGTTAGTGTAGGTTCTTATTGGTAAGTGGTAAGAGATCCGTCTGTCTGAGATCAGAACATTACTCCTGTGGCCGACAGAGGGCGCACTACTGCAACCGCCGCTCTAGGGGAGAAATCAGTGTCTCCCGCTCACTTGATTTATTTATTTATTTATTTTTAAACCCAAATTGTGTGATTACACAACAGAAAAGCACCCTCACGTTTTCCCTTGAAACTCTAGACTGAAACCCTAAATAAGTTGCTCTTACAGGTCCATAATATTTCTCAGGTTAAGAGAGAGCTTACTGTGGATGTTGAGACAAACCAATATAATTATATTGGTAATGTATTGAAATTGTACTGTTATGATTTTTGTCCTACAGGTTCTTGGGCTTTTATCAGTAAAACATTTTGTGACTTGGACCCACCACTGATGTCTGTTTTATATAAATAATTGGGCTAAAGTGTGGCTGTGCCACTGATCTGTTTCACTTAAATACTGAATGGTGGTACAGGGAGCCTGCTCTTGGACTGGTTTGTTAACAATTCTGTTCGGGTCGCTGTAGTTTTAATGTGTGGTGTATTCACAGTGGGTGGGTCCAGTCACAGAATATTATACAAAGTTTAAAGAAATATTAAAGAACCCAAGTTACTGTGATATTAAAATATCTACAGTTTTTCCCTCTATATAATTTGTGCAGTAATGGTATTGAATTAGTTCACAGACCGAGTGGATCCTGTTAATTCTTTCTTTTTCTTTCTCCTCAGTTGAGAGCCGATGTCGTTCCCAAGACTGCTGGTGAGTTTAATTTCTTTTCTAGGGTTTATTTCTCCTGTGAGGTAACTTTTAAACATTGCTTTTAAAAATGAATGTTTCTTGCTCTGACCTCTTCTACGCAGAGAACTTCAGAGCCCTATGCACCGGCGAGAAGGGCTTCGGCTACAAGGGTTCTGGCTTCCACCGTGTCATCCCAGGTTTCATGTGCCAGGTCAGTCCCATTCCTTCTGCAACTCAAGCTTATCAGGATTGTTTTTAATACCGGCACATTAAACCATTCAGTTTATTTATTAGAGCTGAATTACTGTTGTGACTCTCTAGGGTGGTGATTTCACGAATCACAACGGAACCGGTGGAAAGTCCATCTACGGCAACAAGTTTGCAGATGAGAACTTCACTCTGAAGCACACAGGACCTGGCATTATGTCCATGGCTAATGCAGGACCCAACACCAATGGCTCACAGTTCTTCATCTGCACTGAGAAAACCAGCTGGTATGGGCTCCTTCAATATTACTCACATGTCGGATGAAATGCGTCGTCTTACAAATGCTGTTAATATGCAGTCTGTTTTTTACTACAGCCATTTGCAAACTTCTATTAATTTTTTTTTCTTCTTCCTCAAGGAACATGTATTTTAAGCTCCCACAACTAGGTGTTTTCAGTTGTCCTGTGTACCTGTATGTCTGAGGCTTTTGTTGGTGCAATGTCTCAAGAATGAATGGGTTATTTGTAGGCTTTATATTGAATTATCACTGTAGCCATCAGATGAACTGGTTTGATTTTGGGATTGGAGCCAAAGATTCAAGGTCACTTGATGATTGAAGCATCTTTATCCATGCTGCTGGCATGGAGTTGCACTTAGTATCCCATTTAACACCACAATCTGTGTTGGGCTAACTGAATAATGGAATGAATGTACTAGTGTTCCCAATTAAGTGGATGGTCAGGGTATGCAAGAAAAGAGAACCCAGTTTATTCCAGTTTGTTTTTGTGCTCCCTCTTCTGTGAACAGGCTGGATGGCAAGCACGTTGTGTTCGGGAGTGTTGTTGATGGCATGGATGTCGTCAGAAGTATCGAAGGCAAAGGAAGCAGCGGCGGCAAGTGCTCTGCCAAGGTAGTCATCGCTGACTGCGGCCAACTTTAAATACCGCTTCTGCTCAACACCTAGCCTCAGTCTTGTGCATTCCTATACCTTCATTGAATTTCCTTATTCTTATTGAAACACTTGTTACACAAAACATGGCTATGCTAGATGCATCATAAATAGAACATTTTGTTTAACAAAATATTAAAGGCGGAACAAAGAATCCTTTTGATCTGTTGTTTTATTAAGATTGCCTCCAACATTGAGGATTTATTTTGTTTCGTTTATCAAGCTCTTCAAACCACAGTATCATTCTTTAGAAATTTCTAGGACCAAAGTGGTTAAATTGTATTTGATTTTGGGAATGGTGCTCCAACTGGCAGTGTAATGGCTCTAGAATAAAAAATAAAAAAAATCCATATTTGTAGTGGGGAGCTTTAAACAAAGCTAATACATTTTTGGAAGCTTGGAGTTGGGGGAACTAAAAGCTGTAATTAAGGGAAAAGGAAACCAAAGTATGTACACTGTATTCCCGTTGAGAGGAAAATAAAATGATAAAACTATAGATGTTTCCATGGAGAGACATCTAAAAGTTTATTTTCAACACCTTTTTAGTGCCCTAATCAGTAACAGTTTTTTTTCCTCTCTTTGCTTCATTAGAATAAAAATACCACTTTTTTTATTTTATATATTTATCCCCCCTTTCTGGTTGTGTACAAATCTAGATGTTCTGCTGTAGAATGGGTTCTGGAGTGTTTGTGTGGGAGCACATGCTTGTGCCAGTTATTTACACCAGTTCATCCAGTATGCTGCTGCTGATGTGCTTATTAGGAGCACCGATAGGTTTGTTACACATGGGACACACACAGCGCACCTCCAGCCACTTTAACAGACACCTGCAGCAGAGGCACAAAAACATCTACATCAGAAGTGCTATGTTCTGGGAACATACTCAAAACAATGACTAAAAAGGAGTTCCTGTAACTGAGCTGACACAACTTGGTTAAGCTGTTACACACGTGACTACAATACAATAGTATTGAGGCTTTAATGATCGTCTTCCTATAATCTAATGCATCATGATAGTTTTAGGTACTAGGGTCCGCAACTCCATACACAGCAAGCTCTGATGCACTGAGTTCTGAGACCTTTTTATCATAATGCTGGTTAACTTTTCCAGCAATTGGTGCTACAGTAGCTCTTTGCTGGGATCAAACCAGACAGGTTTGGGGCCCCCCCCATGCATCAAGGGGGCGTGATCGGGACCCATGGCCCTGTCTCAGGTTCACCGGTTGTCCTTCCTTGGACTACATTGGTAGGTACTAACCACTGCATACCACAACACCTGCTGTTTTGGAGATGCTCTGATCCAGTCATCTAACCACAGTTTGGCCGTTGTCAAAGTTGCTCAGATCCTTACACTGGTCCATTTTTCGTCATTCCAACACGTCAATTCTGAGAACTGAATGTTCACTTGCTGCCAAATATATCACACCTTGACAGGTACCATTGTAACAAGATGATCAATGTTCTACATGTCACCTGTGTTACGGCTGATCGGTGTACAAGACTGCCTTCACTGAGAAGCATATGCAGAATTCTGAATATTTGTCCAAAATGAGGGAAAGCAGCCATCTTTATGCTGCTTTAATTGATGAGTGTAAATAATGTTAAGCTTACCGACGCACTCCTGCTAGGTGAACACAAACAGAATTCCTTCTTCACCACCAAGTGGCAGAGGCATACAAGAGGCTGGTGAGTGGAACGACTGTTTATAGCTGCTATAATACAAATGATAACAGGAACCAACTTGTTTAATCATGAATAAAATTGGATAAAACAATGTGTTTCTTTAATAAATAATACGCCTCCAAGAAGTTGAGTCCTTGTTGCTAATTTGTATCTTCAATCAAGAAGGAAGCTATTGAGGAAAAACGATTTCAGACATTTGACGTGGATCTCGGACAGATGCACAGACAAGCCGAAAACGTAATGCTGCTACCACCTAGTGGCAGAGGCATGAAATTTGTTAGTCTTGGCAAATTACTGTGCAGTAACCTATACTTTGGTGAGTTAGCAGCAACTCCACTTCGTGCTGGGCTCCATCACTCAGTCCACTCTTCATTCATCATGCTTCATTGTCGCATGCCTAGTGGCCTTGGATGAGTGACAAAATATTTTCAGGATTGAATCTGATGCTGTCAGTTTTAGGAAAGCAGACCCAAAAGAATCGCCTGTGACCTTTTTTTTTTTTTAGACATTTTTTGGGCTTCTTTGTATTTTCCATCTATAAAAATCCCAACATAATGAAGACCCTCTGCAACTCTTCAGCATCACTGCAGGTTACCTTTTGTGAAAGCCATGTTGGCATGGCAACATCGCAAGTTCGTCTTTTATTTTGAAGTCCTCTAAGCACACAGCGCACATTTGCTAATGGACAGAAGAATACCAGGCAGACTGGTTACTGAGCACATCTAAACTTCAGTTTATTCATTCATTTATTTTTGTATATTTGAATTTTTTTTAAACACTTACCCCATGAATATTCAAGTGCTTGGTTTCATCTCTCAGTACAACCTGCAACAAATAAAAAAGGCACTTAAGCATGTTTATGCAGATCTTTATCGAGCAGGTTGTTCTGTTTTGTCTGCTCAATTCATATTTACCAGCTTGTAAGCCAATCTCTCAGACTGGGCTTGATGTCGCAATTTACTGGAAAGACACAGGAGCACAATGAGTCAGAAAGACAGGAATGGAGAGAATGGGTTTATAATTAGACGAATGCTGGGCAATTTCAGCCATGCCACAGAACTGTGTTTTGATTAACTACCATATGCTGTGGCTCCTTTCTCCTATAGACCAGCTGGAAAAGACTTTTTTGCATACATATACATACCTGGTATTCCTTAGCAATTAAGAAGTGTTTAGGAATATTACAAATTCCCTTTTTTGTGTCAGAAAAGAATGCATTCTCTTCAGAAATGCATGTGCTTTTTGGGGCCATTGTTTCCACTTTCACTAAAATACACAATCTGGAAGTGTAATTCTCTTAAGAGTATCTGGCTATATAAAAGAGACTCTGTGCCAGTTTTTTTTTTTAAATATCTCTTGTGTAGGTCAGTCTCTGGCAATTTTATCAGTTACACCTACTAATTGTTGGTACATAATTAAAGTAGTGTTGAGATTAGTTATTTGTTGTGTGCTGTCTAATCAAATGAGTGCTCAGTGGATTTAATATACTTGGTTACCTTTGGCAATGCCATTTAACGGTTTAATAATGCTTTCTTTCCAGCAACTTGCAACTTAGATTTTATGATATTGTCAATACAATATTCTGACAGTTGCAACAGCATCATTTATCATAGGCCACTTATCATGGACATGTGCTGACCTACAGATCTGTTTGACTTTACTGTACTGCAAAATTTGTTCCAGTGGAAATGAGCCTAAAGGCTACTAAACTGGCAGTAGATCCCACTGCGGTTGTCTGTCTGTCAGTCAGTCAGTCAATCAGTGAGTGAGTGAGGCATTCTGTAAGTCCGTCAGTGAGTAGGTGAGTCAGTGAGTGAGGCAGTCAGTCAGTCAACCAGCACCACCAACACTACCACCACTGTGACTGCTGTGACAAGAATACCTGATCATCCAAATAATATCTGGCCAGTGGTATTGCTGTTTTGCTTTCTTTCCATCTACATAATTCACCTACAGTATATAATAGGTTTGCCTTACATTAAATGAGTGTAGCTAGGTGTCACTCTTCACTTTCCTATTTGTAATTATTTCACTTGAGAACAAACAAACAAACAAAAAAAAAAACTGAGATGCATACAGAACAACTTCATACATGTCATGGACTATGACATTGCTAATCTTATACACCTTTTCCTTCACATGGATTTGTTAAACAATGGTAAGCATGCGTAAGAGTGCCAAAAATAGCAACAGGAAAAACATAGGATGATATCTGCTGCTGAACTGTTTGAGCCAGGAAGTATCTCAGGCTAGAGGAAGTCTCTTGGAGCTGGTGTCTATCAAATACATTAGTAAAAATGACAGTATTCTAATAAGAGTGTGCACAAATGCAGTCTAGTGTTTGACAAACTCTAATTTCAAATCCCAGCACCCAGCCCACTTGTACCAGCTCAGCAACTACATCCCAATCCACATACTGCCATAATAAATATTGTGTCCAAAACAAAAAAAAGCACTTGGCTCAGGGGTTTAGAGTTCAGGAGCATAGGAAAAGCACTGACCAGATCCAGGGCATATCAAGTTGTTTAACAGCTGATGACCAAGAGCTTACTCTTGGCTGTGTACAAACGACAAGCAACCATTGGGACATTTACCTTATAAAGCAGCAGCAGAATATCAGGCTCAAGATGAAGACGAATATCCCAGTGCCAAAGATGACTATGTATATATTCAATACTAGGTCTTGAAAGGCAACAGCAGGCATAGTGCTCTCGAAGTGGATCATCCCCTGTAATCTGAGGTGCCCTAAGAGAGACAAGGTAAGGGGACAAGACTGATGCTTGTAGGTATAAAAACGATTGCTGTCATGGTGCTGATACAAAAACGTCAAACCTGTGACTGTTCGTCGTGATCTGTGTTACTCATGCTTCTACACTGAAATCTGAAAATACATTGGGTAATGTCCGAAGGTCAGAGACCACCATCTTGTTTCCAATCAAATGGCCACTTACTTCTGTACTTACTGTCAATTATTAGGTGTCAAACAATAATGATGGCAAAATGTACAGTACATTAATTCTCAGATCATCTTCAGTCAAACAGTACTCATTTATGCAAATAAAATACAAATAAACAACATTTACTGATTGCATGCCGATTCTACAGCTGAGCGATGTTCATTTCTGTCACTGTTCATGAGTGACACAAAATGTCTTTAAGCAACATTATATCTGTAAATATTGTTGATCTTTTTGTATTTCATTTGCATTGTTAGTATGAAAACAGAACGAACGTACTGTACATTTCCCATCATTATTGTTTGTCACCTAATGATTAACAATAAATACTGATGGCCTTTTGGCTGGAAATATTGAAAATATATGAAAATGTCGGACTTCTGAGTGAAATGTAAATGACTTCACACACACACACACACACACACACACACACACACACGAGGTAAAATCATGTAGATATTAAAACTTAGTGACCCAGTCTCCTCTCTTCACATCCTGTTTCTAAAGGTCTTAACTTATAGTTTTTAAACAAATGGCAGACTATGAAAAGCTACCACGTAAATATAATTAAGAAAACATGTAACATTTAGTGTTTTGGGGTGTGTGTGTGTGTGTGTGTGTGTGTGAGTGAGTGAGTGAGTGAGTGTGTGCGTGTGTGTGAGCGTGTGTGTGAGCGTGTGTATAATATTAGCATTTATGCGCGCGCGCGTTGCGAAGTCTTTAAAGCTCACCATTCTGAGAGGGTCCGTCGATGATTTGGAGGAAGATGGTGTCTCTATTTTCGAATCTTTCAGTGTGTATCTCTGAAAGCGAGGCATTCTCTGAGCGAACAGACCACAGAGTTTGTTATCCAGGCTCCATGTGTAAGAACAGAGGGGCGGAGACGCTGGTCACGACACCGCCAGGGAGGAACTGTTCCTGTTGCGGCCATGATGGCGGTGTGTTCACGCAGGAGAAGGGGAAGGTTCGACTTGGGTTATTATGCAATAGACTCAAATAAACCCTTACAGAATAATCACATTCCCTTCACATCTGATCATAAGGGTAGTAGCTTTTTACACGTGATTATGTGACTCGTATGTGATCACGTGTGGGAAAACACGTGACAGTGCAGCCCTGAGACCTCAAGTAAACACGTGTGTGACATGTGAAACAGTATGTGATCATATGTGTGTGTTGTTCATTGCATCTATTGCAGGGCACAATCACACACACATCCACACACTTCAGTCTTCCATGCATGTCTTTGGACTGGGGGGAGGAAACTGTATTTTTAGTTAGCTAGATGATGAGTGTGATGGTGCTGATGTTGGTATTAGCACGACGGTTGAAGCTTCGGAAGCTGAAGTGTTTGAGCAGAGTGGACAGATGACGAGGTAAGAGAGCTGGACAGACTAAAGGATTAAAGTGCTGCTGCATCACTCTTTTTAAGTAGAGATGAATTCCCACTAGCACCTCTATCAGCCTAGCAACTATTCAGGGAGTCAAATGGCATTGTGGTTAATCGTAGAAAAGCGTTAACCAAAGTGAACATATGACCCATATGTCAATGAAAGAAGTGTAAATAAAAAAAGGTTTTCATTACAAAATACATCTAAATCTGCCATTAAAGATTACATGTTTATTATAATGATTAAGACATTAAATGTGAGGTTTTTATTTTATTTTTTACTATTAAGTTTCTCCTATTAACCTCTAACTAAAACTGATTAATTACTCAGTAAGTAATAGTGAACTACTGTTTGAGAGTATTTCACTATTAAATAAAGCAATAAATACTAGGTCTTTTTTTTTTTCATTTTACAGAAACCTACGGACAGATTAAGAATAAATACTGAGAACATCAATGTTAACCCTTCTGAGTCTTATACCCAAAATATGGAGATCTACTAAATGATGTAAAGTGTCCTGTCCCAAATTTCAGTGTTTAAAAAGTCAACACATTTATTATTGTCTACAGTACAGTAAAATATAATATAAATGAAGAATACATAAATGAATAAATACATTAGGGTAGCACAGTGGCACCTTGGGTAGTGTTAAAACATCACTGCTCCAGGATCCCCATTCAATCCTGAGATCTGACTACTGCCTGTTCTCTTCGTGGCTGCCCGGTTTACTCCAACCTCCCAAAAACATACAGCAGAGTGTTGTGTGTGTGTGTGTGTGTGTGTGTGTGTGTGTGTGTGTGTGTGTGTGCGCGCATGGTGTCCTGCAATGGACTGGTGTCCCACCCATGATATTACTCCATCACACCCAGAATTCCCAGGATACACACCAGATCCATGCTGACCCTGACCAGAATAAAATGATTACTGAAGATAATAATAATAATAATAATAATAATAAATTAGTTATTATTATATGCAATATTTAGCTTGAGGCACTTGTGATTTTGTTTCTTACACTTCCCTGAGTGCACCTTTCTCTATATTACAGATTTAAATGCCGTGGCACTTTAATATTTATATTTTATAACCAGGTGTACAAGTTGACTCTTTGTATAGTGAAATAATAGAGCGCATTCATTTGAAACAGGTTTTAATGCACAATGACATTTTTTATTGTTGGATCATAGGAGTGTAAACAAGAACTGAAAACGTGGCAGACAATTGTTGAATTGAGTGACTCATAAATTAAGGGGGGAAAAAAAAAAAAGTCAAGCCACGTTATAGCCACCCCAGGCAAGTGGCAAAGCAGGGTCAGGTTTATTAGTTTTTCCTTTAGATTTCTGTTATTGCAGCAGTCAGAGCAATTCCTGACAACAACAGTGATCCCTTATTGGTAGCATTAGGTTAAACCATTTGAAAACAGAGAACAAAAAAAAAAAAAAAATCTGCATCAAGGGACCCTTACACTGATGGCAAATATACACACAGAAATTCAGTGGACCAGAATTAAAAAATTTTTAAATCCAAAAGTCAACATTTTTAATATAATTCTCCTACTTATGGGATAAACAGAATAAAGCAAATAATAATACAGTCAATATAAAGACATTAACTTTGCCAGATTAATGTATCTGTGCAGGCTCTAAGATGCTACTCAAACATGATTTCAGTTTGTTTTTCTTTTTAAAACAAAATCAGACTTTTGCCACGTGTGCCACTATAATGCCAAGCTGTGAGCATTTTGAGGTTTTGAAAATAAAAATGTACAACTCAGTTCATATCCCAAACGAGGTTTAAAAGAGGTGAAAAATAAGTTGGTTTCGAGGTTTTTAAAATGTCCCTGTTGACTTTGCCATTTGAAGAAACTTACTCAGTCTCCTTTCACGTCCTTTGTCCTTGTAAGGCTTGTCGTCTGGAAAGTAAAAACCTGAAGTAAGAATCTCAGTTTAAAAAATGTGACACGAAAGGAAGGAAGCTAAATTTCCGGTCTTTACCTGATCCACCATTTTCTGCATCTTCTCGATGACGGTGAGCATGTGGCCGGCGTTCTCTTTTAAATTCTTCTCGTAGGTTTTGTTGAGTGCTTCGACTTTCTCCAACTTGCTCTTCAGTTGCTCCTGTTCATCGGAGACCGGCTTCGCCTTGGCTGCCTCTGAAAAACACAAACATGCACAAACTGTAATCCACGATTCTTTACCATTTAATTCATCTAAACATGGAACTCATTCAACCCAATAATGATAAACATTTGTTATTAGTTATTAACTCTGATGAAAGTTTAAAATGTGGCATTTGGCTACACAGTAGGGGTGTAAATATTGTAAAACAACAACAAAAAAGCAAATGTATGGCACACATTAGGTGGTGGTATACACACACACACACACACAACACTTAGACCAGGAATCCATCAGGAAGATTAGTAAGGAACTTACCATGTTTGTCCTCACCGGTATTTCCTACTGCACTGGCAGATTGTTTAAAATGAGTTTTCACAATTTTCACTTTTACAAATACATTGAGAAATGAAGTGCTAAGGGTTTGTCCCCCCTCACATACACCACCGCATCAACTCTAGCACTGAACTGTGCGGAGAAGGAGTGACCTCGTTTCCTTGCCGTACCGAGCGTTGCCTGCAGGTCAGCGAGCCGTTTCTCCATCTCATGCTGTGCTGCTCTGCTGCTCTCGAGACGCTGCAGCAGGTTGGGGATGTTCAGAACGGTGCCTTTGTAGTTTACCACATCTGGATTAGCGTTGCTGGATGAGCGGCGGGACGAGCCCTTCTCCTTACGAGGCACACCCGGCAACAGGGATTTATTTCCTGACAACAGAGATGGCGATGCAAAACATGATGAAGTACGTATTCTCAAAAACACTGCACTTGGGTGGAGTTGTTTGTCATTTCGTCATACCCTCGGCACTGAGGTCACAGGCCACCTCGTCTGCGTCGGTCCAGCGAGAGCACAGCTTACGGTACATGCACTTCCCGTCCACTGACATCTTTCTGGCCAGATCCTGTGCCTGAGAAATACATATAAATAAATAAAGAAAAAAGAAAAAAAAAAAAATTTATGATTATTATTATTTTATTTTTTTTTTACAAATAACTCAAATCCTTCCTTTCCCTCATTTTCAAATGAAAGAGACCTGAGCAGTAGTGAGGTAGAGCCCGAGGGAGAGCAGGATGTTCTGAACGTCCTCTTCTCTCAGGGAGCCTGAGAGCTGCCTGTCGAAAAACACCCAAGACAAAAGGACCCTACGGGGAAGCTCCTTCAGAGAGAGTCAATTCAAAAAGAGAGAGAGAGAGAGAGAGAGAGAAAAAACAAAACACAATCATTTACTACTGCAAAGGAAATCGAGTATGTAATAAAAACGGTTGGAAACAATTATCAAAAGGCTCCTATGGACAGAACTATACCTTATATTGGAAAAACGTAAGTAAAGTGCATTATTCAGTCAATACAGGATTTAAGGGAGTTTTTTATTTTTATTTGAATGACTTTCCGAACAGAAATGTTCGAATGCAGGGGTTTTGTGTGCTCTTTTGTGGAAAATTACTTGAATTGGCAAAATTGCAATTTAGCCAAATTCTTTTGCACGGTCCTTCACAGGCCCTTTTAGCTGTACTCATGTTTGACGCTCGTGAATCGAAGGGGACTTTGGCTGAACATGTCTCGACGCAAAAATGCAGGAAAAAATTCTTCAAAATTTTCAGGAAAATCGCAAACTCCTGCAAATATTGTGGCTTTTCTTTGATTTTGTGCTCATTTCTGCGATCGCATTTTTGGAAGGAGTCTCCAGTGTCAGTGCTTTGTAACAGTTAATGGGTTTTCTGTCTTACTAATCTCAAGCAGGTGTGGAAAAAAAAAAGATGCTGGTGAGAACTGTATAGCTGTTTTGGGAACATTCCACAACATTCCATATAGCCATAAATGGATAAAATTAGTAAAAGTTGGCAAATTTCTGTGATGTCAGAGGAAAAAAAAACACCTTAGGACATGCAATACAAGGAGAATAATCAACTGTGGGGATGGTAACAGTAACTCCGCTTCACAACACCCTGTCGTTGATTAATTTCCTGTAACAGCACACCTGGTCAAGTTTTATTCCTTTGTGTAAACATGACATACTATATTTCTACTCCTAAGATGTAACTGATCACTGATAAGGTTCCAATTCAGAAAAAATAAAAATGTAATATCATGTAAGTATATCTGCTCTTACTATGTCTTTGAGTGACTGACTGTCATCAACAGTCACTGCTTCTTCACCCTCTGCATGGCTATCAGCTTCTTCCTGATTCTCTGCCTGGTGTTCACTCTGTTCCGGATCATCCTCCATTTTGGTCTCTTCCTCTTCCTCCCCTTCCTTGTTTGTTGTTTTCTTGGCATCACTCACTCCTTTCTTTCCCATGTCCTTACTCATCCTTTTTGCCTCATCATCCTAATGGAGAGAATGAGGGGGGGATTCGGGGGTTTAAATATCGCAATGTATTACCATTTGAAATGCAAAGCATATTATTTAAACCAGTTCACAGCAGATGTGTTTACCAGGGAAGCGCTGCTGTCCGCCGCCTGGATTTCAGAGTCAGGAAGAGTCGCAGTCGGAGTCTGAGGCAGGCTGCAGAGGGAGTGGTACAGATGCAGACCAAAATCCCTCTGGAGCATCTCGCTGAAGAGCTCGCTCACCAAACCCACCTAATACCACACAGACACACACACGCATGAACACACACACACTCGGCTGTAAAAATAAAAATTAAAAACGTTAAGTAAGTAAATGTCCTGGATCATAAGTCACCAACAGGAACTGTACAGGGTTTACATAAACCACATAACATAATGTGCAACACCATACACACACAATGAGAAACTCACACAGAGAGACGCATGACACACAGATACATAGAAAGAGTCAGACAGACACACACACACCGCGATAAGCCCACAGACACAGTCTGATCATTGGTATTGTTTGTACTGTCAAAAGCAAGGTATGATTTAATTTCCTTTTCTTTGTCGTCAAGGAAACCGTTTGTCTCTGAATTTAGTAGAAAATGAACAAGAACCAGATTTCTACATTCCACTGTTTAATGTTTGGGCAAGTTATTATTTCTCTCTTTCTTTCTTTATTTAAAATGCCCAAAACAGGAAATACAAATTTCCTAGCTTTGATCTGACAGATTATATCGGCATTGTTAAAGAAGTGGAAAAATCATGATGCTGCTGGAGATTTTGCTAAACACGAGCGTGATTGGCTGCGTGTGTTTTTACGGCCGAGGCATGGATGCAGACCTCAAAAGCGTCTCTGATCTGTGACATCCGTGGCTGTAATAAAGCTGAGAGAGAGACTGCAGACAGTGTGAACCCTGAAGTGGGTTGAACTACCAGCGAGGGCACATCAGGGAGAGGAGATTCCTGAAAGAAAAAAAAAAAAGACCAACAATATTCAATATACGCATGAGAAATTTTGCTGCCGTTCTCAGATGTGATTAACAAGCAGGACCGTGAGTGTCCTAACCTCTCGCTCTTCCTGTAACTTGGCCCAGTCTTCTGCTGTCGGCACTAGATTCCACACATCTGGCATTAAAATGACGACCGTTTCCACTTTATCCTCGGAAAGTAATCTCAGCTCGGTCATTTTACGCCTTGAAAAAGGAGGACGCGGTTAACAAGATGGATTCTGTGATGAGTATGTATAAATCATACGTATAGAACATCATCTCGACGACTCTGACGCAGAACATGCCCAAACAGGACGCATCATGTCGATGGGAAACGGTGTATACAGTACATAATGTATTTACTGACCATTGTGTACATGCTGAAAGGTCCAGAGCCGTCTGCTCAGTCACGCAGCGTACTGCGGTGCGTATGATGGTTGTGCTGTCTTTGGATGGATTGGACCCATCCTCTTTGGACCACAAACCTCCAGGGAGCTGCAGCTCTCCTGCTTTGTCCAGTAATAGAAACTAATACAGAATGACAAACGGTGATACAGCGAGATCCCAATTACGATTTAGTGCAAAAACATTCGACAGCATTATTTTGTCTATGGTGCTGAATGGGGTACAAGACACAGCGACCTTGCGCAGAATAAAGCACTTACTGATGAAGATGAATGAAGAAATTAAATAAAAGAGAACACCAAACTTTCTGGCAAATAATACAACAGGATATAATGCAAGTCCTCAGATCCCTAGGTCATGACTCGGTATATCGTGTACACAAGTTCGAGTTCTGGTAAAGATCGCAGCTCACTACATGTTGGGACACTGATGACTCGATTTCCGGTGACTAACCCTAACCCTCGCGTTTTAAAACGTCACTGTGGTAAAAACCCAAACGGACAAAATATTACCGTTTTATACACCATTCAAATCTGTTAGCTTAATCACACACGTTTCTGTCATGGTACTTCAAGTAGGATCGTAGGCAAACTAGTGGATTTAAAAAAAAATAATAATCATTAAGCTCTTAAAAGTCATTACTCTCAAACTAACTGTATTTAGAACGTCAAATAATGTTAAAATCAAGATACCAAGCTACTTACATTTGTAGACAAAGTTGGATGAGAGTTCGTTTGTCTGCCTTTTTTCCCCCCTCACACTCCCTGGGTTTTGCGATGCATTGTGGGGAATTTGTTTATGGTGCGAATGTTCCAATTCACTCGAGACAACCCTTAAAATGGCCGACTCCTTGATCAGTGCTGACTACTGAACTCAGGAGCTGACTGAGACGCACCCAGGGACACAGTGCAGACTTCAGTGCAAAAGTCCAATCTCAAGGACAGACAGGGACCAACTGTCCTACCTGCACTCACCTCAATATACATTACGACAACCTTATGTGCGCTCAGTTACGGCCATCTCTCGTCTACCATGTGTATTTCTAAAATGTACGAGTATGCTTGTATGTAAGAATTTCCTTCATGGCAATAATGTGATTCGTGATTCAAATTATGAGACAAGCGATAAAACAATCAAAACTAAAATAGTGTATATAATTTTATATTTTCTCAGGGACCTCACAAGATGAAAAATAAGACAGGACGGAATGTGCTAACCTTGAACAGTGTTGTAGGGTGGACCACATCTCCAGGTGCATTCCTGTCCTCTGCATAGTTACAACAGTGAGCATAGAAGTCCTCAATGCCAGGCATGGACAGTAACAGCACCTTCAAGGGCAATGGGAAAGCATTTACTGTAAATGACTAGGAAAGAATATTTAGCAGTATTTTGGTGACATATCCTTTATCCTGATTATAACCTGTTTTACACGGTGATGATTAGAGCAGACGCTGAAAAATAGAAATCTCAAACCTGAAATGTTCTGCATGAACACTATACTTACCCAGGAACCCCCTAAAAAATTTAAGACCGAGACTTGAACCCTTCTCATTATAAATTGGCCATAAATGTGAAACTACGAGCAGTCTTTAGCATTAAATTAAGACTTAAGTTCTAATTCTAAGGAACAAGAATGTGCTAAATGTTTCTATACATGACCATGTACCTTGTAATGTGCTCTAGAGACGAGTTTTTGTTCCAAAGAGCTAGGCGCATCCTGAGCCGAGAAATTGAGGCTTCCATACACAGCTGTATAACCAAAACTTGTTGTGTGTCATGACACAAAGATGGCCGTCATAGTTAAAACAAGTAAAATAACCTAATTTATAAAAACTGGTGGTTTTTGCAATGCCAATACATAGAGAATCACTCAAAAATATTAGAAACACTGAAAATGGTCAAGCAACCAACTTTCCAATTACTGGACCACTTGAGATGGACTGACCCCATTTTTTGTTGGGAAAAAATGTTTGTAATGGCACAAAGTGACCCAACACTGAACAAGTCACATCATATATAAGACTGGTCATTTCAACTCACGACCAAAAAGTTCTTATACACTCTTATACAAAAAACAAACATCCTACAGTGTAAACATCCTGGCTTTAGATGGACAACCTGGAGACCTGTGAATCCTCATTACGTTACCTTAACAGAGAAGCTGGAGTTGTCTGTGGAGTCTGGAGATGGAGCCGCTTCTATCTTAGGTTGTTGCGGGCCTACGTGGAAGTGACATGGCCCTGCGAGAGGAAGTGGCTGGCTAGGTGGGAAGCTCTCAGGCCAACAAAGCTGCACGTGAAAGAGAGACGGCGGTACGTGGAGGTGTGGGTAGCGCCGCTGCAGCTCCAGATTATCACAGGCCTGACTGAAAAAGGGAAACGAAAGGATACTGTGATACCGCATCCTTTAATCAACCTTGTACTGTTTTGCTGCAAGCAGACCCACCTGTCTCGTGGGAAAAAGGAGAAGAGAGGAGAGCTCGTGTTGGTTTGAGAGGTGCTCTTTTTGGAGGTTTCCTCCTCAGATGGGGCTTTCCATCGCCGTCTCTTCTGTTGCGCATTGTCGCCTCCCCAAGAGCCACCGGCTTCCTCCCTAAATCGAGCAATAAACAGTGAGATGAAAGAACAGTTGTTTTTGTTGTCAGGTTTCTGGCTGCATGCTGAGAGAACACACAACCTGTCAGTGGTATAAAATATGTGAAAAGATAAAGTATTAGCCTTTAAGGAAATTAGTTTCCTTCAAAAGACAAAAATAGCGTGAACAGTGGAGTGTGTAACAAAGGAGTCCAGGGAAATTCATCAAAATATAACTGCAGTAACAGCAAGTTCTGATTTGTTACTATTAGAGGTTGACCCATAGTGAATTTTACCGATATTGGTCGTGTGGTACCTTGGTACATCCAAACTGAACCAAAAAACAACACTTCAAATCACTAATAAGAATAGAGATATCCAAACTGAATTTAGACAAACACTACAAATAACATAACAAAATTTGTCAGTGATAGTTTTTATTTCACCTTTAGAAGCCGCACTCGTATTAGACAGTAATGCAAGCAAACCCTTCTCAACCAGGAAAAACTATCGGCGTGGATTTCTGCCGATAACCGATCGATTATCAGCATTGATTTATAGGCAGAACAGATCAATCGGTCGATCTCTAGTTACTATTCACCAACACTCACCAGTGTCGGCCTCTCCGACCAGCCACAACCTCGTTGTGCCTCTTCCTGCTTCCCCCACCCCAGGGAGCAGCCCATGGCAGCTTCTGATGGTGGGGTATCTGGAGCATGCCACCTGGGAATAAAATCAGAATGTATATGACGACATGTTTATATAAAAACTGTACACTGTATATAAGAACTGTATATATAACATGGCTGTTTCAGAAGTACGCTGGTGTAGTCAACCTGGATTCGGCTGCATGCCAGGAATCAGCGGTGGTATTTTAGGTGACTTCAGCAGTGGTTGACGCTTGTTTCCCAAAATGCCCGGCGCCAGGTTTGGTGTCGTGGAGTGTAGCAGCGGGGGAGGAGACTTAAATGGCTTATCGGAGAATGAAGGAAAGATTCAATCGAATTGACTTCGTAATCAAGTGGAAAATTGGAAGCAATCGGTACAATGATGCATTGACGGCTTACCTGGCCATTGAGCACCTGCACTCTTTGTGCTGTCCACTTGACAGACTGCGAAGGATCCTGCACCGCCTTCACCAGCACTTTCTCGCCTACCAAGGGCGCTCTTCCCACTACAGCACTACAGAAACAGAACGTTCAGCGTGAACACGCAACCACATCGCAACGATGACTTCGATCAGTGCATTTTGAGATTGAGACAGACCTCATCGCAAAGCGTACGTCCCGGTCAACAGTCCCATGGCGGTCCTGCAGCTGCGTCACAACCCCAGTGAAGACTCGCTGCCTCATCTGAGAAGACATACTTTCATTCATTAAAGCATTTTTTAGTCACCCAGGCCACATCTTGAATGTCTGGCAGTAGTAAAAGAAGACTAGATGTTTTGTTATACATCTGAGATCAGTAGTGAACATGTCTTTCAGGATCAATAACGAGACACCTTGACTTAAAAGTACTAACTTTTCCTAACTTACTCGGTTAAAGAGAACCAGTTGTGGTAGTCTGTGTAGATAGTAAGGAGGATTAGTATGGGGGAGGGGCGACAGCAAGACTAAACACGAGCCACGACGTTTACAATGCATCAGTTTCAGCTGGAATATTAAACATGTACGTGTGCTGCTTATTCTAATTCATCCTCAGATGAGCGCTAATGCTTAGTGTTCATGCTAGCTGCTAGCTGGTTAGCTAGTGCACCGAAAGGGATTTATTAAAGCACTTTACTTTATTTAGCTGACTAGCGACTCAACAGGACCTACATTCGTTGACGTTTAGTCATTCTCTTTGTAAGAAATGTTATAAAAATTTCTAATTAATTTAATACAGAAACTCACCTCAATCCTATAAATATATATATATCTATAGTAATTTCTCGCTATTGTCCTCTTCTTCTTCTTCTTCTTCTACTTCTTCTTGGCTTGAACTGTGAAGAGTATCATGGTTTAGACGCATCACTACCCCTAGTGGTGACAACAGGATACAACAGTTATGGGCGACTCATTAAAGCGCGCCTATTATGGTTTTGAAACGTGGCTAATTTTGCTTTAAAGCTCTCATACAATAGATTTACACGCATCCGAGGTCAAAAAACACCTTATTGTGCTCATAATTTAAACTGCAGCATTACCTTTTTTTGTTCAGTTACACAAACGACTCTGTGCCCTGCGATGGACTGGCACCCTGTCCAGGGTGTACCCCGCCTTGTGCCCAATGCTGTCTGGGATAGGCTCCAGGTTCCCCCGCGACCCTGAAAAGGAGTAAGCGGTTGAAGATGGATGGATGGACAAAATTTTTTTTTCAGAGACCATACTCTGCTCTGATTGGTCAGCTGTCCCAGTCTGTTGTGATTGGTCTACCGCTGGTGTGTCGAAAAGGAGTGAGTTGCAGCTCAGTCTGTTTGTGAGCAGCAGATGATGACAAAAATTTAAAAACTAAAAAGTAGTCTATTGTCAGTGAGTCCGAATTTTAAAACTTTCAGTTTGAGTTCCATCTTTTGGGGGCAATAAACTCCATTTGTCATGAGTTTTGATTATTTTGAAACTTTGCATATTTTTAAAAAAACACTTTCTTTTCCAAAAAAAAAAAAGAAAAAAAAACAGATTTATATTGTTAATTAAAAAAATTTTTTTCTTTTAAAAAAATTTTTTTCTTGAGTGTTACAAAGTATATACACTGATCACCCTGTTTGTTGAGGACACACTAAAACACGGTGGCACAGGTGGTTGAGCGGGGTGTCCACTAATCGTAGGGTTGGTGGTTCGATTCGTGGCCCAGATGACTCCACATGCCAAAGTGTCCTTGGGCAAGACACTGAACCTCATGTTGCTCCCAATGGCAAGTTAGTGCCTTGCTTGGCAGCTCTACCATTGGTGTGTGTGTGTGTGTAAATGGGTGAATGAGACAGTAAAGTGCTTTGGATAAAAGTGCTATACAAGTGCAGCGTTTACCATTTACCACATGCCTAATATTGTGAAAGTCCCACTTGTGTCGCTAAATCAACTCAGACTAGCTGATTTGGGCTCAGAGGTATGGACTCCACAAGATCTCTGAAGGTGTGCTTTGGTATCTGGCTGTGGTATCAAGATATTAGCAGCAGAAACTTTAGGTCCTCTAAGTTGAGAGTTGGGGCCTCCATGGATCAGACTTATTTATCCAGCACATGTCACAGATGCTCGATGGGGAATTTGGAGGTCAAGTCAATACCTTGAACTCGTTGACATGTTCAAAAAGGAGCAGCTGCCATTTGGGAATACCATTGCCTTGAAGGGGTACAACAATAAGAAAACCACCTGCCTAGTATTTTGTAGTTCCCCTTGTACCACCAGAACAGCTCTGACCTGTCAAGACATGAACTCCACAAGACCTCTAAAGATGTGGTGTGCATTGTAGGTGCTTTCGGTGGTCAGCATGGGTACTCTGATTGTTCTGTGTTTACCCAGCAAGCTGTGATGCAGTGTGTGTTCTGACACCACGACTGGGTCAGTGTGTGCTCTGACCCAGTCGTCTAGCACAGGAGTTCCCAAACTTTTCCAGGTCAGGGCCCCCCAAATGGCATTAACATTTGACCGAGGCCCCCCTTCTACAAGATGTCTTTAAAACTCAAAGTGGGGGTGGGCTGGGTGACCCCAGAATGACATAAATATTATTTAAATATCTCTGGAACCGAAGCAGCACAAACGAAAATTTTAACGGCACAAACGAAGCACAAACGATTGAGACTATTTTGAACGAACTTGGAGCATGTGGGGGGCTGGTGACGTCACCGCACCATAATTAAATGTCTAATATTTGTTAAAGTCGCTCACATCCTCACTAGCGCAGCGACGTCTCGCGTTTACGGCGTTACGTCAAATCTTTGCGACGGTCCCGCAAGCATCGGTCTGCGCATTCTCCAGTGTTATCACGTGGGGAAAACATGGATACCCCAAGCGTACAGTTTCACGAAATGGGTTTGGACGACCGTCTTTTAAAGGTATCTTTATCGTAACTAAAACTGTAACAGCCCAAACAACGCCATAAACAAAATAACCAGTCGTTATCGACCGCCGTTCGAAATAGTTAATACGTTAATTGGGACTGCTAGCTAGCTAGCTGCGTGCTCGTGCACACGCCGCCGCCTGGCGAGTTCCAGATGTTTCCTTATTACCGAAACATGTCCTCTAACATGTCTTTAATGCGACTGTGTGTTGAGTCTCTGATCCTACTTCAAACTGTGCGACTACTGACGTTTACGATATTTAGAACTACGTGACTGATGTAAAAGTATGATAGACGGTTTGGTTAATGTGTAAATAAATAAATAAACAAACAAGCGACCTGTGAGCCCTAAGACCCTTTTCCAGTAGGGACTCAGTAAATAACACAAAGAGACCAGAGATGAACATATTTATAAAGTTTTGTGATGGTTGCTAAATGCTTGCTGAGGACGGCCACGTTTGTGACGTAAATCAAGCCTCATTAATTACACTGTTACATTTATGACATTCGGCATGTAGCCCTTATAGCCAGAATGACTTGCAGTTCCTTGCGAAAGTATTCGCCCCCTTGAACTTTTCAACCTTTTGCCACATTTCAGGCTTCAAACATAAAGATAAAAATAATTTTGCACGCCCCACTTTTCATTTTTTTATTAGTTAAAAAAGTTGAAAATATCCAATAGGTTTCGTTCCACTTCACAATTGTGTCCCACTTGTTGGTGATTCTTCACAAAAAATACAAATTTTATATCTTTATGTTTGAAGCCTGAAATGTGGCAAAAGGTTGAAAAGTTCAAGGGGGCCGAATACTTTCGCAAGGCACTGTATATTTTTCTCATTTATACAACTGCAAGTGAGGGTTAAGGGCCTTGCTCGAGGGCCCAGCAGTGGCAGCTTGGTGGAACTGGGGTTTGATCAGAATGTTGACCTCGTTTCCCATGCAAAGAAAACATGTCTCCCTTTTTGGGACTTGTTTCAGGTCTTTTGTGGGGTTTATGAGATGTATTTGGGCTGGAAATGTTGCTGAAACCTGACAATTCTAGTTAATGATATTAGCTCTTCTGTGTGCATCTCACTATAGCATATTTATTAAAAAATGCGATCTGAAGGCTGTACAAAGTGACGTTAATCTTTAACACAGCTATCGAACTGGATAGCAGACACAACAACTGCAGTACATCATCCACCAGCTTGTTTGTTTTGAGTGGACATGGCTAAACCCATTTCCCAATTTTTAAATAATAACATTTAAATTGATATTATCACCAGTGGTGATCTCAGCAAAAATATTGCTCGCAGATGAATATTTTTGGTCGCCAATCCATTTTAGGTGCAGCCTGGAGCCGTGAAATGCATGCATTTTAAATGTATACATTGATTGGGTTCTTCTACAGCATTATTTGAGTGCTCAGTTTGACTCTCTGAAATATGTGGGTCCATTTTTAGATCTAATTGATGAACTCCGCTGAAGAGGAGTAAAAAAAACCAAACACACTTATTTTCACGTTAGATCTTGGATAATTTCCAATACACGTATGCTTAAGTTTAAAATGCATAGTGCGTCCTTTTAAATATGGGAAATGAATTCAGTTTTTACATTGGTGTTTATGACTCTGTACACGTTGGCAGGCGGTAGCTGACCTTGGATGGGCACAGCCGACCCTCATTCAAGAAAAAGCCATTCCGCTGGCTCTTGAAGGGAAGGATATTTTGGCAAGAGCTCGGACTGGTTCGGGGAAGACTGCTGCTTACGCTGTGCCGCTGATTCAGCGCATCCTCACCTCTAAGCAGGTAGGGCACCACTTTCATAATGGGTGATCTTGATTACCGGGTACTCCGGCTCATTTTGGTCAAGTTTGAGGACCGATTGTATGTGTTTCGGGCCTCATTTATGAAGTTGGATGCGAACCAATTGATTTGTAAATCATGTGTAGGAGCACTTACATGTGGTGTTCATGAAAATCCTGTTAGTTTGGAATAATGTTTGTATTCTATGAGAGCTCGAGTTTGTCAATTTAAGATATATAGAGACTCACTAATGTAAACCTCGATTTAATCGGCTTCAAATCAAACGTATAATTGCGAGTGAGCGTTATTTTTATATATATATATATATATATATATATATAATATATATATTAGATGTCGCTGTTAAGTTTAAGTCGCCGATTTATTTCAGTTAGACACACACATTTAATGAAAAATAAATAAATAAAAACCCCAAACAAAACAAACCCCCAGGCTTTTCATATTAACGGCAACACAAATCCAGTTATTCAGTTAAGACAAAAGAGATGCTGCTGTGTAAATGTAGGACTCGATGAATTGGCTCCGTTGGCGTGTACGCCGGTTCTGTTCACTAAGGCACCTTCTTTTAATGCTGTGCAACACTTTAGAGCCGTAACTAAGTGATCGATACGTGACCGATCTGGTAGGCTGTCACAACGCACTGTACGATGTATGACATGCGTATGTTGATTTCAGTTTGTGAAAACTGCGATTCTGTTCAGAGGACATGATGGTGTTTAGAAGTAATCAAATAACTGCATTTTAAAAGTCTAATGGTTTTAAGCTGAACTACAGGCATAGTGAGCCATGACCAGTTAAAACATTTGACAGTACAATCGGTAATATATAGTATTTTGTAAATGATGATGTTTACACTCCGATCCTTTCTGTGATCTGTTTATTTGCTACCTAAAGATCTTGGCCATCTGTCCGATTGTAAAACCTTGTTTGTTTAATGTGGAGTAAGAGATGGCAGTGGTTAGAGGGATTTAATGATGATTTATATTGTTTTGTTTCTGGTATAGACGCTGCGAGAGCAGTCAGTGCGAGCTTTAGTCCTGGTACCCACAAAAGAGCTGGGACAGCAGGTACAGGCCATGATTCGCCAGCTCACCACCTACTGTGTCCGAGACGTTCGTGTGGCCGACATCTCGGGCAAAACAGAGCTATCAGCCCAGAGGTGAGCGCCGTTTTTTTTCTGGAGAATTGTTAAATGTAGTGTCTTGTGCTGCGTCCCAATTCGCCGACTTATACTATGCATTAAAGTACGTTCTCTTTTTGTACAATTAAAAAAAAAAAAGAAAGGCACATACTTTTGGGTATGTAGCAAAAGAGTAAACAAACTGGAAACAAACACCCTCGATGCATTTCATCTTTTCTTCGTTATTCCTTGTATAATTTGTTAACATAATTTACCATTCCCTTGATTTTTATTTTCCTACCTTTCATTTCCTCCTCTCCAAATGCGTTATACTCGTCCACCATGTTTGCAATGCAAACTGTCAGAAAACTGCTCGCTCGCCTCCACCGTCGCTCGCCGCCTCCTCCGTCGCTCGCCGCCTCCTCCGTCGCTCGCCGCCTCCTCCGTGCCGCTCTCCTCCTGCTCCGCCTCCGTCTCGCTGCGCCTCCTCCGTCGCGCTGGCCTCCTCCGTCGCTGCTCGCCTCCTCCGTGCTTCGCTCGCCTCCTCCGTCTTTCGCTCGCCCCCTCATTTTTCCTTCGCCCCTCCGTCCGCTCGCCCCCTCCGTCTTTCGCTGCCGCCCGTCCGCTGCTCGCCCGTCGCTCCGCTCGCTCCCTCCGCTTCGCTTCCTCCGCTTCGCTCGCGCTTCTCGCTCGCCGCTGCTTCCGCTGCTTGCTTGCTGCCGCTCGCTCCCTCCTCCCTCCCTCCCTCCCTCGGCTCCCTCCTTCCCTCCCTCCTCCCTCCCTCCCTCCCACAAAGAATTCTGGCCAACATTAGCTGAAAATGTGTCCACGGATCCACACCTCAAAAATCTAAATAGTACACCATCCGGGTGCCGTTGGCATGCTCATTTCAACTTACTACGATGATTCGGGACACACTAATTCGAATCCTGGACACTATTTAGGGCGGATAGTAAGTGAATTGGGACGCAGTGTAGTTTTCCAGCATGAAAGAACTGAAAAATAGGAAATTGAATAAAATTTCCTCTAAATGTTACTCTAGATTATAACTGTGGCGTTATCTATCCAGATATTGTCCAGCAAAATCAGTACATCTTACCATGACTCACCTTTGATTATTCCTCAGAAATAGGATAATACATGCTGGTTCCCAGTACGGACAATTCACCATTGATCGTTACTTCACGAATAACCTGTATTACACCTGCTGGTACACGGAAACGAAAGGGAAAAAAAAAAACGGCGAGCAACAGCAAGTTTGACAGGCTGCTTCAGAAGCTAAAATTAGGAAGGAAAAAAAACAAATAGGTTTCTTTGTTCATTATTTGCATGGATCACTTTCTCTTTCACTTTGCAATGCTGGCAGTTGCCAGTTGCTCCTTTGGCATGTGCTGGATTGAGGGGAGGAGGAGGAGGAGGGGGGGCGGTGGGGGGATTGAGAGTGGCGGGGGTCTGTGTGATCAGTTAGACACCTGGTCAATTTGCAGACATTCATTTATATCAAGCATGTCCCTAGCTTGTCTTTCAATTCAGCCAGGCTTGAAATTCCTACTGGGTTTTTGAGGCAGTCAATGAACGACGGATGTTTTGGAAATAATTTCAAATGTTGTTGCTCTAATTTACAGAACATGTCTTTACCAGGTACATTAGTTTAAAAACTCTGTTAAAGAAGGAAGTAAACAAGTTAAAAAGGGAAGCAAAGAGCTTGAACGATTATACAAATCAGAAATGACAATGACCGCGACAGCTGGTATTTAGACTCATTTTACTTTCCTATATTCCACAATCTCGCACCTCCACAGTGTGTGTGGAGTGCATGTTCTCGTGCGTCCCGGCGTTTCCTCCCCAGTCCAAAGTCTTGCATTGTATGCTGATTGCTATAGGCGATGGATTGTTGGTGATGGCTTGGCATGCTGTCCAGGATGTCCCTTGTCTTGTGTCAGAAGTTACCCTGGGCTAGGCTCCAGGTTCCCCCATGACCCTGTGTAGGATTCGCGGTATGGAAAATGGGTGGATTGCTGTAAGTGGAACATGAAACACAGGAAAACAATGCTGGTAGAAACTCTGTCGTATGGATGCAATAGTTTGTCATAAAGGAGACTTTTAATTACAGACGCCACCCTGAGACAACTTTTATTTTAGAAGGTTTTCTATATATAAAAGCTTTTTACAATACTAAACATTGAAAAATGCTGAGAACATTGCCACGGAATAAGTTACACCCATGACCCTGCCTCCTGTCAATGTCGATCACCAGCTCTCGTTGCTGCTGACGTGAATCCCTGATTTTACTCGATTGCTGTGGATAAATTTGTATGGTGAGGTCGAAATCTGTGTGTCCTTGTAGGCCGATTCTGATGGAAAAGCCAGATGTTGTGGTGGGAACTCCGTCTCGGGTGCAAGCCCATATCAAAGCCCAGAACTTGGTGCTGAACGCTCTGGACGTGCTCGTCATCGATGAAGCGGACCTTCTTTTCTCTTTTGGCTTCGAGGCTGAGCTAAAGGACCTCATTTGGTGAGTGTTTTTTGAAAGCCCTCACACGTATCATGGCTTTGAATATTTGTTCTTATTCTCTGCTCAGTGCTCAATGGAAGTCAGGTGAGAACGAACAGGATGAAGTCTGTAAACACGCCTTTATTTTTTTTCCCTCACAGTCAGTTGCCTAAGATCTATCAGGCTTTCTTAATGTCTGCGACACTCAATGACGATGTTCAGGCGTTGAAGGAGCTCGTTCTACACAACCCTGTAAGTATCGGAGGGATTGTTTTTACCAGGGAGCAAAACATTTGCCACATGACTGAATAGAATTAAGCCGCGATTCACCATTTATAAATCAAGCCATAAAAACAAAACTTAAGTCAAAATTATATCAGGATAAAAGCATGATAAACAGGGGTGGACTAAGCTAAATTTTATTAGCTAGCCTTCTGGTTAAGTAAAAGCTCCCATGTTTTGGCCTGGAAACTAAAAATGTTTATTATCTTTAACTCTGGCATGGTTTACTGTTAAATTCTATACATGGTTCATAACGAATGTTGCTGTAGGATTCAAATGATTTTGGCCTGGTTCTTGGCTGGATTAATTCTCACCCTGTGTTTGTAGGTGACGCTGAAGCTACAAGGCTCCCAGCTTCCAGACGGGTCCCAGCTTCAGCAGTACAGTGTGAAATGTGAGGAGGAGGACAAGTTCCTCCTCATCTACACACTTCTCAAACTTGGCCTGGTGCGAGGCAAGACGCTCATATTCGTCAGCAGTCTGGATCGCTGTTACAGGCTCAAGCTTTTCTTGGAGCAGTTCAGCATTCCTTCCTGCGTCCTCAACTCTGAACTTCCTGTGCGCTCGAGGCGAGTACTAGCAGACTAACGTGCTAACTGAAAAAGAAAGAAGGACAACATATTTTGTGTTTATACATTTACTGACCACTTTATCAGGAACATCTGGTCCTGTATCTAATCAACCAACCATAAAATCATGCAGAATCATCATATTGTCATCCCAGTGACTTTGATGGTGGTTGGTCTTTGGCTTATTTGAGAATTTCAGAAACTGGGAGTTTACACGGAATGTGGTGGAAAAACATAAAACGTTTGGCGAGCGGTAGTTCTGCTGGAGGAAATGCCTTGTCAGTCCCTCCATGATCTCACAATCGCGAAAAAATTAATGCAAAATCAAGCAAACTCTGCAATATTCGGAGCTTGCAGTTTGTAAAAATCACCGCAGATTTTCCATGGACTTGGGCCAAGACGCATCATGTGACGTCATCACAAGGCGCATTCAGCCAAAACCGCCATCAAAGTTGGTCACGTGCAACGAACATCAGTACACCTAATGCACCTTCATTTACCAATAAACATCATTGTAAAAGATGGTGCAAAACAATTCAAGTAGTAGTTTTCCGCAAACAGAAGCATAAAAAACTAGTTGCATTGCAAATTTTGCAACAAAAAAAATCAAGTGAAATTGTGTAGGAACTGCCTCGTTGATCAGAGGGAAATGGCCAGACTGCTTTATCGTTCGAGCTGCCGACAGGAAGGCTACAGTAACCCATATAGCTACTTTGTACAATTGTGGTGATCAGAAAAGCATCTCAGAACACACGACACGACACTACACCTTGATGCAGATGGGCTTCAACAGCAGAAAGCTCTTGACCTCTATGTGACCTCTATGTGCATTGTATGTACTGAATTGCTGGACAATGATTGGATTGGCTGATTGGATAATAGCATGAATGATTAAGTGGAACTGGTGTTCCTATTAATGTGTCCAGCGACTGACATTATTTTCAAAATAACAAGGTGGAAATTGTTATGGAAATTCTGGAAGACTTTTTAGATAAAAAAAATGTGTTTTTTTTTTGTCAATGTAATGTTATGTAAACTGTAATGTAAACAAACAACCGTACATACTCTCTATATGTATGTAGTCAGAGGTGCTGTTTTTATTAATTAACCTTAATCGCACATAATTCAACTTCAATTCTATTCTCGTTCTCTAGGTGTCACATCATATCACAGTTTAATCAGGGATTCTACGATTACATCATAGCCACAGACGAGCAAAGGCTTGACTTTGCTGATTCCAAGAGTGCCGAGAGCAGTGGGAAAAAGAAGAAGAAGAAAAAGAAGTCAAAGAGTAAAACGTATGGTTTGTCTAGATGTTCAATATGTTCACATTGCATAAACATATAGTTTGCTGAGACAATGTCCACTGTTAAAAGTGCTAAATGATGATCGATGTTTTGGGACAGATCTACTCAAACCTTGGGCGACACGCAGCGCTGTTATTATTTCCAGGACAGGCGTCCCAAACTATTTATCATTGCTGATGCAGATCATTTTGAAAGCAGTGTTTTCAAACAAAAACCCCAACTTTTTTGCGCTCATTTTATTGAGAGATGTCAATAGAAATTAACTCAAGAAATGACGTACATGAAAATAAATAACATTTTGGATGATCTTTTTTTAGAGGCAGAGATCAAGAATATGGTGTGTCCAGAGGTGTGGACTTCCAGAACATCGCAAATGTCATCAACTTTGATTTTCCCGCTTCTCTAGAATCCTACATCCACCGAGTTGGCAGGTGAACGTCAGCTTTTCAGAAACATTCGCGTCCTTTGATTATTCTGATCTGCATTGCTCATATTTTGCCGTTTCGTGGCGTTTTGCAGGACTGCAAGGGCAGACAACAAAGGCACAGCTCTCACGTTCGTCTCCCATTCAGAACTCTCGTTGCTGGAGGAGGTCGAGAACGCTCTTACAGAAGGTAACTCGCGACAAAACAATAAACTTGCTCCTTAGAAGTTCCGATAATCTAAAGGGTCAGGAACCAATGAGCGTAAAAGTGCATATACTTAATTTTGTATTCATTATTTATAATATACAGTGCCCTTCATTAATATTGGCACCCTTGGAAAATATGAGCAAAGTCAGCTGTGAAAAACATTTTGATCAAAAAGTTAAAAATACTCTGCTCTCATGGATATCCAACAATTGCAAACAAAACAAGTTTATAATTTAAAAAAAGATCTTTGTTAAATATAGGTGTGCAACAATTATTGGTACCCCTATTAATTCATGAGAAAAATATATTTGAAGTATAATCCCATTCATATTTTACATTTCTTTAGTACAACAATTTCTTTAGGGTCACTAGGGACAGGAAATTGTTCACCCATGACTTCCTGTTTCACAGGGGTATAAATATGAGGTAACAAACAGGCCATATTCCTTAATCATTCATACCAAAGACCAAGGAATATAGCGGTGATGTGCAGCAAAAGGTTGTTGAGCTTCACACAAAGGGAAGTGTCTATAAGAAAATAGCACAAGCATTGAAAATGCCGATTTCCACTATCAGGGCACTAATGAAGAATTTCCAGTCAACTGGAAATGTTATGAGTCGACCTGAAATTGGACGCGTGTCTATATCGTCTCAGAACACTGAAGAGGACGGTTCGAGTGGACTAAAAAATCTCCAAGGATCACAGCTGGAGAATTGCAGAAGTTTGTCACGTCTTGGGGTCAGAAAGTCTCCAAAACTACAATCTGAAGTCACCTACATCACCACAAGTTGTTTGGAAGAGTTTCAAGAAAAAAGCCTCTACTCTCCTCCAAAAAAAACCTTGAGCGTCTTCAGTTTGCCAGACACTACTGGAACTTGAGATTGGATCGGGCTCTGTGGTGAAACCAAAGTAGAGCTTTTTGGTAAACACTAGAGGTGGTTTTGGCACACAGAGAGGTAGCCATATGGAAAAGTACCTCATGCCCAGGTTAAATATGGAGGTGGATCTTTAATGTTTTGGGACTGTTTTTCTGCCAGAGGACCTGAACATTTTGTTAGGATACATGGCATCTTATCAAATATCAACAGATATTAAATGAACACCTGACTGTCTCTGCCAGAAAGCTTCAAATGGGCTGTGGTTGGATCTTCCAGCAGGACAATGATCCAAAACATACATCAAAAACATACATCAAAATCAACACAGAAATGGTTTACTGACCACAAAATCAAGGTCCTGCCATGACCATCCCAGTCTCCTGACCTGAACCCCATAGAAAACCTGTGGGGTGAACTGAAGAGGAGAGTCCACCAGTGTGGACCTCGAAATGTGAAGGATCTGGAGAGATTCTGTATGGAGGAACGGTCTCAGATCCCTCGCCCTTTTTTTTTTTTTTTTTTTTTTTTTTTTTTAAACAAAAATTACAAAAATTCTCCATGTTAATCAGGCATTATAGGAGAAGACTCAGAGCTGTTATCTTAGCAAAGGGAGCTAGCACAAAGTATTGACTAAAAGGGTGCCAATAATTATTGCACACCTATATTTAACAAAGATGGCTTTTTTTATTTGATAGACCTGTTTTGTTTGATCTCCATGAGCGCAGAGAATTTTGTGAATTAATTTTTTAACAAAAGGTTAAACAACAGACAATTTTTTGCACTGCATTGTGAAGGTTAAATATTTGTGTTCTTCATGTGCAGACAGCAGAAACTGCGCCCTGAAGCCATACGGGTTCAAAATGGATGAAATAGAGGGATTTAGATACAGATGTCGGGTATGGCGGATACATACTTAAACATTCACTTGTTTTTCTGCCACCAGTTTAACATGTACGAGTCTTTGACTAGGCTTAATATTATTCAATGTGTGAGGAACAACATAAATAATGTATTAAATCCCTGTAGGATGCGATGAGGTCTGTGACCAAGCAAGCAGTGAAGGAAGCCAGAATAAAGGAGATCAAGCAGGAGCTGCTCAACTCTGAGAAGCTTCAGGTTTGTCTAGACAAGTTTCATCAACAATTTATCCGAGTTTGCGAAGCCCATCTTTTGAACTGCTTTGTTTTGCTCCAGATGTACTTTGAGGACAACCCGAGAGATCTGCAACTGCTCCGTCATGACAAAGACCTCCATCCTGCCATAATCAAACCCCACCTGAGAAACGTACCAGACTACTTGAGTAAGACTTCATTAATATGAATAGTTTATAGTTATTATCGAAACATGAGACATTAGAGAAGATAAAGATAGTTTGTGTTAGAATTAAACACATTTCTCTACACGTAATCCCTATTTCAGTTCCGTCCACGCTGAAAAATCTGGTCAACCCCTTCTCATGCCGGAAGAAGAAGCTCAAGTTCAAGTCCAACCCAAAGGGAGTCATGAAAACTGCCTTCAAGGTGAGACTGAAAATGACTAACTTCAGGAACTAACTTCTGCAACATTAAATGTAACCATAAATGGATAAATAGTACGACCAGTGGTTTTTTCTGATTGTTGCGGCCAAAAATGTTTGAGTTTTGCCACGTCTTTTTTTTTCTTGTGGAAAACTACTTAAATTGGCGAAATCACACTCGCACGAAATAATTTCGCACAGCCTCTCGCAGTGATGTTTGTTGGTAAATGAGACCTTTTTAGCTGTGCTCGTGTTCGACGCGCGTGAATCGAAGAGGGCTTTGATTAAATGCTTGTTGTGATGTCACATGACGTGTCTCGGCCCAAATGTGCAGTTATTTAGAGAAATTGCCTCAATGTTGCTGAGTTTGCTTCATTTTGCAGTAATTTCTACGTACGCAAAACTGTAGGGATTAAAAAACTGACAATGTGTTGTTTTAATTTTTTTGTCACAATGTGATGTTACAGCATCTAAAGCAGGCACCAACGTACGTTGTTCTTGAGATCGAACTTCCTGCAGGTTTCACCTCCAACCAAAATCTAATGCGCCTGTTTGAATCAATCAAGAACTTCTTGAGACGATGATTAGATGGTCGGGTGGGCACGATTATGGTTGGAGCTAAAGTCTTTAGGAAGGTAGATCTACAGGGTTGCTGACCACTGCTCTAAAGTGTTACTTATAGCAGTATAGCAAATTGGGGGCCACACGGGGGTGCCTGGGAGGGCCTCAACAATTTGGTGGGAAAAATAAATTCTCACTCTGTTGACCCCACACACACACAATCAATTCCTAATGTACTGTAAAGATGTAATTATTAATAAAAACATATCTTCAGAAGTATTTTTAATGTGTTTTAAAGACATCTTGCAAAAGGGGGGCCTCGGTCAAATGTTAATGTCTTTTGGGGGATTTGCCCTGGAAAAGTTTGGGAACCCGACTTATAGTAAAGTCGTTGAACATATTAATAATAACTAACCACAATATACATCATGTCTGTCTCCTTTCTTCATGCTTGCAGAAGAATATCCGAGGGAAGAACCCACTGAAGAGTTTTCGCTACACTCGGAAAGCCGGGAAGCAGAACAACTAATCCTAAAAGCACAGAATTGAATTTTTCTACAAACCAGTAGACACACTGGGATGGAAAAAGCTCCAATATGACGAGCTGGATGGAGATTCTGTGAGGACACGCCTGCATTGAATGCTTGGAAATAAAGAAGAGACTGAATTGATAAATTCTTATACAGCAGTAACCATTTATCTGAATACTATTTGTGAGGAAAGTGAACAGACCCGCTGAGATGGTTTCTGAGGTAGAGTTGACGTTGTGGAGATGGGAGCTCATCTCGACTGTTCCTTGATGGGTTCATATCCTTCGCTCAACTCTTATGTTTAGAACAAGCTCCAAGAAGTTTTTCTTAACATGTAGATCAGTGTCTCAGCCTTGTTGGTCATTATAATCACTTAAAACTAAACTATCATCATATCCTGAAGTTTAGAAACATAGGAATAAACCCAGGACATTTGCTTAGTTTCATTCTGTCCTTCAAGCCTTCTGCTATCACTTACTGAAACTAAAATTCTTTGCTTTATTTGGTGTTTTCTAGTTTAAAATACAAGGATCTCCAAATGAAATGATTTCCACTTACCATCATTTTGGTTTCGGTTTTAAATGCTTTACTTCACTGTTCTTACTGAATCCCAAAAAAATGTCACAACCGCACAGATTCAGCAACGTGATGTTATTTCACTTTCACAGATCAAAAATAACTTTCCCACTCGATACAACTGCAGTGTTAATTATACTTTTATACAATGAGTACATTACGATGGGAATAAGATTCAAAAATAAAGTACAGTACAAAGCAGATTAACTGTGCATCTGAACTGAAGAGGGAAAATGTTACAGCGTATAATACCTAATTACCAAACGTTGCCTATAAACACTTAATGTACATGTCATTGGAGTATATTTTGCCAAGTTAGTTTTATACACAACTACACAAAACATGGTGCCGGTCAGCCTTAAATTAAGACTGGATGAGCTGCAGGGATCTGGCAATTACCAAAAAAAGGCACCTCAGAAGGTCCTCCAGAGCAGCTTGTGGTATTCTTTGACAAGGAAACACACCTTGATTTACACAATACAACCCTTACATTACGTAGGGAAACACACAAGCCACACCGATTGAGCAACAACGCTGCAGAAAGTAAAACACCATCAGATCACAAAAACATGGTTTTTAAGGGTTTCATTTTTTCTTCTTATGCCACGGAATCACAAGAATGTTCACAAAATAAACCCAAACATCAACCGCACGCACTGCACTCTGGATATTTGATATTATTAAACCTTTCTTTGACATACGTAAACACAGATTGGAGTTTTAGGAACCTTAAAGGTCCTAAACGACACACGTTTCAGGATGTGGCGAATATAATATACCCGAGATGGGGATTAAATAGTATCATAACTACAGCTTTTGCCAAAAGTAGAGAAAGGAATCGAAACGTTATAGAGATCGAGTATCCGATGTGATTCTAAACTCAACACTGATTGTAGAATATTTAAAAGTATAGACATTTCACATTTATTAGTGCTGTCCGAATACAAGAGAGCAGGACATGGTATATATTGTTGTGAAAGGTCATTCACGGGTAAGGGACTGATTTCAGAAAAGACCACACTCGAGCTTTGACTATAATAAAAAAAACAGCACCACCTAAACATAATCACTACCTTCAACACTTAAGTACTTATCCAAATAAAACTGGGAATGTGAAAATATGACGAAATTTATATTTTTTATTAATTGCTTATTCAAACTTGACAAAGAATGACGGATGTAGGCAAAGTAAAAGCCAGTCTGACATAATGCACTCAATTTATTTCACAATCTGAAAATAATGTAAAGTACACAAACTATAAGACATTAGCGTTGAAACCTGGTTATCACCCATCAGTGCATTCTGCTGTATTAAAAGAGAAGAAAATATCAAACTTTTTTCCCCCATTATAACCAATCTCTTGAAATGTTTATTATTAAGGCTAACAGTTTAACTGAACGCACAGCTACTTAAAAGTAAGGCACAATGGAGACTTTGTCTTAACCTTCTCTTTGCGCTGTGCATGTTCCATCCTAAACCCTGCGGACACCAGGCCCTGAGCGGACTGTCTCAGAATGTGGAAGAATAAGCCAACCCTCTAACAGTGCAGTTAAGTGTGGTGTAGTCTGGGAAATCAGTCCCTCTAACCCATCTGAGAGGGAAAGAAAACAAACATCAGGGATACTCTCTCTATCCTCAACACTCATTATAAGGTCTCTGGAACTGCTGTGTCTGCTCTGTGTCCGAGTCCAGGTCGAGAGAGGGACAGAGAGAATTAAGAGAGAGGACAGCAATAAAGAAAAGGTGGTCCAAGAGAGTCTGATCCGTCACGATGTGTTCATCACATCACCTCACAACAAGAGTTCTGTTTCCGTGCCTGGGAGAGACACAATACAAACACACATAGGGTTAGTGCACCAAGATTAACTTTCGTTATTTCGTTAATTCTTAAATCCGGTTGGTCAGAAGGTGCTGTTTAATAGTCTATAATAGCACAGCTCGACCGTAGTTTACTACATGTGCTCGTTCGAATAAGTTACATTTTCGATAGAACCAACTTGCACAGACACACGTATGGATGAAGCTTTCCGAACATCTACACAATGAAGCATGGTGGTGGCAGCATTAAGACAGACTTTGCACCTCGTGGATGTTCACCACCATTAGATTTTTCTTATTCCATCTTTATTTTCCTACATGGGCACGCCCTTTCGTTGTCTATTCCTTACTTGTTTGTTTGCTTTTGTTATTCATTTTACAGTTATATTCTACCAGATTTGTTTGTCAGAATCTTAAATGACCACCACGCTTAAACATACTCTAATATATAACATGATCGTATAATTCCACGTTTTAATCGTTACGGAGACGGAGGACAGCATTTGCCGTCGTACTATACTCATTATACTGACCGTTTTGTAAAAGGCTTTTGATTGGTTTCCCAGGTGCTCTGATTTCTGTACCAAGTCATCCAGCTTTTCTCCTCTCTCCAGGAGTGACTCCATTGTGCTGTGCTGCAGAAAAAACACCAACATCAAATTCTACGTTTGCAGTCAGCCAATCTGTAGATAAAGTGTATTACAAACAACAACAAAAAACTGTGGCGCTGGGGGAAAAAGAAGCCCTAGTATATAACCAAAACTGTTTATATGATGTTTTTTGTAATTTAAAGTCAGAATATAATCGCAAAAATACTCGTGTGAATATATCATTAGACAGATTATTTTTCATTCCATTAAACCAGCGAATCTTAGAGCTAACCACAGAAAACAGGGATGTTTTGTTGAAATGATTGGGGTGGGGGGATAAATAAATAATAATTATCTGATGGTATGGACTCTACCAGTGCTGAACTAAGGAAGCAGGTGGAAATAACTGGGCGGGGCTTAAGAACTGAAACCACTTCTACAAGAATAAGCATTCTCACGCTTGCTTTACAACACTGATCTGACAATCAGGTATACAACAAACCTTTTAATAATTTATGACTAGCGAGTTGCTGGTGTGATGACATTTTATTTACCAGAATGATTTTGGTTTCATCCAGTTCAGCTTGCACTTTGGTCATGGCATCGGCTTCACGCGGGTTCTGTGGAAATAACAACAGGTTTACGAACCGTTTGTTCTTCTGAATGACGTAAATAAATCAGGAAAAATTCATTCATGTGGAGAAATGAAATGGTCATTTATAGACGATGCAACTTGTTTCGCATCGTTTGTTATTTTGGTTACGTTATGTTTTTGTTGTGTGATTACAAACATCCTAAATTCCATCAGTAGTTCTCAAAGTCTGGAGCATAGTCAGGGGTCCAGGATTTAGTTGTTGGTACAATGGTGGAAATCAAAACTTATCATCATTACTAAAACATACTGTTGTTTCTTTTATAGTTATTAGTTTGTTTGGCTAATCACATGAACTAGATTTGTTTAATTCATGTATTTAATGTGTTCTGTGGAAAGTTCAGGAATATTTAAATAATCTCTGTGGCTATAATAAATAGCCAGAAAATAATTGTACGCCTTGAAATTCGCCCTATATTTGAATAGGTAGATTATGTTCATTAAATATAGTCTGTACGGAGAGGCTCTTGTGGAATGACAGTTAAAGGGATCTCTGCCTGGAAAAAGTTTGAGAACCCCATATTCAATGATAAAAACATGCTGTTGGTTTACTAACGGTCTTCTTACTTCACACACCCTAAATGTAGGGCTGTGTGTGTGTGTGTGTGTGTGTGTGTGTGATGATCACAGAGTCAGTCTGCAGGTAGATGCACACATTATCACAGATTAAACCTGTTAGTTTTTTGTACTTAAAAGATTCACTTTTCTAAACCATACCGGTTACAGGGAAATATTTTTGCTTCACATTGACGCCTGCTCAGTGTTTTCAGTTTGCACTTTTTGCACAGTGTTTTCAGTTTGACGCCTGCTCAGATTTGCAGTTTGATTCACTTTTTTTTTTTTTTAGTGACTCTTGATACCAGTAGATAAGTAAGATTACAGAAAAAATATTCTGTGATGCAACAGCACCACTGTGATTATCTCCACTATACTGAGTTCACTCATATATTCTGGCTTTAATTCCTATGAAAGCATCTCACCTGATACTTGGCCAGGTAGCTGTCTAAGGCGGTGTACTGAACAGTAGTCGGTGAGCCTGAGGGCCAGTCTATGCTGTCCACTTGCCGGGAGAATTCCTCTAACACCTGCAACAGAGGCAAACTGAATTTAAAAAGAGATGCTGTGAAACAGCCCGAGCTGCTTTACCACACTACACACGGCAAATCCTCACAGCTGGCTGGTTTAGGTCTCATTCTGAACAACATTCTGCAGTATTTTCTGAAAGGGAGGCAGTTCAGACAAGGCTGAGAACAGAAACGTCTTGGTACCTCGTGAAGACGAACCACGCCTACAAAATATGCATATTATGTATATCCTATCGCATAACCGAGCCGCCGCTGGTCTTTCCTTTAAATCGACAGCAGCCTGTAGATCATTCCGCTGACGTGGTTATGAAGTATACAAAACATACAATTCCTGCAAGGTGACTTTGAAGGCTGTGAGATTCTTATCCACTGACGCACAACACCATTTGTTTAAACAGGCAACAACGTGAACACTTTTAGCTTTTATATCCCATTTACTACTGTTTTCAGCGACTGCGTAACAGTGGGCGGGGCCAACGGTGCAAAGATGTAAAAGTAAGTGTCGATGTCTTGCTGTTGGGACAGTCATATGCAAACGTATTTGCCCGTGTGACATCACAAATCCCACAACATCCAAACAAGCCGTTTTTGGAGCTTGGTTAGATAAATGCTCTCTTTAGTCCCGAGGAGGTACGTATTAAGCTATGAAACTTGCAGGACGTTTTAATGGTACTTCTTATATCTCAAAAGATCAAAGGCCGTGTCATGACCCCCTTTAAGAGAAGAAACACTAATTAAACTGTCTTGACAATTAAAGACTAAGAAAGTTTGGAAATCATTGTTGTAACCATACAAGCGCACCTTATCGAGCAAAGTGAAGCACACTCTGGGGGGGTACTCGTTGTCTGCGATCACGACTCCACTGAGACAGTCGTTCCGGACGTACACGTGACACAGGTATTCTGTGAAGTGAGGACATCATTTTTACACAATGGTTATGGCACACATCTTTCTTTCTGCATGGCATTTTTGTTAGTATAAAATAAGCAGTGGAAATAAAGGTGACATTTATTAAGTAAGGACTTAAACATGACGAGGCATGCTGCTTTAGGAAAATAAACAATTTTACAAGAGATGTATTGTCATCAATCAAAAGTTGATTATTCCCCTGTTCCCTTTTTTTACTACAGCAATTTGCCAAACAAGTCATGTAGGGCTAGTCATGACCTTAATGCAGTGGTTCTCAACCAGGAGAGAGGTCTGAAGGGGGCGCAAATTGTTCAAGAAAAATACACAGACAGGGCATCTTTTGGGAACTCTACATTTTATTGCTTTTCATATAGAACGTGCATAAATGAAAAACTCCATGTTCCCTCTCCCTCTGCATTTTCTTTTTATGTAATGTAACATGTTTAATGTTGCATACACTTCATACAAGTCCCTTTGTAAGGTGTTACTAAGGAAACGATAACATACAGAACAGGTGGATTAATACAGACCTGTGATTTCCCTCGTCAGAGCTGCGGTAACAGGAATGTAATTGGTACGCCGCTATAGAATAACGCTGTAGTCCCACTTCTCTACAGGGTCCAGGATGACTTTAATGGCCTTACTTTAAATGGTGGATATTCATCCATTCATTATTATTTCATCTGTTTTTGTTGTTAGAAATATCTCGTTATTAATTATAAGCCTAATTGACAGCTGGAGTTTATTTCTAAAATAGTCTGTGCTGTGGATCAAACTGTACTATGTTGCTGTGCTTGATTCAGTTATACCCAACATCATCCAAATCTCGCTCAAGGCACTTTAAATGCCGGTCACATCAGCATCGACTGAGGAGGAAATCGTGGCCTTAAATCTAAAAGAGGAAACACTTCTGACAGCACATTCTGATTAATCAATATGGGTACAAAAGAAAACTGCATTAGGCAGTAAATCACAGAGAAACCAGCAGACCGAGTGGTAGGCAACGGCAGCTGGACATAGTCAGTCCTTGGCTGAAGATAAACATCAGCTGGCCAATTTGTTGTTCTTATTACTGTGACCCTTCAGCTCAGTCGTTTCCCTTCCAGCTGTGGCGAGAGTAATGACTGGTTTGGAACACTTCATCCGCAAAAAAACACGGGCACAAACCAGCGTAATGCTTCATCTTCATCCAGCAAACTCACTGCTCACGATACGAACCTTGTTCTTTGACGGACGCGCGGCTTCCTAATCCGGTGCGCTCGACTATCAGGCTGCTGGTGAACGTCATGAACTCTTGTACACTGAAAGATAAGATTTAAGAACATGAACATCAAGATACACGACCTGTCAAAAGTTTAGCACACTCATGCTTTATTTTTATTTTAATTCTTTGAACTGATCATAATTACTTCAGCTGAACACCATTAATCATGTTTCCATAGAAATCATGTATTTATTAACTACACCCCTTTTACACGGGGAGGTGGAGTAATGTCGTCAATACAGGAGCATCTCGGGGACTTCGTCATGGCGGTCATCTTTTCACAAACTACGCACACAGGGAGTACACCACCCCTCTCTCCCCGTCCGTCCGTCCCACTCCCTCCCTCCCTCCCTCCCACTCCCTCTCTCCCTCCCTCCCACTCCCTCTCTCCCTCCCTCCCACTCCCTCTCTCCCTCCCTCCCTCCCTCCCTCCCACTCCCTCCTCTCTCCCTCTCCCACCTCTCTCTCCCGATCTCCCACCCTCCCTCCCACTCCTCTCCCGATCTCCCACCCACCCTCCCACTCCCTCTCTCCCGATCTCCCACCCACCCTCCCACTCCCTCTCTCCCGATCTCCCACCCACCCTCCCACTCCCTCCCTCCCATCCTCTCTCCCTCCCTCCCACCCCTCTCCCTTCCTCTCTCCCTCCCTCTCCCTTCCTCTCTCCCTCCTCTCATTCCCTCCCCCTCCTCCAACTACCTACCTCCCTCCCACTACCTCCCACCCCTCTCTCTCCCCACCCTCCCCCTCTCTCTCTCCCACCCTCCCCCTCTCCAACTACTCCCACCCCTCTCCCCCTCCCTCCCACCCACCCACCCACCCACTGTAACCCGCCCTCCCTCCCTCCCACTCCCACTCTCCCACCCTCTCTCTCTACCTCCCTCTCCCCCCCTCTCTCCAACCACCTCCCACCCCTCTCCTTCCTCTCTCCCCTCCCTCTCCCTTCCTCTCCTCCCTCTCTCCTTCCTCTCTCCCTCCCTCTCCTTCCTCTCTCCCTCCCTCTCATTCCTTCCTCCCTCCAACTACCTACCTCCCTCCCACTACCTCCCACTCCCCTCTCTCCCACCCTCCCTCCCCTCCAACTACCTCCCACTCCCTCTCCCCTCCCTCTCATTCCCTCCCTCCCTCCAACTACCTCCCACTCCCTCTACCACTCCCCCTCACTCCCACCACTCACTCCCTCTCCCCCCTCTCTCCCACTCCCACCCATCCACCCTCTCTCCCTCTCCTCCCACCCACTCACCCCTCCCTCTCCCCCCTCTCTCCCACCCCTCTCTCTCCCCTCCCACCCACTCCCCCTCTCTCTCCCACTCCCACCCACTCACCCCTCTCCCCCCTCTCTCCCACCCCACCCACTCACCCTCTCCCCTCTCTCTCCCACCTTCCTCTCTCCCCTCCCACCCACCTCCCTCCTCCCACTCCCTCTCCCGATCTCCCACCCACCCTCCCACTCCCTCTCTCCCGATCTCCCACCCACCCTCCCACTCCCTCTCTCCCGATCTCCCACCCACCCACCCACCCACCCACCCATCCTCCCTCCCACTCCTCCCTCCCACCCACCCACCCACCCACTGTCTTCCTCCCTCCCTCTCTCCCACTACCTCCCTCACTCTCTCTCTCCCACCCCCTCCCACTCACCCTCTCCCCTCTCTCCCACTCCCACCCACTTCTACCCTCTCCCCACTCTCCTCCCTCCCACTCCTCTCTCCCGATCTCCCACCCACCCCTCCCACCCTCTCTCCCACCCACCCTCCCACTCCCTCTCTCCCGATCTCCCACCCACCCACCCATCCTCCCTCCCACTCCCTCCCTCCCACCCACCCACTGTCTCCGCCCTCCCTCTCTCCCACTACCTCCCACTCCCTCTCCCACCCTCTCTCCAACTACCTCCCTCTCCCCCCCCCCTCCAACTACCTCCCAATCCCTCTCCTTCCTCCTCTCCCTCCCTCTCATTCCCTCCCTCCCTCCAACTACCTCCCCCTCCCTCTCATTCCCCTCCCTCCCTCCAACTACCTCCCACTCCCTCTACCACCCCCCCTCTCCCACCCACTCCACCCTCTCCCCCTCTCTCTCCCACTCCCCTCATTCCCTCCCTCCCTCCCTCCCTCCCTCCAACTACCTCCCACTCCCTCTCCCACCCTCTCTCTCCCACCCTCCCTCTCATTCCCTCTCCCCATCCTGTCTCCCGCCCTCCCTCCCTCCCACTACCTCCCATCCCTCTCTCCCACCCTCCCTCCAACTACCTCCCCTCCCTCTCCCCCTCCCTCTCATTCCCTCCCTCCCTCCAACTACCTCCCACTCCTCTACCACTCCCTCCCTCTCCCCCCACTCACTCCCTCTCCCCCCCTCCCTCCCACTCCCCCTCCAACTACCTCCCACTCCTCTACCACTCCCCTCCCACTCCCTCTCTCTCCCACCCTCCCTCTCATTCCCTCTCCCCATCCTGTCTCCCCTCCCTCCCTCCCACTACCTCCCACTCCCTCTCTCCCACCCTCCAACTACCTCCCCCCCCCTCCCCCCCCTCTCCAACTACCTCCCCCCCTCTCCCCCTCCCTCTCATTCCCTCCCACTACCTCCCATCCTCTACCACCCCCCCTCTCCCCCACTCACTCCCTCTCCCCCTCTCCCTCCCATCCCCCCTCCCGATCTCCCACCCACCCTCCCATTCCCTCTCTCCCTCCAACTACCTCCCACTCCTCTACCACTCACCCCTCTCCCCCACTCACTCCCTCTCCCCCTCTCCCTCCCACCCCCTCTCCCGATCTCCCACCCACCCTCCCATTCCTCCCTCTCCCTCCAACTACCTCCCACTCCCTCTACCACTCACCCCTCTCCCCCACTCACTCCCTCTCCCCCTCTCCCTCCCACTCCCCCTCTCCCGATCTCCCACCCACCCACCCTCCCACCTGCCCTCCTCCCTCCCTCCTCCCTCCTACCTCCCTCTCCTCCCTCTCTCCTCCCCTCTCTCTCCCACCCCTCCAACTACCTCCCTCCTCCCACTACCTCCCACTCCCTCTACCACTCCCCCCCTCTCCCACTCCCCCCCTCTCTCCCACTACCTCTCTCTCCCACTACCTCCCCTCCCTCTCTCCCCTTTTCCAATACCTCCCACTCCCTCTACCACTCCCCTTCCCCTCTCCCAACCTCCCCCCTCTCTCCAACTACCTCCCCTCCCTCTCCCCTCCCTCTCCCCCCCTCCCTCATTCCCTCCCTCCCACTCCTCTACCACCCCCCCTCTCCCACCCACCTCACTACTCCCTCTCCCACTCTCCCTCCCTCTCTCCCTCCCTCCCTCCCTCTCACTCCCTCTCCCCTCTCTCCCTCCCACCCTCTCCCTTCCTCCTCTCTCCTCCCCACTCCCCTCCCTCTCTCTCCACTCCCCCTCTCCCGATCTCCCACCCACCCTCCCACCTCTCTCTCCCGATCTCCCACCCACCCACCCTCCCACCCTCCAACTACCTCCCTCCCTCCCACTACCTCCCACTCCCTCTACCACTCCCCCCTCCTCCCACTACCTCTCTCCCACTACCTCCCCTCCCTCTCCCCCCTCCCTCCAACTACCTCCCTCCCTCCCACTACCTCCCACCCCTACCACCTCCCCTCTCTCCCACTCCCTCTCTCTCCCACCCTCCCCCTCCCTCTCCAACTACCTCCCCTCCCTCTCCCTCCCTCTCCCTCTCATTCCCTCCCTCCCTCCAACTACCTCCCACTCCCTCTACCACTCCCCCTCTCCCACCCACTCACTCACTCCCTCTCCCCTCTCCCTCCCCTCCCTCCCTCCTCCCTCCTCCCTCCCCCTCCCACCCTCTCCCTTCTCCCTCTCTCCCTCCCACTCCTTCCTCCCTCTCACTCCCTCCTCACTCCCTCCTCTCTCTCCCCTCCCACTCCCCCCCTCCCTCTCCTCCCACTCCCTCCAACTACCTCCCTCCCTCCCACTACCTCCCACCCTCTACCACCCCCCTCTCTCCCACTACCTCTCTCCCACTACCTCCCTCCCTCTCTCCCCTCCCTCCAACTACCTCCCTCCCTACCACCTCCCACCCTCTACCACTCCCCCTCTCCCACTCTCTCTCCCACCCTCCCCCCCTCTCCAACTACCTCCCCTCCTCTCTCCCTCCCTCTCCCTCTCATTCCCTCCCTCCTCCAACTACCTCCCACTCCCTCTACCACTCCCCTCCACCCCACTCACTCACTCCCTCCTCCTCCCTCCCTCCCTCCCTACTCCTCTCCCTCCCCTCCCTCCCCACCCTCCTCCTCCCTCCCTCCCTCCCACTCCTCTCCCTTCCTCCTCTCTCCCTCCCACCCTTCCTCCTTCTCCCTCCCACTCCCCCTCCTCTCACCCTCCCTCTCTCCTCCCTCCCTCCCTCCCCTCCCTCTCTCCCCTCCCACTCCCCCTCCCTCCCACTCCCCCCTCCCTCTCTCCTCTCACCCTCTCCTCCCACTCCCCTCCTCTCCCTCCCTCCCTCTCTCCCTCCCTCCCTCCCTCTCTCTCCTCCTCACTCCCTCCCTCACTCCCCTCTCTCCCACCCTCACAGCCACAGATGTCACACAGAAGGATTATATGTGATGCGTTATAGCCACGTGATCAAGCGCAAAACAGTTTATATTAAAAAGGTAATGAGGTGTAGGTGTAGTATTTGTGGGATTTTTAGGATCATGACATCCATGGGGACATCTATGGGGAAGACTCCCGTGTCTGCGGTCTTATCCCATCTGAAGAGTCAACACATCGGAGAAAATTCAATGGGGAAGAATGGTGGTGGAATGGGCGAAGATGTCCTAACTGAAACCCTGGCCTATGCACGGGCAAGAGATCTGGCACCTACCTGGATCTCTGAAAGAAACTGTACGAAGACAAATCGTAGGCTGCTTTGAGAAGGTTGGCCTTGTTCGAGCCTTTGTACAACACACACAAACTGTACAGCTTCATGGTTCTTATTCAGCAGACCTGGAAAAAAAAAAACACACACACACACACACACAGAGAGATAAACATCAACATGACACTGACAGAAACTAAAACAAAAAATACACTGACCACGTGACCCTAACTACAACTGCATAATAATAATAATCAGATTTATATTACAATCATTTTACCCAATTAGTTAGTTAAAGAATTACACCTGTGACCGTGCTGTAAATTGAAATAGTTTCGGTAAAAGACTCATTTCAGGCAGGTTATTGGGTGGCGCTTCCACAAGAACAGGATTATCTAGCATTATTAGCATTGCCGGGTGTGTTATTTGTCTCTACCCGTATTCAGATAAAATTCCAGCGCTCGGATTGGCTCCTGTTATCCCGCCTCCCTCACTTTGATTGGTTAAGAATGCGTCCTCGCGGTTAGGTTCCTATTTGGACAGTGTCAATCTTGATTTCAGCCAATCCGGGCTGAGGAGGCGGGGCGTGTCATAATACTGGTAGACGTGTCACTTAAATATTTCACAGCGTTAGCAAGTTAGCAAATATATATATATATAATAATAAAAACAATCCAACACAAGGCAACAGGATAGCTATTATTTTCACAACAAGAGCAACAGACTACGCGTTCTACAGACGTTTAAACGCTTACCCGTTAGGTTTGTTGCTGGGAAAATGAAAGCTAACTTGATTAAGCTAATTCCAAACAGACTGCCAACAACCTGTGAAGCCGCTAGCTCCAGAGGCTAGCCGAGATGCTAACTGTACTAATCCTAGGTTTTAATATATTACAATGACCCCGTCACTGAAAAGTGTGGAAAAGCATAATTTTTAAAATAAATATGTAGATAAACACTACTTTAATCGACTCGCAGCGACGTTACAGATAATAAACGTACTAGATAATGGTTTGTGAAACTTCGCTGCTAACTGGTTGAGAAGTCTCGGGTTAGGAAAGGCTGCGTTACAATTGGCCTGGGTACTTCTGACATTTGCGCACTTCAAGATAAAAGAAATAACGACGTCACACCTTATCTAGTGCACTAGATGTGGAATAAGTTATTTGGGAGCCGGCCACTGGAAAAATAAATAAATAAATAAGTAAATACGACAGCGCTGATAGAATTACAAAATAAAAGTAGTGCGACAGAATCTGATATAAAAGCTGTTATATCTGTAGAGCAGATATTAAAAATTCCATTATTGGGCGCAAATATTATTCTAATATTGGGGTTATTATTTAAATGTGTACAATAATATCCTACTATGTATTATGTTTTTAAACTATGGAGTTATTATTATTATTATTATTATTATTATTATTATTATTATTATTATTATTACTACTACTACTACTACTACTACTACTACTACTACTATTATTATTATGTATAAATACGCTTATATTTATATTAACTTTATTATGAATATAACTTTGATGATAGTTTTATTTAAAAAATCATTTAAAAAATCATTTAAACAGCTCAGTATGCCTTACGATAATCTTTCTATTTTATTTCTTTACTGAATAACACTGCAGACCATGAAGTAATCTGGGTGTTTTTATTATAAAAACATGTGACAATACAAAACACTTTTGTAAGTTGAACACAAGGTGATTTATATAGGTTTTGTTCAATCTCATTAGAACAATATCCAAAAGCATTTACACAACTCTGTTCCACAGCGTGAAAGTGCTCAGTAATCATCTATTCTATACTCAAAGGTGTAATCTCGTGTTGGTTCTGTCTCCGGGAGCTCAAGCTCGATGGGATCCACCATGTCTGCGCTGTCTGTCACAAACCATGAGTCGAACCAAGAGTCAGTGGTCTCTGTTATCAGCTCTGTGGTGGTGGTGGTGGGAAATGGAGTGGTGGTTGTGGTAGTGGTGGTTGTGGTGGTGGTTGTGGTGGTGGTGGTAGTGGTGGTGGGGGTGGGTACTACATTGGTGGTCATGTTGCCTCTCAGCCTCTGCATCCGCAGCCTACGCAGACGCATCAGACGCAGATTGCGCAGTCGTTCCCTTCTTCCCGCAACAGGGTTGTTTTTATTCGGACCAGCATTGCTTCTGCTTCCAGTCTGGGTCCTGGTGGCCACCTGAACTGGTTTATTCCCACTCTGGGCCATGATCTCTCTAATCCGGGCCCAGTTAGACTTGGTTAATGTGAAGCTGCATCGCGAAGCACCTGCCTCATAGCCTACCATGCACAAGCGAGTCTGAGATGAATAGCCATCGGCTCTTGCAGTTACACGATACTCGCCTGGGTTTAGAAGACGCCAGTAATCACCTGTAGAAGCTTGAGGGCAGGGAAGACAAGAGCTAAAGTTAAAGACAAGATGTGAGACTGAAAATATAAGATTTCCAATCCTGGTCCTGCAGTAGCTATCCCCATCCTGCGAGGCAGGGGTACCCCGGGACCAAGAACTGGAACTACGTGTATACTCTGATCACGACACAGGCCTCCATTTCTATACAGCAAATTTTGATACCTGTTTTGATGTCATGCCTGATCCCCTCCACCGATATCGTAGCATTTGCAAGTGCATTCCCGTCAGTGTCCTTTACCACACCTTTGATGCCACGGTTCACCTAGTTGATGACATGAATGATGGCATTACATTTGTGGCCAGCTCGTACTTTATTTGCCCTCAAGGCTCTCAACTTCGACACTTAAAAGTTCAAAGTCCTTACCTGCTCCATGAAAGCAAGCAAGGCTTCTCGGTTGTTCTCCCACTCCAAAGGCAGCTCGCTTTCATGCGGAAACTTGTCACATCCCAGGAAGATGGATATCTCAAAACAGTTTGTGTGAAGGTAACTGAAATCATTCATGCCTATGGGAATGCAGAGAGAAAATGTGAAATCTGGAACTAAATACAGACACAAATGGCTTTGGTTTGGTTTTGGTAGCCATACTTTACTCTAGTGGGACCCTTACATTTAAGTGATGACATATTATTTCTCACTCACTGCCTACAACAGGTTTCCAGCTAGCACGATTAATGATGCCCTGGCCGCCTGTGATATCATCGGTGTGACACGATCCATGCCGCGTCTCCGTCATGGTGAGGTGGCTGTGAGCGTAGGTCATGGCCAGCCAGCGGAACATGTTCTCGTCTGGAGTCTCGCGCAGCGCACCTTCGCTTTGTCTCTGGATCCGTGCCCACGTCTCTTCATTCATGTTGTAGTTTGGCCGCCCACCTGTGCCGGTGGCCCGGGGTGGCCGCTGCATGTCAAATGGATATGTCACAATATTCGCACCGCCCTGCAGGTTTGCTCCCAGAACGAAGGGCGTTCGCTGCATCCAGGAGATGATGGCTTTTGTCTCGGCAGCCACCTGAGAATAGGGATACGATGTGATTATGGTAGATGTTTATTAGGATCCAAAATATTCTCATGATTTGTAGCACTGTTTACTAATGCAGTATGTCTCGCAAGTACATTGTTATAAATTATACAACAGCGCTGTTGAATTCTCCAATCTGACTGGATAATTTTCATTATGTATGATTTTATATGAACACGCTCGTTCTGATATGGGATCGTTTCTACAGCAAGAGCAAATTTACAGAGATTTGGATCATAACATTCCAAGTAATCAAAGTCTAATAATGAACATATTAAAACGTGCCTTTAGTTAATTAGATTATTTTAGTTTATTTAACATTTATGGAAGGAGTCTCCAGTGTCAGCAGGTTTTTCCTGAAAGTCTTCAGGACAGAAAACTTGTGCTTTCTGGTTTCTCTGTAACACGACAAGCTGCATGTTTTGTTTAGGTTTTTTTTTTGTCTTTTATTTCAAGTGAGAGAAAAAAAGAGAGGCTGGCGAGGGAAAGACTGTTTATAGTTGCTAGAACGTAAGTGGAACGTCAGAAGATGACGGGCGTTAAGATTAAATGTAATAATGCACTGATATAAAAGTATTGTTGTTCTTTAATTAATAAAAAAAGGGGGTCAGGAGGAAGGTACCTGTATTAAATGACTGTAACTGCAGTGCAAGTATTAAATGAATTAACATTAATACAATAATTGTATAATACGGAATTCATAATTACTTATCATAGCGAGTAAATTATTGTACCAGTTTACTGTCAAACCGGAAATAAAGCCCAAGAAGAAACCTCAAAATATAGTCCTGAAGTGCTTTGCTTGTGCTTACCGAGCCATTCAGGAAGTTCTCGGGAATGGGGATGTGGTGGTTTGGCACAACACGGGGAACCCAGCCCCTTTCTTCTGCACCCCACAAGATGCTATTGAGGTCAGGAAAGTTCTGGAAAATATCGTAACCTTCCTGGGTCCAGTGTCCCAATGCCCAGTTTCCCATTTCTGAGCCCTAATGCAAAACAAATGTATTACAGAGGTTGTTACCCATGGTAATATATCGTAACTTTCCTGGGTCCAGTGTCCCAATGCCCAATTTCCCATTTCTGAGCCCTAATGCAAAACAAATGTATTACAGGGGATGTTACCCATGGTAATATGGGTTAATAAAGTGGGAACCTGCCATACCATTTCATACGCCAGCTCGTATGCATCTGGATTGAGAGAAGGCACTAAATGGATGCGCACTCCCTCCACCAGGCGTCGCACTCGAGGGTTGTCGTCGTTGTACTCCTTGCAGAGGAACTGCATGAGCAGTAGTAGGAGCTCTCTGCCTAGAACTTCATTCCCATGCAGACCTGCAGTGTAGCGGAATTCTGGCTCGCCTGAAATACAGACAGGAACAGCCAAGCATTTACCATACTTCATATTTTGTATATATTTGGGTCATTGTGTGTCGCCCTCTTTAGCACATATAGTGTAATTATATATGAAAGATGCTACAGAAAGGTGACGAATGAAAGGAAATTAAACAGAACATTACAAATCAATTATTCTGACTGATTACCTTTATTCTACGATGAAAACAATTCTTTCCTGATGGGAGCGGTATCTAGCAGGATGAGTCCGCCCCCATCGACAGGGCACGGGGGCTCACTGAATGGTTTTATGAGTTAAAAATGATGGAAATCATATGGTATGACCTTATGCTCAACCCAACTAAACACCTGTGTGAGATTTTGTGCCAGACAGCGCTCACCTCTAGCATCAAAACATCAAATCTATGCCAAGGTGTACTGAAGCTGTTCTGGCGCCTCAGAGTAGCACAACTCCTTTCTAAGGCACATTCTTTCTTTGTTATTTCCTTTAATTTCTCACCCATCTGTGTATAAACAGAATGGATTGGACCTGTCTCATGCTCTCCTGGATTGTCTGAGATCTCCATTGCGTACATCTTCAGCCCTTGAGAGCTCTTGCCAACGTTGTAGATTCTGGTGATGTTAGGGCACTCTTCGTTTATCACTTTCATCATCTGCATAAAAAAAAGAACAATGGAAAGTTGGATTGCAAACAAGCGAAGAAGCAAAGACCAACAAGAGGCAAAGCAGAGCACTGCACATGTTTAAACAGGAGGACTGCCCTTTAACTTTAACAATCCGGTACTTTGCATTATGAAAATGGGGCACATTGGCCTCACCTGCCTCATCTCCTTGTAGTTGTGATGCCTGTAATCCAAGTCATCGGTGGGCGTGACGTCATTCTCCGTCGGGTAACTACCTGTTCAGAACAAGCTTGTTTAAGTTCACAGTCCTTAAAGCAAATGAAAAAGTGACTTTCATCCTAAGCTAAGTGCTTACTAGGCAATGGGCAGGCAAGCACCTCCAGCCTCATGCACAGACTGCCGTTCCAGCTCTGGGGTAATATTCGGATATATCGTGCAACCACAGGCTGGGAGAACTCGGTCTTCACTGGAGTGTCTTTGTCAACGTTGCCATAGAAGAGCTGGAAGGTCAAATTCATAATGAATGAATAAAGCCTCACTTTAGTATCATACCAATGAAACACAAGGCATTGCTTAATTATTACATAATGTGAATTATCAATCACTTGAGGTTAAAAAGGAAAAGAAATCTGATCACCCATTCAGCATAGCCATCGTGAAGCACCGTCCATTCACGAGTGTCATTACTGAAGGCTACAAAATACGACGAAACAAAGTCGTCACTGCAAGGACAAATATAATTTGGTTAGAAAGCTGGCTTATTTCTCACTCTATCATCCTGTAATTCCTAAACAACCTAGAGTTGTAGATATCTGATCAGCCATAACATTGAAAACCACTGACAGGTGAAATGAACATTGATTATCTTGTTACAATGGCCCCTGGCAAGGGGTGGGATATATTAGGCAGCAGTCAGTTCTCAAAATTGACGTGTTGGAAGCAGGAAAAATGGGCAAGCGTAAGGATCTGAGTGACTCTGACAAAGGCCAAATTGTGGTGGCTAGACGTCTGGGTCAGAGCATCTCCAAAACAGCAGTGGGGTGTTCCCAGTATGCAGTGATTAGTACCTACCAAAAGTGGCCCAAGGAAGGCAACCGGTGAACCAGCCCATGGCTCAGTGACGCAGGTGGGGAGCGAAGGCTACGCTGTCTGATCCGATCCCACAAAGAGCTAATGTAGCAAGAATGGCTGAAAAAGTTAATGCTGGCTATGGTAGAATGGTGTCAGGTTGTTGCATAACTGCAGACCAATCAGACTGCTCATGCTGACCCCGTCTACTGCCAAATGCACCTACAATGGGCACGTGAGCATCAGAACTGTAGAAGAAGGTGGCCTGGTCTGATGAATCATGTTTTCTTGGGGAAAACACATTATGGGAAGAAGACAAGCTGGCAGAGGAAGTGTGATGCTCTGGGTAATGTTCTGCTGGGAAACTTTGGGTCCTGGTTTTCATGTGGATGTTACTTTGATATGTACCACCTACTTAAACATTGCTGCAGAACGAGTACACTCCTTCATAGTAATGATATTCACTAATGGCAGTGGCCTTTTTCAGCAGAGTTCAAGGTGTTGACTTGGCCTCCAAATTCCAAGCCATGGAGGCCCCACCTCATAGCTTACAGGACTTAAAGGATCTGTTGCTAACATCTTGGTGTTAGATACCACAGCACACCTTGAGATGTCTTGTGAAGTCCATGTCTCGACGGGTCAGAGCTGTTTTGGTGGCACAAGCTGGACCTACACAGTATTAGGCAGGTGGTTTTAATGTTTTGGTTGTTAGGGTGTACGTTTCAGAACAGCTCTACTAGCAGGATTTAGATGATTGTCAAAATGGCTCAAATATTCTAACACACATCCATTTGGCTTAACATTCAACATGGAACTAACGATTAGGAATATTTAAAAACTTTAAAGATCCTTACTGTTTTTCAGAGTCCCTGCCCTGAGTGATGACTCCGGTGTACTCCACATCTCGCTGTGCGTCCAGCTGAAACCAATGTTCCTTCTCCTCGCTGTCCGCACACCAGGCCCCTCCATAAACATCTTCCTCATCATCTGAAGCCTGAATAAGTAGACCAAAGAAGATCAAGCTTTATTTTAATCCTGTAAAACATCTGGATCATATTAAGTCATTACTGACACAAACATCATTAATGACATAAATAAAGCAATATAGAGTTTCATTTTTATTAAAAACTGAATGATGAACTCTCAGCCACTCAGTCAAATTACATTCAATCAGTCTCATGAAAAGTATTGCCCCTTTACTGATTTCCTCTCTATACATTGCAAAGACCACAAAAAGGGGTGTTGATATCTACTATAAAATAATGGAACTTATAACAATTTATTGTTTTATTTAATTATCCAACACCAGCTGGTCATGTATGAAAAAGGTTTCTAATTTAATCACCCTAAATAAAAGATTATTAGAATCGGCTGATTGGACAAAGACACATCCATTCAAAAGAAACCTGATTAATTGTTTGAATGGGTCTCATTTCAGCACAACTGGTTATTAATTGTAAAAGAACCCAGGAAATTTACCGTAAGTAAGGAATAACATAATAGCATGCCATTATAGGACATCAATCAATGATGGATTAGTGATGCTTTTACCCTATGTAGCAGCGCAGTGTTTTATTCCTGTTATAACACAAGAAATTGCCAACGATTGCATTTATTTTATTTATGAAAAGCACATTGTACTTTCCATTAATTTATAACTACAATTATATGTTATATGCTGTCTATTATTAGATGTATATTACGTGAATCGTCTGCCGAACAAGTGTGTGTATGTGTTGTTACTATACAAATTATACCGTATGAGAATGAGGTAATGAGAATTATAAATCTGCAGTTTGGCTTGTGTTTGGAATTACTGTCCGAGCTGCTGTTGATGAATCTACACCTTCTGACCAATCTGATTGGAGAATTCAAGATCATTGTAGTATTTGCCCACTCTGATTCCATCCATCAATCAATTTTCCTTGCACAGGGTCATGGATAGCCTGGAGACTATCCCAGGGAACTCGGGGCGCAAGGCAGGGGACAGCCTAGATGGGGTGCCAATCCATCGGAGGGCACAATCACACCCCACAAATAATCTGTAAATTCCAGTCAACCAACATGTCTTTGGCCTTGAGGATGAAACCCAAGGAAAACTCAGAAGCACGTGGAGAACATGCAGGCTCCACGTACCCAGGTACAGGCAGGATTCGAGCCTCCAACCCCGGAGATGAGAGGCAGGCATGCTAACCACTAAGCCACCATGTACCCCCCCCCCAACATCGTATAGTTTGTTGGAAAAATATGTGCGCAATAGGACCTATACTTTTTCAGAGCACAATACAGTAGGATTGGTGTCAGCACCTGCATATTCAAACGACCTCTCTGGGCAGCAAATCCATGATGGGATGTCGAGGAGGATGAGATTTGGTCATCCTCTACGCGATGCGACTCCATGCCCATTGGAGGACAGTCTGTGATGAGACAACAGTGTTTTCAGCGAAACTATTTACTGGAATTATGGGACCATTACTGGAATAAAAAGTGTGCATGGTTGTTACTTTAAGCATTGTCAAGCATTTTCAGGCTTGTGCCTGCACATTTGAATGAGTAACACAAGTCCACCCTTGACTAACCCCGCTTAAACATCTAAGGCATACTTTTTGCTCATGGTCATAAAAGCCCTGTCACTTTTTGTGCAGGATGAGAAATGACTGATCGCTCTGACTAACTGATTCCATCACAGAATGAGAGAGGCCTTTTGGGACAAGAAGCTCATTTGAACTGAGAACAGGATGGAGCGCGAGCCAACAGAAACGCTGGCTCGTTCTTAAAATACCCAACACTGGGACTCACTCAGGGCCTGCAGGCCTCGCTCCAGCTGGACATGAAACAGACTGCGGGGGAAGTCAAGCTAAGAGCCAACATTTATTGCAGTTTGCACAAGTACTATAACTTAGACCATTTAAAAACAAAAGCATATGTGACTAGTGTGTTTGCAGACATGTAAATTCTGCATCATATACAGTTTTGATTTATTAGTGGCACTGTCCGGTCTAGACATTTTTACATAAACAGTGTGTTCTGGAAAGACTTACTTTTTGGTTCGGCATAAATAGGAGTTTGCTTTCTTCTTTCTTCCTCCTCCTCCTCCCATTTTTTCCTGAGTTTTTCAGCTGTTTTGGGAGGATTACTGGAGTTTAATATTTAATGTATGCTTCATTTGTGCATATATTCAAATCAAACAAACAGGCATAAGTTAACTAAAAGTCAGAAGTTATATAAGTACTTGCTATTTTTGTTAAAAACATATTAATCACAGGGAGCCACATGATTAAAACTATTGCACATCATTGCACAATTTTTACATCACAACACACAGAGCACCAATTTGCCAAATGAAATGTTATTATAAAAGAGATAAATAAATAAATAAATGAATAAATAATATTTAGACCCTTTTCCTCCTTCTCTTTCCGCTTTTTTTCCATCTCCTCCTCCAGCTTCTTTGCTGCCACTGATTACATAGAGAGAGAGAGAGAGAGAGAGAGAGAGAGCAAGACTGAACCAAACATATTGCATACAATGATGCTTTAAATATTCAAATGTAAATATTCTAACCATACAACAAGAACCGAAGTAAATGGTGTAAACGTACAGTCAGAATAATCGTATTCTTCATACCACGCAGGTACGAATGGTGTCGATGTGGATGTGGTCTCCTCTACACACACACACACGCACACACGCACACACACAGAACCACATAAATTGACAAAAATTATATACAGCTTGTAAATTGATTCTGTTTTGACTCTAATTGTCTGATCACATAAGTTTGTAATTACAGTATGCAACCATAATTGTAATTATGTCTCAAACTTTTTTTGAAGGTTTGTGGGTTTTCCTACACGAGGTGTCTCAGCCCACACCATGCCGCTTAACATACAGTAATTATCTTTGGATTACCCGGAATGGGTAAATATATGCTGGGATCCTCAGTGACGGGGTTAGCGTCCTTGACTTTAGGCGGGAGATCAGGCTCTGTAACTTCATCTATCAGGAAAATAAAAGATATAAAATATTTAACTGTGCTCCTAGTCCTCATTTAATTAATACTGGTTTACATGCACACATAAATACACACACACACAAACATACATCTGGCATCCCAATAATCGGGGTCATGCTCTTTCAGGATTTTGGTAATAGTAGTCGGCTTTGGATATTCTTTCTTGGGGGGAAGATCTGTGAAAGAAAATTGAGAAAAGGACAAAAGAAAATCCATAAGTAGTCAAATATCATGTCAGGAACATCTGCCAAGGCATTGGACAAGCTTACTTATTTGCATATATGTCTTCTTTTGAGGACATTTGAATTTCGGTCAATTTTACAATACAACAAAAGATTTCAAAGCAAAAAGAAGAAGCAAAAAGACACCAAGAGAAGATTTTTGACATGCACATCAGGATATTTGCTGATGTCTAAACAATACATGTTACTGTATGAAGAAGCAAGACTGGGGCTGATTTCTTTCTAGCCCATACCCCCACATCATACTTACTACTGATGATAGTAAGTATAGATAGAGATAGATCTTGTGATATGACGTTTTTCTCAATAATAGTTTTGCTGTCAGGCTATTGATAGATATTCGACTTTTCCCATCTAATATCAACACCAGCCAACCCTGGTTAGAAAATATACTTCAGAGAATATAAACATGTGAACATGACCATATTATCATTTCATAACCCCAAGTTTAGGAAGTGTGAACATGACACGACATGTGAACAGAATGACATCATGTATACGTACATTTGTCCAATTCAAGTTCTGTGTGAATTTTCTTCTCATCCTCCAGGGTTGGTTTCTTGGACGGAGAGCTGGCGTTCTCATTTTCTTCATACTTTGGGGTGGCCTTCACTACCTTGGGTTTCTTGGTAGGTTTTGGGGGTTTGGGTTTCTTGGTAGGTTTTGGTGGTTTGGGCTTTTTGGTTGGCTTTGGTGGTTTGGGTTTTTTGGTTGGTTTAGGCTTCTTCGTTGGTTTCGGAGGCTTGGGCGCCTTGGTGGGCTTGGGGGCTTTTGGCTTCTTTGCTTTGGCCTCCTTCTCTGCTACTTTCTTCGACTTATCTTGTGCAGAAGAAAGGGAAAAGATGAAATAATGGGCACCAAATCAAAAACAATAGAGGCAGGACATAAATTACAGAGAAATTCAAAGGCCTCTTTTCAGTTCACGGTCTGTGGAAAACTGTACAAAAGCTATATTTTTCTTGACATCCAACCTATAAAGAAAGTTAATCGCATACCATATAAAACTTTCACAGTCTTAAAGTAATAGTGTAGCCATACATGTATAGGTCAAACTGGAATGATATGATCATCTAAATCACTTACAATTTTCCCTTCAAACCTCGGGCTGCACCTTTTTGTCCATTTTTATAGATAACACTGTCATACAGTGTTCTGCATGGTTTGAGGTAGTGTTCCTTAACTTGTTAGCTACATTATCCTTATAGTCCCAGTGCAGAGCTAAAGAAACATCCAAGTATGTTTTGACTGCATACACACTTGAACACCTGTACACCTGCTCATTCACACAATTATTTAATCAGCCAATCATGTGACAACAAGTCAATGCATAAAATCATGCAGATTCAAGTCAAGAGCTTCAGTTAATGCTTACATCAAACATCAGAATGGGGAAAAAAGTGTGAAATCAGTGTCTTTAACTGTGGCATGTTTATTCCTGATGGGCTGGTTTGAGGGTTTCCGAAACTGCTGATCTCATGGAACTTTCACATACTGTGAAACAGTCTATGGAGCTTAAACAGAATGGTGCAAAAGCAGTTTTGAGAAAACAGAAGAAAATGGCTAGGCTGGTTTGATCCAGCCTGTATAATGTACAGGAAGGCTACTGTAACTCAAATAATCACACTTTACAATCAAGACAAACTGAAAAGTAACCTCAGAATGAAAAACACTTCAAAGCGTGAGGCTACAACAGCAGAAGACCACATTGCTTTCCACTTCTGTCAGCCAAGAACAGGAATCTGAGTCTACATTGGGCACAGACATTTTTCCAATCTTCAACTGGCCAGTTTCTACTGGCTAGAGTACAGGTGTTCCCAATTAAGTGGTTGAAGTTTTGCCATTCAGATAGAATTTAAGAGTCTTACAACTAATAAACAGCTGTCAGACAATGATAGCAGCAAATGAATTGAAATGGTCTTAAATTTAATCCAGACCACAGACATAAATCTCATGCTTGTCTGCACATAATCGAGTAAGCATTTCCTCTCTTTTATATTTTTTTGGACTGTTCTTCAATTTTCAGTCCTTCTTAGCCTAAAAGATTCACACATAAGAAATTTAAGACAGATAGTTTTGACCTTAATCCAAACCAAACGTTGGGCCTGTTTCTCTTCCGGCCTATGTGGCTAAAAACAAACACTGCACATCATTCTTTTATTAGCAAAATGGAGTAAAGGAGGTGTGCTTGGATGGGGAGAATTATCTCCATGTTTCACTTGGCTATGCCGCCATCTGTGATTACCATTTACTCCTTCACTACTGCCTAACTGTAATCTGTTTTCCATTCACTAAACGCACAGCACTGTCTTTCTGGGAAATATATATTATGCCAGTAAACTGAATGGTTTTATTTTGCTGACGAATTGTGTGCCAGATCTGTCACCGTGACAAAACACAGTGAAGTTAATCCTCCTACAAGCTTAAATGTGCACACTGAATAATTTGATGCTGATGTTAGTTACCTGCACCTTCGGGTGTTTTTTTACTGCCTGGTTTTTCATTTTTACCCTCCACATCTGCACTCGGTTCGTCCAACTGAGTGTCTTCTGACTGTGTTTTTTTTTCTGTTGTTGTGGGGGTGGGTGTTTTTTTTTTTGGAGCCCTTTGGTGGTTTTCTTGGCTTATTATATCTTTTTCCTTTTTAAATTTTTTTTAAATTTTTATAGAAAAAAAAAAAGAAAAAAAAATTTTAAATATTTTCTTCTTTTTTTTTTTTTTTTTTTTTTTTTTTTTTTTTTCTTGTGGAATTTCTAATGGATGTTGGAGAATCAGACTTGACTATCTCAGTAAGAATGCCAAGGCACCAAAGTAGAGAATGTTTTACCCAAGGAGTGTGTTGGTTTTCCTTAAACAAGCAGGATGGTCTTTGAAAATGGTCCTCGAAATCATAAGACAACACACTAATCCAAACCAGAGGAAGAATCAATGAGACCGACAGTGAAATCAGATGTAGAGCTGGAGTCTTGTCGTTCTTGCTTTCTCGCACTGAACTATTCCTCCAGCTGAATTCTTCCGACAGCCCCCTCTGAGTGTGTGTGGGAAGTCTTGAGGAAAAAAGAATTGCTGTCTGAGGAGGGTACTGGAAGGAGGGCTTGAGGAAGGGGGAGGGTGTGTGGCTGGAAAAAAACAAAACAAAAAAACGTCTTCAGAGTTAAGACAAATGATTACAAACGTCTTGAATTAAATGGATTTAATAAAACCCAGATTAAAGTTTCATCTGCTACTTCAACCCCAATGACACAGGTACTTTCTCTTAGCCAGGCCATCTCTAGTGTGTTGGTAAATAAGAAATTGTTCGTTTTATTAAATAAGAATTAGTCGCTTGTTTCCATGCTGGTTGTTTTTTCCCCCACCATCCACCCCCACTGACCATAGTGTCTTAAATTCCAAGCACTCTTTCTGCTCAACCAAAACCTCGAGCAGTTAAAATTCCCACATAACACAACAGAAACAAATAGGCCCATTTATTTGCAGTAGAGTATAGAGAACTAGAAAGTGGACTTGTAATTTTCCAGATGAGGTTAAAGCAGTGACTACTGGTCACAATATTGAAGGGTGCAGAATTCTCACTTCTCAGTAACTTGGGTTTGAGCCACGGTGCGTCACTTTAGGCAAAAACCTAGTATGCATAAACAAAGGAACACAATCATGCCATGTCTTTTCTGAAAAGTAAGCATGGTAAACTGAGGAGCTGCCTTTGCTACTAGCTCTTTCTTTTAAGCCACACAAATGTTTATCTGCTTTTCCATTCAACTATTTTCCATGCCACTTATCCTACACAGAGTTGCAGGGGAGCCTGGAACCTGTCTTGGGGCACAAGGCGAGGGACACCCTGGATGGGGTGCCAACCCATCACAGGGCACAATCACACACACATTCACACAGTACAGACAATTCGGAAATGCCTACATCAGCCTACCATGCATGTCTTTGGACTGGGGGAGGAAACTGAAGTACCTGGAGGAAACCCCAGAAGCAGGGGGAGAACAAGCAAGCTCCGCGCACACAAGGTGGAGGCGGCATTTGAAGCCCCAACCCCAGAGGTGCTAGCAGTTTACTACAGTTACTTATATATTACTTATAGTTGCTTATAGCTAGTTAGTTTTTTCCTTCAAAGGCATTTTGAAAAATCAGTGATTGAGAAAGTTATCCAATCCGCAGACTGTAAATGATCAACTGGGTGAATCTACAGTCTGGGCTAGAAAGAAATCAGCCCATTCTTCATTACATCCTTTTTTTTTTTTAATTATGACTGTTGGTGGTGGTGGTTTTGTTTGTCTTGGTTTCACAAAACTAATAAATAACCCACTTTAAGCCATTATTTTTATGCAATGTCAAGGAAAGTAAGCGCTTAGCCCTACTAGCCCCCTTCTACCAGCCGGCCCTGGACTGTTGCATACTACATGCGTACTACAGCAGTCACTGCACAACAGAACATTACACTCTAGTTGAATCATTCCAGACACTCGAGATGCTCATCTGGTTTAGTTAAAAAAAAAAGCGCACCGTCATCCAGTTCCTCATAAAAAGCTGCTTTAAAACATTACGTGACATGCCAGTCACATGTATAGCAGATGTTAGAATCCGACCAGGTTCTTTTGAGATATGGGTCCAGGTTTTAATGGTATTATTAATCCTTCCATGGTCCTTTAAACATAGTGGTTCCTAGATTCAGAGAAGTTAGTTGGCCAAATCTATTATGTAATTCAAGACGGAGCCAGTAATCCTGTCTGCTGAGATAACACCATTTCTGTGCTCCGCTGCTGCCTTCAGTTTAGTCTGTGCAAGTGTTCCGTCTTACTGGTGGAAGCTAGACTGGCGCCGAATGAGCAGATGACCACTGATCTGCACCATATACAGGAAATGCTATATATTTGACTCTATTTAGTGGGAAATAACTGTGTTCAGATACACGTCTTAACTAAATAGAATGTCCAGCAAATTAATCTGTTTTAATATGAATTAGAACCTACTGTAATAGACAAAATGCACTTTCTTGACACAAGTTAACCTACATTATACGGCCAAATGTTTGTGGACACCTGACCGTCACACGCATATGTGGGTCTTCCTTGGAAGCACATAACTGTACTGATGCCTTTGCATGCTGTAGCATTGCCATTTCCCTTCACTGAAAGTAAGAGGCCCAAACTTGTTCCAGCCTGAAAACGTCCCTGTGCACTATGAAGACATGGTTTGCTAAAGTTGGACTGGAAGAACTCGAGTGGCCTGCACAGAACCTTGACCTCAACTCCATTAAACACCTTTTGGATGAACTGGAACGCTGACTGCACCACAGGCCTCCTCGCCTGACATCACTAATGCTCCTGAGGCTGAATGAGTACAAATCCCCTCAGCCACGCTCCAAAATCTAGTAGAAAGCTTTCCCAGAATAGTGGAGGTGATTCTAACAGCAAAGGGGAGACTAAATCTGGAATAAGATGTTCAGTAAGCACATGGTCAGGTGTTCGCAAACTTTTGGCCATGTAGTGTATATTATATAACCCACTTGTGGATTGTTTGCACAACCATGGAAACGTACTGAAGTTATCAATCTTAACATCTGCAGTTAATTTAAAAAATACATGTTAGATTGCAGACAGATGTGCTCCCTCTGTTTACATCTGGAATCATTTCAAACATTTTTTTTTCTTAATTTTGTGTGCTGGAATGATTTGACTCATTGATATCCTGTCTGTCTTGACGATCTGCTCTCCACATGGTCATGTCTCTCTCTCTCTTTTCTCACAAATGGGTACATTATTAAATATCAGAACTAAATAGGTACATAGGCTAAAGTGTTTTATTAATTTATTAAATTGTATTCACTGGTTATGTACACTAAGAAACACATGCAGCGATGTTAATCGTCATTTATAAGTAGCTTGGATGGCAAATGAGAAATAAACATCTGAATGCAAAAATATACATTTTAATGGGTTTTTTTAAACAAAGAAATAAAATGCATAAACTCCCTTGCAAAATAATTAAAACAATTAAAAATGTGACATAAATATGCAGATTAAACACATAAATATTACATGACATTTAAATACACACAGATTATGATATTAAGTTTCTGTAAAAACAGCGACCTTAAGCAACCTTCTTTGCTCAGGCTGGTCAATTTGTATTCCCGCGTTCAGTAAACTACCCATGGCGTTACGACTTATTTACTGATTTGTTTCTAAGGAAATCAAACTATGCAAATGTTCAATTTACCAAAACAGAGCATCATCCAAACTTCAGGTTCCACAGATCTTCACAGGTTCACAGATCTGGTTATGTCACGTACTATCTGCCAACAGCCGTATTTGTAGTTGAATTGTTGACATACCACTTTGTTTTAATGAAACATTTGATAGATTAAATATTTGAAATTCACAGCAAAATAAATTGTCCTGTTTGATCAACCCAGGTGTCCCACATTTCCTGAACAAAATGCTTTAGTGAAAAACAGGGCTATGTTATCATAAGTTTGAAGGGTTATGGAGCTGTTTTATTTCAGTGAGGCCTAAAATCAATTGCTATAGTTCTAAAAATATTACTATAGTTCTTCCAGTCTATAGTCTCCAGGAACATTTACCAAAAAAAAGTGTCCCACATTCACCATATTGTATCTACTTTGACAACTACAGTATTCTGATGTTATAACTAGCTATTTTCCTTGCTAAGTGGAAACTCCCATTTGTGTAATATAAGCTAGCCTAGCTAAGACTAGTTTGAATGCTAACTGCTATTAATACACACCATGTAAACCAATGTTTTTGCCTGTTAGCCTAGAAAATGGCAAACAATGAAATACATAATCAGAATAAAATTAAAAGAAGCGGATAAATTTCCAAAATGTCCGATTTGAATCACTTCAGTCTCTCAAGAAAAAAAAAGAAAATAAAGAAGAATCAATTTAAAGGCTTGTTGAAAATTAACCGAGTTGTTCGTGAGTCAAATCTGGCCTCAGAGCAACCTAAGTGTGGGATAAGTGTTCAGGAGGTTCCTAGCCGAGTAGAAATGCACCGGACTCGACCTGTTGCAGGAGGCGGCACTGAGTGGGAGCGTGGTCGGTACAACCACCGGTGCAATTGTAGCACACTGGTATAGCTCCTCCAGTTCCCGTCCCTCTTGCTCCTTCTTCCACTTGGTGCGCCTGTTCTGAAACCAGATCTTAACCTGTGTCTCGGACAGCTCCAGAGCCTTGGCGATGACGTGGCGCTCAAACACCGACAGATAGTGGCTGCTCTGGAAGCTGCGCTCGAGCACGTGCAGCTGGTCCATAGTGAACGCCGTGCGCATGCGTCGCCCCTTGATTTTAACTTTACCGCCAATATGAGGGCCTTCTTTCGCTTCTGAAGCTGCTGAAATGTCGTCTGACCCCTCAGCACTTTCATCACCTGATAATTCATCTGAAATGGAGAAAACATGATAAATAATGAAAATACATGTTTGTACTTTCAACTTTCAAAATGTTGTTGAGAAAGTAGAGGAGCTGAGAACAAAAAAAACAAAAACCGCAGGAGTGAAAATGTACCCGTCGTTGTATTTACATACTACATATCTACTGTTTTAAAGCTTTGTAGATGAATGCATTATTACATACTTAATAACCAACAATTATTTTACCCTTGTGATGGTTTGTAAACAAGTGAGAAATGCAGGTATCAGAAGTTAAAAAGACAAAAATGGGTCTATATAAACAGAACCCAGACAGGCTAGAGGATTCATTCTATTTTGAATCACTGATTTACAGCAAAGAAGCTATCATCATTGGCACAGGCTGGCACGCGATCAGCTCTGACTCAGGCCCTTTGTCCCTAATGGTGCTCTAAATCCTGTGATTTGCAAAGTAAAAAAGCCTCGTGCATCAAGTCCTCTCAAGTCCTTGAGAGTGCATCACTCAAAAATGGGAGGTTCCAGACACTCATATTAGTGAATACAGGTATCAGTCCTTAACATTGACATGAATGGTACTGTGATGAATATGGCTACCAAACTAGATACCATTCTGCAACATGAGTATTAGTATTTCTTTTTTTACTTTCTCCAGACTAAACCTACAGTTTGCAGTAGCTCCCAGCTGAAAGTGTTTTGCATTCTCACATGTTTTAGCTTTGTCAGTCACAAACAGCCACTAGGGAAATTAAGCTGCGCCTTCTGCCATAGAAGAGTCTGTTTCCCCATTTATCGTCTGTGTGTAACAATGAAAATAAATAAATAAAAAATGACGGACGATGCAATCGCCAATTCTAATAAGTTATATGTTATTAAATTTTCCTGTATGAATTCTATAATACAGCTTTTTTTTAAAGACCAAATTTATCAACCAACAGCAACGAGCAACACCGCACACCTTTACCACTCTCGGAAATACAGGGATCAAACTGTAATATTCTTTGCTGCCATGGTGGCACCATCAAGGGTACATGACCTTTTCTTTGCGCATCACTTAGCTTAAAAGGTGATTGTAGTGCATCCTTAAGGTGCATCAGTGCTCCTAAAGGTCAAATTATTTAGAAAGGTACACTATATTTGATTTTTTCAGGTAAATGATACATATGGAAAGTACAGAACATGGCGATGGTTTCAGAGGTTTTCATCCACTGGCTTTAACATCTATAAAAAACTCCTGTGGATACCCCAGAACCATACGAGAACCACAGGCATACACGCTCAGAAATAATGGCACCAAACTATTATTTTCCTTGCTGTTTCATATCTTTAGTAGGCTATGATCATTTAAATATATATACATACACACGTGGTCAAAAGTTTAGAGACACTTGAATGAAATGTTTCTCATGACCTTAAAAATCAGGGCTGTATTCAAAAATATAATTGTGCCAATATACTCATTTCTTTCATTAGAAAACCAACATTTTTTTAAAATAGTGAAATATTCTGAAAAGCAGGAGATAAGTGTGCAGTGTCGGTGTGAACTCATTTAATACTGTTTAAAATCATCTCAGGGAAATTCCTCAAGAAATCGGTCGAGAAAACGGCAAGAATATATTTCTGAAAATTCTAGGTAAAAAGCGTGTCTACTTTGAAGATGCTAAAATACTAAATTATTTTGATTTATTTGGGATTTTTTTTTTATCACAACATAATTCCCATAATTCCATTTGTGTTACTCCAGAGATTTCATGACTTTATTATTATTATTATTATTCTAAAATGTGTGGGGGGGATAAAAATAAAGAAAGAGTATGTCTAAACTTTTGACCAGTAGTGTATACACACACACACACACGGCAAGTTGCATATGGTGGTGTACCTGAACTTTAAAGCTAGTTAGTTAAATTCAAATTGTGTATCTTAAATCACACATAAGATGATACTTTCCGAGCAGTACGGTTTGGTTTTACTTCTGAAAGTGTTTCTACTTCTAAATATGAGTTGTTACAGTCGTAAGGCTTGACTGATTACTGGGATTTAAAAGGGTTCCCTGCGGAAACCCCCCCAGGACCACCACAGAGGTTCTAATGGTTTCCACTACAAAATATCATTACCAACCATCAGCTATCCATTACAACCATGGTCCTTAATGGTATCCACTAGACATAATATCAAACTAACAGAAGGCAACAAATGACCATTAGAGACCCATAGGGACATCACAGTGTCCATCACAGTGTACTATTCCCATTATCACCATTAAAACCATTACAAATTCTATGTGGGTTTCTATTTCTAGCCCCCCCTCCCCCAAAGTAGGTTTTATTTATTTATTTATAATAGTTTTTAAAAATGAATAAATTGTTTAACAGGTGTTTTGTGTTAAAGGCAAAAGTTCAGTAGGTCTATATAAGTTCTGTAAATAAATACCATGGTAGGCTGTATATTTGTTAGTTTATTACACTCATAAAAACACTTCTGTGCTCTGGTCATATGGAGGTCTGGGATTTGTTTGTATGTTTATACTCTCTTTGAAAAAGTCCATTCATAAACTGAGAACCTTTTAAAATAAATAAATAAATAAAGTTTTTAAAAGTGTGTGTGTGTGCCCAAACGTGACCTCTTGTGGACGCTATATTAAAGTAAAAACACTTATTAAAAATACGCGAGGTTGTACCTGAACCTCTCAAAAACAAGAATAAAAACAACAACAGCAGCCACCACCACCACCACCATCTCCACCTCCTCCACTCACCGCAGCTTCTCTTGTTGTTGTAGTCGGAAAGTTTGTCGCTTTGTGCATCCCGACTCCTTCCTGTGAATTTTGAGGGATCTAGAATGTCGGCGATGGAGAAAGAAGAAATCCGCGGAGGTTTTCTGGTTTCTTGTTGCATGTTCACACACACGCGCAGTCTCTCTCTGGAGAAGTGAGGAGTGGAGGTGTAGAGAGGAGGGAGAGAGTGAAGGTGTAGAGAGACCTGAAGGTGTAGAGAGGATAGAGAGAGGAGTGGAAGTGTAGAGAGGAGAGAGAGACAGGAGAGAGAGACAGGAGAGAGAGAGAGAGAGAGGGAAAGCCGAACCCCTTTTAAACTTGACGCTTTTATATCCTGGCGGAACACACGAGTCTCGCGCGTGTATAAAATTAACACTTTAAAAGACTAGACTTGAACAAAACACAAACCCCGAGCTTCCCGAATGCATAAACCCTCCTGTCATTATTATAAACACTCCTCCCCCTCTCAACACACACTCACACACACACACTCACACTCACACACACACTCACACACACAATCTCACACACACACTCGCACACACAACACACACACACACACACACACACACACACACACTCACACACTCACACTCACACACACACACACACATACACACACTCACACTCACACTCACACACACACACACACACACACACACACACACACACACACTCACACTCACACATACACACATACACACTCACACTCACACACACATCTCTATACTACTTTAAAATGCAAATGCTCACTTCTCAGCGGGTTTCACCGCCTCAGCCATTTATTACCCCACATCTGGTTAAAATGTGCCCCTTTTCTTAAAGAGCATGTAGTTTATTTTTGTTTTTTTGTTACGACCCTTGTCATTATTTGCAACTGACTGATTTTTACGACAGTATCATGCGCGAGTGCTGGTTGTCGTGGTAATTAATCGACTCTGACTTGTTAGAACTTGTCAACAAGTGAGTGAGCCTTGTAGTGTGTTCTACTCATTTTTGGAGCATCCTTTAAATACCGTCCATCCATCCATCCATCCATCCATCTTCTTATCCTTCAGGTTCATGGGGAACCTGGAGCGTATCACAGGGAGCATGGGGCAGGAGGTGGGGTACACCCTGGACGCGGCACCAATCCATCACAAGGCACACTCACATACACATACACACACCCATTCATACACTACAGACACTTTTGGAAACCCCGCAGATATGAGATGGGTAGGAAAATCTCCCTGGCCCTACTGAAGAAGAAGAAGAGGCCTTTATTTGTCACATACACACTACAGCACAGTGAATTTCTTGTCTTCGCATATCCCAGTTTGTTATCTCAGTTATCTCATCGGTTCTCCATTGCATCTCCATCCAACAGATGAATGACTGTATCAACCTTGGGGGGCAGTGTTCAGGTCAATCTAGTGTTGTAAATAATCCCCAACACCTCCAGAGGTGGTCTTGTGTGGCAGATGCCAGAGTCCACCCAGGTGTCAGCACCAACTAAAGCACTGGTATTGAGGGAGTGAGGCTTTAGCCGGCCCACCAGGACAATTAGCAGATGTCACGAGTTCTTCTGACCCTCGCTGACCTCCCTCTTTGTCTAGCGAGATGAGGGTTAGGAGTTTTATCAGCAAGGGGCCAGCAAGGAGGAGTGTGCCTGAAGATCCTGGGTTTTAAAGCCAATTGCATTCTCCACAGGAGATGTGGGCTTGTAGAGTTAAACAACAAAATAAATTAACCTTATTAACCTTATCATGTGGGTAACTGAGCTCATTTTGAGCTGAATATGCCGATATCATGTGCTTATTAAATGTAGGAGTAAAAGAATGTGGTGGGTCTGAGCTAGTCATCGAAAGCTTCATATATGAAACACCAAATCAGTCTTCTTTTATTATTGTAATACACTTGGGTCCACAAGTATTTGGACAGTGACACAATGTTTTTGTCATTTTGCCTCTGCACACCAGCACAATGGATTCAAAATGAAGCAATCAAGATGTGATTGAAGTGTAGACGTTCAGCTTGAATTGAAAGGGTTTAATAAAAACTGGCATTAACTGCATCTATTTTTTTTAAACGGAATTCCTTAATTTTCACAGGCTCAAAAGTAATTGGACAATTGTCTGATAAGTCATCATTAGGCTGAAAACAACCCAAAACAGACCTATCAGAGAAATAGCAGGGCCTTAGGAGTGGCCAAATCAACAATTGGTACATTCTTAAAAATTAGGAATGCACTGGCGAGCTCAGGAACAATAAAAATCCTGGAAGACCACGGAAGACTAAAGTGGATGATTGCAGAATCCTTTACTTGGTGAAGAAAAACATCGAGCCAAGTCAAGATCACTGTCAAGGAGGTAGGCGTATCAATGTCAAAGTCTACAATCAAGAGACACCTTCATGTATGTAAATAAAGAGGGTTTACATCAAGATGCAAACCACTGGTAGCACTCAAGAACAGAAAGGCCAGATTAGGCTTTACTAGAAAACATCGGGGGGGGGAAAAAACTGCCAAGTTCTGGAACAAGATTCTTTGGACATATGAAACAAAGATGATGGGAAGACAATATTATGGAGAAGGAATGGAAGAAGAGCTCATAAACCAAAGCATTCCACATCATCTGTCAATCATGTGGAGGAGGTTTTATGGCATGGGCATATAATGCTGCCAATGGAACTGGGTCACTAGTGTTTATTAATGATGTGACCACTGATAGAAATAACAGGATGATTTCTGTAGTGTATAGAACTATACTTTCTGCTCAGATTAACTCAAATGCTGCAAATGCAACCCAAGAGCTTATTAAGGAAAAAAAAAATAATGTTCTTAAATGTCTGAGTCAGTCACCTAACCTCATCCCAATTGGGCATGTTTTTCACTTACTGAAGACAACACTGAATGCAGAAAGACCCACAAACAAGCAACAAATGAATGCAGCTGCAGTAAAACAAATGAACAAAAACAAACCCTCAGCATTAGATGATGTCCACGTGTTCCAGGCTTCATTCAGTCACTGACTGCAAAGGATTTGCATCCAAGTATGAAATTAGAGGTGTACTAACAGATATTTTATAAAAGTTTCTCTAACCAAATAATTTAACTGTTCTGGTGTGCACAATAACCCCCACCGGTGAAAAACAGGAAGGTGGATGAATAAAGGTGTTATGACATCATGTCATTTCATTGTCAAAAATGTATCAATGTTGTCTCAATGTATAAGAGGATACTGTGATGTACCATACACTCCTAGAAAAATTTTGAACCCCTAAGGGTACTTTGGTTGTCTCTCTGGGCAAACGCTTCAACAGTACTGTTTCCATATTACAAATGGTGCCAAGTAGAACCCCTTTTGGATGATAAGAACTATTAAGTATCTAATGAATGCTTTTTGAAAAAGTTGATCAAAAATGTGATGCACAGTTTTTATATTATGCTGTTCCCTATGTGCAATCTTGCAATTGATTTTGTATTACTGTGAATATAGTCTGTAGTTTAATCACTGCCATGGCATTACTAATTATAAAAAGAGCAAAACTTTTCCATTTTCCAAAGCATATATTTAGCTATTTACATATAATTGTACCTTGCGATTCTTCTATAACCAAACGTGCAACATCAGTGCTAATCTAAAGTATTACTATGGGCTCTTCTTTAACTTGCACAATCTGTGTTTTAGATTTGAGGGCTAGCCTAATCTAGCTCATCAGAGCATGCTTTCTGGCCCAAATAAATGACCAAGGCAATGATTCACTGTAAGGCTATGATAATGTTTCTTGCATAAATTGGAAGTAAAACCACACAACTGTGTCATGCTGAGAGGTTAAACAGTGCCTTTTGAAGTCTTCATTCAGAAATAAAGTATGTAGGGGGGCATTTCATTACAGACTATAACAGTGCATCCCCCGGCATTGTCCGCAAATCACAGATGGCCAACAATAGATCACAGTGGAAGACATGCAAACAATCATGTATGCCAGCAATTGTCCTGTATTCATCTGGCCACATTTTACATTCCTCAAAGAGGGTAATTACCTCGTTGGTCGTCTGGCTGCCACGTTTAACAACAGCCTTAGTAATTATTGCCTTGTACGTTTTAAGAGAAGAATGGCACTCGTAGTGGTAATAGATGTTTCAAGCACGTTCAACGGGTTTATGGGATGTTTGTGGGCCGTGACATTTGGAGCCATAATTCCTAAAAGGGATTGAGAAATAATATGAAAATAGTCCTGGAATTGCTTCACATATGAGTTTTATTCTTCTTTTTATATTACTCAAATAATATGAATTCCCTCATAGGATATGAGGATATGTTAGTAACTATATTATTATTATTAATTCCATTTGTATATATTTTATTTGTTATATTTAACAATGTCAATATTGTCCCAAAGGAGCTTTACAGAAATATATATATATATATATGTATGTATGTATGTGTGTGAACATGCAAACTCTGCATACACAGGGCAGCAACGAGAATCGATCTGCCAACCCTGAAGGTGTGAGGCGAACGTGTTAACCACTAAGCCACTAAGCCACCATGCACCGTTTTTAAGTATAAAATAAGACGTATTTGGGTAGAGAAATCCTGCTGCATTCGAAGTGACTGGCTTTATTACTGGAGAGAAAACTGTGAAGGGCAGAATGGTACATCACTGGGCTACTATTTAAAAAATAAAAATAAATAAATAATAATAAAAAAATATATATTTTTGTTAGTTATTTTTATTTTTATAATTGTGTTCCTAAGACATTTAGTATTATATTATTTTTCTGGGTTTTCACTCTGGTGTATGTTGCTCCTTTTCACCTTCAATGTAAGCTTTAATTTTACTCTAGCCAATGACTTTCTGACAGGAGGCAATCACGTGACTCTTGGCCACACCTTACATACTGGCCTTGTTGGAACTCCACAATAGTGATGGAAATTTTCTTTCTCGGTTCATTGAGTCAGATCATTTGTTCAGTCGACTCGTCAATAAGACTCGACTCTTTCGGCTCCTAAATGGCTCACTGGCATCCCCCAGCCCCCACACCCACACACCCACACACACCCACACCAACATTTTTTTCTTTGCCTATCCATTGCTTCAATTGTTTATTGAATGTCATTATGTAATAAAATAAATAATTGTTCAATGCATTATGGTTTGCATTGCATTTGCTATATATAAAAACTATTTAAATATATGTAAAAATAAGGTGTGGCATGTTAAAGGTGACAAATAGCCTTCAGTGATATATTTATTGTACTGTCTGCAACTTAACTTTTATTTTAAGTGTTTTAACATGTCTTAACTTGAACTGGCTCTGAAAGGTTATGCTGTGCCAAACAACTCAGATTCACTAGATTCTTTTTGTTTACGGTGGTACAGTGTGTGATTAACAGACTAGTGATGTATTCTCAGCGTCAGCATCACAAGAACTATTTATCTTGTCCTTATTTCCAAAAAACACGACTCTTTAAAAATGCCAGTCACCTAAAAGAGCCTGTAGAATGTGACTGTGTATGTAATAGCCCAGTTTAAATAAAGCCTTTTTATATTTATAAAAACTTCTATCTTATTTATATATATATATATATATATATATATATATATATATATATATATATATATATATATATATATAAAAAATCTAAATAGTAGGTGAAGTTGGATGTTTTATATATACAGTACTCTGCAAACGTTTTAGGCACCTGATTTTGTTTCAGTACAAACTATGTTATAAATTTTTATTTTATGACTTAAGGTCATTTTCAAGTCAGTACAAAAACATTTCAGATTTCCTATCACTGGTTGTCTAGCACAAAATTAAACGTTACAAATAAATTTTGTGTGTCAGTAAAGAAAGCAGCATATTACATAAGAGACCATTTTTTCAGACAGAAACACAATAAAAGCTGCTGAATTTCGCTGCAGAAATAAGAAGCAAGCAACAGTCAAAGTCTCCAGAAGAACCGTATCTGGTTCTGCAAGATGCTCAATAAAACTTACAGCTCAGTTCTTTATACCTGAGACTACCTGAGATTTTTTAAGCAAAGGGTCATCATACAAAATATTGACTTTGTTTAATTTATTACTGTTTATTGCTCTTTATAGTATTTTTTTTAACTATAGAAACATTTAATTTCATTATTTCGCATTTTTGCCCTACACCATTTATTTTGTATGTGCCTAAGACTTTTGCACAGTACTGTATATATATATATATATATATATATATATATATATATATATATATATATATATATATATATATATATATATATATGTCTATATATATATATATCTCAAAGTTGATGTGTTGGAAGCAGGGAAAATGGGCAAGTATAGGACGGCTGTGTCTCAGGTGGTAGAGCAGTTTGATTCCAGGTCCACGTAACTCCACATGCCGAAGTGTCCTTGGGCAAGACACTGAACCCCAAGTTGCTCCCGATGGCAAGTTAGCACCTTGCATCGCAGCTCTGCTACCATTGGTAGCAAAGTGCAGACCTTTTACCATATTACACATGCTCCTGAAGACATGAACAGTTTACAGGCGGAAGGTGATTAAGGTCACAGTTACAACAATTTAGGACACTAAAGAGACCTTTCTACTGACTGTGAAAAACACCAGGAGAAAGATGTCTAGGGTTCCTGCTCACCTGCGTGAACATGCCATAGATCTGCTGCAGGGAAGCATGAGGACTGCAGATGTGTTCAGAGCAATAAACTGCAATGTCTGTAATGTAAGATGCAGAAGACAGTGCTACAGGGAAACAGGAAGGACAGTTGATCATATATCGATTCCAGTTCATCTCAAAGGTGTTTAGTGGTCTTGAAGTTGCCATGTGAGATCTTCCCCTCCACCCTTCACAAACCGTGTTTTCATGCGGCTTTGTCACGCTGAAACAGATTTGGACTATGCCTCTTGGTTTCAGTGAGCTTCAATAAGGCTTAATGCTACATCATACCAAGACATTTTAGAGAGTTCTTGACAACAGTTTGGGGAAGACCTGCATACTCTCCGGGTGTGATGGTCTGGTGTCTACATGCGTTTTTGCCTATAGAGTGTGGAACGCAGTGGTACCTACAGATGGCAGTACGAAGCTGATCTAACGGCGCAGCGAACAGCGAAGAAGACGCGTGTTCTCGCGAGAGGTTTTTTTTTTAATTCCGTGAATTGGTTTTCAAACATGGCTTCCGAAGCAGAGGCGGGCGCCGCAGCTGGTGTCGATCGAGACTCCGCGGAAAGGCGAGTTTCAATGAAAATGCCGTTTGAGTTGCTTGCTGTGTATCTTAATGATTTGGAAAAGTATTAATACGCGGATATAGCTAGCTGACTTTTGCTCTGAGTGTTTAATTTCTAGAGCTTCACACGGAGTTTGAAACACTATAGAGTTCCACTGTAACGAGTCTTTATGCTAGTTAGCGGTGTTTACAGTCTCGTGTTGTCACTGCAGACTGAACAAAGCAGGAATCCAGCTCTATACGACCACCTTTCTGAGTGATTATAGATATGTAAATATAACCACGTGTGTATGTATATAAAGTGGACTCGCTTGTTGACTTGTCCTGTAGAAGTGAACGGTTTCTGTGACTGTGTGTGTTCCACTGTAGAGATGCTTCATCAGGAGACTTAACAGCCAGCATGGAGTCCGAGTCCTCCAGTGGAAAAGAGCCCGTGGTAGGTTTATAAACACAGTGAAAGCCAGTAACATGAATACATGCTTTTTTCAAATACAAAAACTGATTCATTCATTTCTGATCATCTCGGCGAATGTCTGGGGTTCACAAACTTTTTGAGCGAATGATTACAAACGGACCTTTTGATGAATTTCTCAGAGATTGTAAAATTGTGATCCCATGTCATCGCACTTCAGGCTTCTGTATGGTCTACAGGTGTGTTTCTGTTTCGTCAGGTGGGCGAAGGCACTGAGGGTGCAGACCTGCACACGGGTTCGGGAGATGAGGAGAACGGACGACAGCTGGGTGAAATAGAGCTACAGTGCGCGCTGTGCATGAAGTGGTTCACAGCGGACACGTTCGGCATCGACACTGCGTAAGAGTGCAGGCGCTCATTTACAGTCCCCTCCGAAAGGAGAGTTCGTTTGTTTGTGCTGTACACCTGAGACTTTCGGGTTTGAGATTGAAAGATGGAGATGAGACGAGAGTTTAGGATTTCAGCTTTTATTTCCTGTTTTTTTCATCCAGATGTGTTCAGCAACATAAAATACAGAACCTTTTTGTGTCGGACTCTCTTCAGTACCCTCTTCAGTTGGGTGAAGGTCTGGTGATGGACCAGTCTAAAACCTTCCACTTTCCCCTGGTGAAGTCCTGTGTTGAGGTGGAAGTGTGTTTTGGATCGTTGTCTTGCTGCATGATGAAGTTCCTCCTGATTCATTTGGATACATTTCTCTGCAAACTGGTAGACACAATGTACCTGTAAACTTCTGAATTCATTCTGCTGCTACCATCATGAGTTCCATCATCAATAAAGATCAGTGAGAATGTTCCAGAAGCAGCCATGCAAGCCCAAGCCATGACACTACCTCCACCATGTTTCACAGATGAGCTCGTCTGTTCTGGATCATGAGCAGATCCTTTCCTTCACTTTGGTAGAGGTTCATCTTGGTTCCAGAACTTTTGTGGATCATCTCTGTATTTCTTTGTGAATTCCAGTCTGGCATACTGATTCTTACTGCTGATGAGTGGTTTACATCTTGTGGTATGGCCTCAATTTTTCTGCTCTGGACGTCTTCATTGAACGGTGGATTGCGATACCTTCACCCTGCCTTATGAAGATTTTTAGTGATGTCACCAACTGTTGGTTTTCTTCGCAGCGTTTTCCATCAGCTGTTGTTTTTCTTCGCTGACCCATTCAGTGTTTGTTGCTCAGTACAGTTATGTATGTCTTTTTCAGGACATTCCAAATTGTTGTATTGGCTACGCCCATTGTTTGTGCAATGCCTCGGATTGATTTTCCCTCTTTTCTCAGCTCCAAAATGGCCTGCTTTTCTCCTATAGACAACTCTCTAGTCTTCATGTTGGTTTTTCCTTTTTAACAACAAAATGCAGTGTTTACAGGTGAAACTGAAGGCTCAAACCAAGAGTAGATGTTCAGAGCTATTTATTGCTTAACCATTCGATTTAACAGCCCACATCTGGGTAACAAGGAACACCTGTCAGTCACATCTTCCCATATTTTTGCTCGCCTACAAATTGAGTGGTCTGATATATAGAACATACAAAATGTGCTGTCGTTTAACACACGTACAGTACATATAAATACCAGGAAATTAAATTCTCAACTGTCTTCTCGTATTCATCTTTTGATCTCAAACCCAAATGTCTTCGGTCTACAGCAACAAAAAAAGAAAAAGTTTTGGAGCGGACTGTAGGTGCTTCTCGCTGTGATGAAATTAAAAATTCTGATGACCATGCATGTCATTGCCTCTGTGCAAGATAAGGTGAATGGAGTGTAAAAAAACGTTTATAGAACCGATGTGTAAAGTTGTATTTATTTATTTTTCCTTTTCCTCACAGAAACTGCCTTCCATTCATGACCAATTATGTGTTCCACTGCAACGTGTGTCATCACAGCGGAAATACCTACTTCTTGAGAAAGCAAGCGAGTGAGTTGTGTGTCTAGTCTCTGTACTGTTTCCATTTTAATTCTGAAGAGCATTGATTCAGATTTCTGTTCCTGTTTGTGACAATGATCCTCAGACCTGAAGGAGATGTGCCTCACATCCTTGGCTAACCTGACATGGAGGTCACGGACTCGGGAAGAACATCCGAAGACCATGTTTTCCAAAGATAAGGTAATATATGGAAAGCTGACTTGCAGAGCGTGACCGTATATTTGGGCAGAGGAAAATATTATTGGATGTGTTGCGATTATCTTGTGAAAGAGCCTGTGTCCAAGTATTGCATCACTCATTTGAAAGTTTGTGTATATTGTATAGCCTAAATATTTTTTTAATACTGTTACAGATTAAAAAGCAGATGCCAGCCTGTAGGTCTGATCTTGATCGAGATAAATCTGTTGCTCTATTTTCCAGGATATTATTCCCTTCATTGATAAGTACTGGGAGTGTATGACAACTCGTCAGAGACCAGGAAAGCTGACCTGGCCAAATAATATAGTAAAGACTATGGTAAATAGATTTAATCCTTATTTTTCTCAGTTTTTTTTGTGATCATGTTTTCAGCTCATGCGAGTTCTGTTTTTGTTAAAAAAAAATATATATATATTTTTTTTTAGAGTAAAGAGCGTGATGTGTTCCTTGTGAAGGAACATCCTGACCCTGGCAGTAAAGATCCTGAAGAAGACTACCCCAAGTTTGGTCTGCTTGATCAGGTATTGTTTGTAAACGCCTTGTTTTTGCCTTTACAGTGCATTCAGAAAGTATTTAGACCTCTTTTTTCTTAATTGTACGTTACAGCTTTAATGTGCACGTATATAGAATAGATAAATAAACCAAAAAAATCTTGCATTTGTAGTCATGTTGTTTGATGAGCCTTGAGATGTTTCTGGATCTTGAGTAATGTTCACTTGTTCTCCAAACGCTATGAGGTCAAATAAATTGTCCATGGACCTCTGCGTCATTCTTATCATGGAAAAATTTTGGAAGCAGCTCAGGCACTGTGTTTTAAGTTACAACACATCTAGATGTAAGAATATGAGGAAATGAGTCTATAGAGCAGAATTTCAGCTTTCATGTTCATCTTTTCATCTCAGAGCCAAGTTCCTCAGATGTCGATGTGCCAAGCTTGTAGCATCTAACCCAACACTATAATCGCTTCCAACAAAAGTTGCAGCGTGAACAAAGTATTCAGAGTTCTGTCAACTGGCATGCATGTGAGGTTTCCGTTTGTAGTGTTTCATTATGGAGCATGTTGTGCTGTAAAATGTGTAGCCTAACAAACAGGAGACATGAAAGGGGTCTTAATACTTTTTAAACGCACTGTAGCCTTGAACAAGTGCATTTGCTAAACTGCAGTGTTTATTGTCTGCTTAAGGACTTGGCCAATATCGGACCATCGTACGACAACCAAAAGCAAACTACTGCTGTCACAACGGGTGGCAGTCTAAATGGTAAGGCTCCTGTCACATGACTCTAATGTGACTTTAAATGAATGGTTTACAAGCAAATCAAATATGCACAGGACTATCAGGTCGGTGTTCTGATGTTTATGATGTTTGCGTCTTTACTTTTTGTACGTAATGGAAGTGCTGAATCTGTTCCATAATTAGCTTTAACGCTTCTACGTTATATTCTAGGTGGATCGTCATTTTCAGGTGAATATGTAACCTAACGTCTGTGGCATTTGGAGCTCAGTAATGCTTTCTGTGCTCCTTTTGAATCCTTTTGCTCCTTGACTTTGTTTTCCTTATCTAAAGCTTTGCGTGTTGTTTTGGTTTTTAAGCTTGTTGTTTGCTTTCCTCCTTTTCGGATGTACTGTCCTCAACCTTCATCCTGACGTGTCCACTAATTCCTGCTTATTTGTGCTTGCGCTTGTCCTCTTTGCCACAAACAAATCAAATGGAAATATATGTGCCACGGCCTTTGGTGTCAGGGCTTACCAAAATTCTGTCTGCACTGCTTTGAATAGAGATTTGTGTCCAATCCTGTGGCTATTAGATAACAGCCAAGCCCTGATCAGACCTCTGTCCTTGGCGGTAGTCAATGAATGCCAAAGTGTACGTCTGAGTGTTTCTTTCATTTTCATGTGGTTTACCTTTATAGTGGTTTACCTCTTACCTTTTTTTTTTTTTTTTTTTCTCTTTTTTTTTCTCTCTTTTTTTTCTTCTTTTTTCTCCTCTTCTCCTCCAAGGGTAAATGTAGGTGGATAATTGTAGGACGTTGGAGATTGCTTCCTGGATTTGGTTTCCCAAAAACAAGCATCACATCACAAGCTGGCCAATCTAGTCTTTGAATATTTATGGCGATATTAGTATTGCTGGAGGATCTTAAAACTTGTTTTTGGGAAACTGAGTCTTGGGTTCTTAAGCACAGATTGCAGTTTCTTCTTCATTCTTCTTGTTCAGTTTAAGAGTCCTTTTCGTGTGTATTGTTCTTTTCAAGTGATACAGTAACCGATCGTTACACTGCTTCTCACAGGCTTAGGGTGTTCTCATACAAAATCTGTCCGTTTGCCGAGTCCGAGCACGATCGGTTCTTTTTGTTTACTAATTTTTTTGTCTTGGTCTCAAACTGCACATAATTAAATAAAGCAACAAAAAAATCCGAGGGGTGTGTAAATCTAAAAGCACACTTGTAAATGTTTTTCACTGGTCAGAAATAAAACAACAGGAAATGTAAACGAAGTGAAAAGTCATCCAAGCTCGGAGAACATGGAGCCAGTGATAAATAAATAAATAAATAAATAAATAAATATCTATTTAATGAGTTTAGAATATTTTGTGTATCACATCCAGCATGTATTTTATTTTATTTTTCTTTTTACTGCTTGTTGGTCTAAATACACATATACAACACGGTATATTTCTGTAGCACTGTAGCGCTGGCCTTTTGGTTCGGTTCGTGTCTCGTGTGACGCAAACACAAACTGAATCACGACTCGCTCTCAGGTTGCTTTGATTCTCACCTGCACACACCAACCGCAGCTAGAGGGTGACGACACACCAGGGTTAAATTCAATCAGACTAAATACCAAATATGTGAAAGCACGCTAAGTCAGTACGTACAATCTTATTTGGATTATGGTATTGGATCATTTAGCAAGAAAAACCTGTCCCAGGCCCTAAACTGGTCACGATTGTGGTTGGTGATTGCTGTTGAAATTAATCGTGTGTATTGAGATGTGCATTCTTAAGCTACTGTTTCCGTCAAGGTGGCCTTCCTCCACCCGGTACGGGCAAAGGCCGAGGTGCCAAACGCAAGCAGCAACAGCAGCAGGATGGAGCCACTGCAGGAACGGCTAAGAGGACACGCAGGTACGAGTTATTTGAGTTCATGTGTGAATGCACACTCTTTTTAGTTGTACCGTTGCTTTGCTCTAATTGGTGTTTTCTTGGTCCCCAGTGACCCTCTGTTTGCAGCACAGCGTCTGCCTCCTCACGGCTATCCTCTTGAGCACCCATTTAACAAAGACGGCTATCGCTACATCCTGGCCGAGCCAGACCCACACGCACCCGATCCAGAGAAGCTGGAGCTGGACTGCTGGGCGGGAAAGCCCATCCCCGGAGACCTGTACCGAGCATGTCTCTATGAGAGAGTGCTGCTCGCCCTGCACGATCGAGGTACATTCGCGACTTCACACGGAGTCACTTCCTCGACTTGTACATCGTTATTAGTGTTGCCGGGCCATTTCAAATGCTTTCATTGAATTATTATACACATTTGTAGTTTGAATAAGGAAAATTATTTGGGGGGGGGGGTGAAGAAAATAGCCTCTTCATCCTTCATATTAATAAATGGATTTCCACTTCCTGCTTTGATTTTCTAAGCTCCCCAGCTGAAGATCTCCGATGATCGCCTGACTGTGACCGGAGAAAAAGGGTACTCAATGGTGCGAGCGTCTCATGGGGTACGAAAGGGGGCCTGGTACTTTGAGGTGACCGTAGATGAGATGCCCACCGACACTGCTGCCCGCCTCGGCTGGTCCCAACCTTTAGGTTGGTATTATTTCCCCCCAAAATGATAATAACTGGAAGTACTAATAAGCACTAGGTTGTATTATGAAAATGAGATCATGGCAATGAGTTTTACTTCAGTGGGTTTTATAGGCACCTTTATTTGTGTATATACAGTTGCAGTCAAAATTACTCAACCCCCGTTGCAAATCAGGTTTATTGTCAAAGTTTACAGTTTTGCAATGAAACACATCAAACAAAAGCAGTTGAAATAGTTCAACACAACGAAGTGGTTTCTGAAGATTTAACTGAACATGAACATGTAGCTTATAACTTATTGACAATAAACCTGATTTGTAGTGGGGGGTTGAATAATTGTGATGGCAACTGTGTGTGTGTGTGTGTGTGTACGTACGTACATACGTACAGAGTTATGGACGAAAGTATTGGCACCCCGGAACTTTTCCAGAAAATGCACCATTTCTCCCAGAAACGTGTTGCAATGACAAATGTTTTGGTATACACATGTTTATTACCTTTAAGTGCATTGGAACAGCACAAAAAAGCAGAAGAAAAAAGGCAAATTTGACATAATTTTGCACAAAACTTAAAAAAAATTAGGTCGGACAAAATTGTTGGCACCCTCAACTTAATATTTGGTTGCACATCCGTTGGAGAAAATAGCTGAAACCAATCGCTTCCTATAACCATTAGCAAGCTTCCTACACCTCTCATCTGGAATTTTGGACCACACTTCTTTTAAAAACTGCTCCAGGTCTCTCAGATTTGAAGGGTGCCTTCTCGCAACAGCAATTTTGAGATCTCTCCATCCAGAAAGCTCTACCTTAGTCTCATCTGTCCACGAATTCTCCCAGAAGAATTGAGGCTTACTCTGGTACATTTTTGCAAACTGCAGTCTGGCTTTTTTATGCCTCTGTGTCAGAAGTGGGGTTCTCCTCAGTCTCCTGCAATAGCGCTTCTTCTCATTCAGATGACGATGTATGGTTCGAGCGGACACTGATGCACTGGAGTCTGCAGGACAGCCTGAATTTGCGTGGAAGTTGACTGAGGTTGTTTATCCACCATTCGAAGTATCCTGCGTTGCATTCTTTCATCAATTTTTCTTTTCCGTCCACGTCCAGGGAGATTTGCCACAGTTCCATGGGTTAGAAACTTCTTGATTATATTGCGCGCAGTGGACAAAGGAACTTTAAGATCTCTGGAGATTGACTTGTAACCTTGAGATTGTTGATATCTTTCCACAATTTTGCTTCTTAAGTCCTCAGACAATTCTCGGCTCTTCTTTCTCTTCTCCATGCTTGGTATGGCACACACAGGCACACAACACAAAGGTTGAGCCAACTTTTATACACTCTAACTGGCTTCAGATTTGATTTCTATATTGCCAGCACCTGTTACTTGCCACAGGTGAGTTTAAATGAACATCACATGCTTGAAATGAAATTATTTACCCACAGTTTTAAGAGTGCCAATGATTTTGTCCAGTCCATTTTGGGAGTTTTGTGTAAAATGATGTCAAATTTGCCTTTTTTCCTCTGCTTTTTTGTGCTGTTCCAATGCACTTAAAGGTAATAAACATGTGTATATCAAAACATTTGTCATTGCAACACTTTTCTGGGAGAAATGGTGCATTTTCTGGAAACGTTCCAGGGGTGCCAATAATTTTGTCCGTGTGTGTGTATAAAAATAAATAAATAAATATTCCCCACCTTGAGAACAACCTACATCCCCGCACCCGATTCCCACCCATATTCACAAAGCTCCGCCCCAGGATACAAAGCTGCCCATCAAGTTGAGGGTCTATAAATGAATGATTGGAGGCATTGCAGCTTTAATTACTAAGCTGGACAATGTTTGGATCTGTATTTTAAAATCAGGGATTGGTAGAGCCTTAAAAGGTGTTCCAGATATTTGGTGCATTAAAAGCAAAGATGTTATTACACCTTCATGTCAATTCCTGAAAATATAAATGCTGAAACGGCAAATGTCATCTGTAACCAACTATATCGTTTTTGGTGTTCTTATCAAATGAAGGAGTCCGAATTTGTTGCTGCTATGTTGTAGGCAATCTTCAGGCTCCACTGGGCTACGATAAGTTCAGCTATTCGTGGCGCAGTAAAAAGGGCACGCGCTTCCACCAGTCCATCGGGAAACATTATTCAGATGGTTATGGGCAGGGAGACACCCTGGGCTTCTTCATCGAGCTACCAGATGATACAGAGACTGCAAGGACACTCCCAGACACGTACAAAGACAAAGTATGAGCAAAGCAGTTATCACAATGTCCTCTCTAGAAATTGTTCTCTAAAATAAAAAATTATGTGCCAAATTATAAATACTAGTTTTTTGATGGATATTCTTCATTCTTGCAGGCACTGATCAAATTTAAAAGCTACCTCTACTTTGAGGAAAAGGATTACGTGGACAAGGCAGAGAAGAGCTTAAAGGCAATAAATAAAAGTCGAGTGAGTAGTAAATCCTGCTTGAAATTTGTGCACCTATTTTCTCTTGGAAATTGCGTTCACAGATGCTTTGTGTCTGAATAAATCTTTCTAGATGATTTTTTACAAGAACGGCGTGAATCAGGGGATGGCTTTTGAGAACCTGTTTGAGGGCATGTATTTCCCTGCAATATCACTGTACAAAAATTGTCAGGTACGACACTTTCCTCTCTACTACAGTCAGGTCTGTAAATATTTGCACAGTGATGTCATCTTGCCTCCGTACATCGCCACAATGGATTTGAAATGAAGCACTCAAGATGTGATTAAAGTGTATACTTTCAGCCTTAATTCAAGGGGTTTAAAGTATATTGCTTTAAGCATTTAGGAATTGGAGACATTTGCAAATCCCTTGTAGTCAATGACTGCATGAAGGCTGGGACCCATAGACATCATCAAATGCTGAGTTTCCTCCCTTGAGATGCTTGGTCATGTCTTTACTGCAGCTGCCTTCAGTTGCTGCTTGTTTCTCCTTTATTACTTCAGTTTTGTCTTCAGTAAGTAAAAAACATGCTCAATTGGGCTGAGGTCATCATACGTTTAAGAGCATTCCATTTCTTTGCCTTAAGAAGCTCTTGGGTTGCTTTCACAGTATGTTTTGCGTAATGAGAGTTCCCATGAACATCCAAATGCATACAAAATGCAAATTCAAAATTTGGCATGACATATCGAGGAAACGGGCCACACCTCACCTGGCCGTGAAAATGCTTATCAGGCTATTGTCCGATTACTTTTGAGCTTGTGATACTGGAGGAATGCTCTCTAAAGGGGGGTCTGTAATTTCCTTACAGTTGATGCAATGTGTTTGTTAAACCCTTAGAATTAAAGCGGAAAGTCACATCACTTCAGTTCAGATCCTTTGTATAGAGGCAAAATTATGAAAATTATCACTGTCCAAATCTTTATGGACCAGACTGTATTTATTCTTTAAACAATTTGCTGCTTTACATTATGTAGATGGACAAATGTTAATGTTGAACACAAGATGGTGCAAGGTGGACAAAACACTACCACATGCTCCTGGGACAGGATTACTGTACTTGTTTGGGCTATTAGATTTTTGTCGATAGTTGTCATAAGGAACTCTATGTGGCGACACTGGCAGTGTATCCAACTGTTTGCCTTTCCTCCTGCAGGTATCAGTTAATTTTGGACCACATTTCAAACATCCGCCAAAAGATGTCAAGTTCCAGCCCGTGAGTACAGTGTATATATTCATGCATGGTAGTTTGTAGCTTATTATTATTATTATTATTATTATTATCCGAGTTGAGTGTTCTGAGCCTGTGTTTTGTTGTGTGCTCAGATGAGCGATATGGGCTGGGGTGCAGTGATCGAACATTCTCTCGCAGACATCCTTTACCACGTGGAGACGGAGGTTGACGGCCGGCGCAGCCCTCCATGGGATGGTTAACTGCTGCTTTCTTCAGCTACCCTCGTTCAAGCAAGCGCTTTTTAAATCACAGTGTCTATGTACTGGATCTGTAGCATGTGGTCGATTTTACTACGGGCAATTCTGACACGTTTTCTCGTACCAAGAAAAGAATAGAAAACTAATTTCCCTTCTAACTGCTTAACGGGTTATTAAAATACACAGCTTTTATAACGTGACTTTAAGAGTTCAGAAGCAGAGTTAAGAAAATAATCAACTTTGTAATCAATACTGCAGTGATGCAGTAAAGCACAGTTCCAGTCATCCATTATAAACACAAGTGCTTTTCTTTTGATGAGTCCTGTAGAGGATGAGTTGTATGAATGTACAGCTTGTATTACAAGTAACTTTAAAGAAATAAGCAACACATTTTACATAAATATTCTTTTTTTTTTACTTCCCCCCCCCCATTAAAAGTTTAAGTTAATAGTTTTTTTGTTACTTTTCTTAGTACAATGAAACGTGTCACTTCCTGTCCATTGTTATTGCATGTGCGTGACAGATGCATTAGATAGAAATTTGGTTGAAAGCCCCCCTGCTAGAACATTCCTTTAATGTTTAACATCTTTCCAGTGGAGTTAATACGATTCTAAACACCCAAATCACAACTTCACATCGCGTCGGTTACATTTTCACTCGATTGTGGATCGAGAAATTTAAGGCTCGGAAATTTCTAGCGATCAAGGCATATTTGGTCGTTTATTACGTTGTTAAACCGTGATACTGAATCTGTATTGTTGATTGTCGAGCCTGTGAGTTAGAATACTGCTTACGTGTATTATCCAGTGTGTATTATTATCAAACATGAGGAGAAATTGTATAAGTTCAATATTGAGAGTTGCAGTAAACTACCGAATGTTTTGTGTGATATGGATGGAGTCCAGTTGGCTTTATACATGTCGAACACCAACACATTCTCTGTTGCATATCGGACACCAGAAGTAACATGCCATAGATTTAGTCCTTGTCTTTTCTTTGAACACTTCCTTAACACTTGTTCACCTAGGTGTAAAATATGATTTATTTTTATTGATGTTTCCATATCCTTAAGCCTTGTTTTATACTGAAGCTTGTTTTAATAAAGTTAAATATTCTAAAAGTCCGCTGATCTCCATTCTCGCTGATGGCAGTGCTGGTGTGTTTCAGCGTACTGAATAATAGGCCGAACGACAAAACGTACAAAATGATTTCATAGATTTTCAGTTGTGTATTTAGATAAGATGTAACGGTATAAAACACATGGAAAATGTCAAATTAATCATAAAGTAAGGCACATATTCACTCCTTCACACTGTGACAACGATCTGTAAAATGCAGCATCAAGCCTGCTAGTTTAAATCCTAGTTAAAAAGTTGAACTAGGCACAAGTCCTTACAGCTACACGAACCTTTAGTACATCTGTCGAAATGGTATCTATTTATAGAGACTATTTACAAGTCATTCGTTATAGAGTCTAATAAGTTCATTTGAAGATCATCAGAACTCTTCCTCGATGGCCTGCTCTTCTGCTCTGTGGTCTCGTCACAGTTCTGAAAAACAGAATCCGGTGTAGACGGATACATCAGCTGGCAAGGACGTACTAGGAAAACGCAGTATAAGTTCACGTTCATTTTTTGACCTGAACATTCCTGCGGTTATCCAGTCAGCCCACGGTGTGACAGTAGCAGCAGAGCAATGCATAAAATCCTGCAGATACAGGTCAGGAACTTAATGTATACATCAGAATGAGGAAAATCGTGATCTCAGAGACTTTGACCATGGTGTGATTGTTGCAGACAGACAGGCTGCTTTGAAGAGATCAGAAACTGCTACTCTCCTGAGATGTTTTCTAGAGCAGTGGTCACCAACCCTCTTCCTTGAGATCGACCTTCCTGCAGGTTTCATCTCCAAACTAAATCTAACGCGCCTGTTTTCGTTGATCAAGAACTTTATGAGGCAGTGATTAGATGGTCGGGTGGGCACGATTACAGTTGGAGCTAAAAGTCTGTTTGGATGTTTGTTTGTAAAGGATGTTTGTTTTTTGCACCAAAACCTAGAAGAGCAACATCCATGCCACTGTCAAAGTCCCTGAGATCACTTTTTTTTTTTCTCCAATTTTTGTTTCATTTGAACATAAACTTAAGCTCTTTACTTGTAAGGCTGCTGCCACATGATTGGGTGATTGGATAAATTCATGAATGTACAGTTCCTTGCAAAGTGGTCATTGTTTGTGGAGTGTTTAAAAAAATATTCCCTTACACGTCTTTTAAAGATTTTATCAATCAGCCTGCGTCGGGAGCTCGCCTTTGGTTGGCGCGTGCTCTTGTGGTGAGAACTGGGGCTCTGGCCAACCTTAATTGTACGATCAAGATCTGGCGTCCTCGTGCCTTTGGGGCCGAATACGTTCAGATCTTTAAAGCACTCTGTCTCGATCATCTGCACAAAGCAGAAGAGAGAGAATGAAGCAGAGTTTTTGATGTAAGGAATGGTATTTTCTTGTATTATTTTACGTGCTTGTGTTTGTTTCAATACCTCATTTTGCCATGGGATGGTCATGCTGCCCGTGCAGAACTTGGTGTAAAAGTCTTCATCTGTCACATCAAGGTTGACTCCCTTCACCGTGGAGAATTGGTCGATATCCACAACGTCATGGCAGTACACGGCTTTTGGCTGTGGCAACGAAGAACGGAAGTCATTATGAGCTTTGAAAATGGAGGACTCATTTTGCACTTTAAAAATAATCTTTGATGGAGAAACAAAACCTCATCATCATGGTCCAGAATACACACTATTTAAGCAAACTTGTAATGTTTCCTGTCTTTTACTGTTTACTAGTAAATTAGTTCATTAACAAATGACTGTCTTCCTGTAACAGCATGTTCACTTTTTTTCACTTTGACAGGTTTGTACACTTCGATGATTTTTGACCACTGCAGTGTGTCTGCTTAAACCACAGTTTAGAGATGAATAATTGATCTTACTTACATTTGGCACAAAAGGTGGCTCCAGCATTCCAGCCTCTAACCGCCTGAAGTTGATGTCCGAGAAGAACGCGTTATTTTTTATGTCGTTTGCGCCACCAACGCCACATCCCAGTCTTTCCTCTGGATTTTTGGCCAGGAGCTGAGTGAAACAGTCCGATTCAATTAAACAGTTTAACACCATATTACTTGTTGAGCTGCATACAGTCATGGACGAAATTATTGGCACCCCTGGAACATTTCCAGAAAATGCACCATTTCTCCCAGAAAAGTGTTGCAATGACAAATGTTTTGATATACACATGTTTATTACCTTTAAGTGCATTGGAACAGCACAAAAAAGCAGAGGAAAAAAGGCAAATTTGACATCGTTCTACACAAAATTCCCAAAATGGACTGGACAAAATCATTGGCACCCTGTTAAAACTGTGGGTAAATAATTTCATTTTAAGCATGTGATGTTCATTTAAACTAACCTGTGGCAAAAATCAAATCTGAAGCCAGTTAGAGTGTATAAAAGTTGGCTCAACCTTTGTGTTGTGTGCCTGTGTGCACCACTCCAAGCATGGAGAAGAGAAAGAAGAGCCGAGAATTGTCTGAGGACTTAAGAAGCAAAATTGTGAAAAATATCAACAATCTCAAGGTTACAAGTCAATCTCCAGAGATCTTAAAGTTCCTTTGTCCACTGCGCGCAATATAATCAAGAAGTTTCTAACCCATGGAACTGTGGCAAATCTCCCTGGACTTGGACGGGAGAGAAAAATTGATGAAAGAATGCAACGCAGGATACTTCGAATGGTGGATAAACAACCTCAGTCAACTTCCACGCAAATTCAGGCTGTCCTGCAGACTCAGGTGCATCAGTGTCAGCTCGAACCATACATCGTCATCTGAATGAGAAGAAGCGCTATTGCAGGAGACCGAGGAGAACCCCACTTCTGACACAGAGGCATAAAAAAGCCAGACTGCAGTTTGCAAAAATGTACCAGAGTAAGCCTCAATTCTTCTGGGAGAAGGTTTTGTGGACAGATGAGACTAAGGTAGAGCTTTTTGGCAAAGCACGGCATTCTACTGTTTACAGGAAACGGAAAGAGGCCTACACAGTACCTACAGTCAAACATGGTGGAGGCTCAAGGATGTTTTGGGGTTGTTTTGCTGCCTCTGGCACTGGGTGCATTGACTGTGATTTTGGCCCATAATGTAGGGCCTAGTGTCAGAAAGCTGGGTCTGCGTCAGAGGTCATGGGTGTTTCAGCAGGACAATGACCCGAAACATACCTCAAAAAGCACCCAGAAATGGTTGGAGACAAAGCGCTGGAGAATTCTGAAGTGGCCATCAATGAGTCCGGATCTAAATCCCATAGAACACCTATGGAGAGATCTCAAAATTGCTGTTGCGAGAAGGCACCCTTCAAATCTGAGAGACCTGGAGCAGTTTTCAAAAGAAGAGTGGTCCAAAATTCCAGTTGAGAGATGTAGGAAGCTTGGTGATTGGTTATAGGAAACGATTGGTTTCAGTTATTTTCTCCAAAGGGTGTGCAACCAAATATTAAGTTGAGGGTGCCAACAATTTTGTCCGACCTAATTTTTGAGTTTTGTGTAAAATGATGTCAAATTTGCCTTTTTTCTTCTGCTTTTTTGTGCTGTTCCAATGCACTTAAAGGTAATAAACATGTGTATACCAAAACATTTGTCATTGCAACACTTTTCTGGGAGAAATGGTGCATTTTCTGGAAAAGTTCAGGGGTGCCAATACTTTCATCCATGACTGTATTTAACTAAATGTTTGTAATGGTAACGTAAATCCACTGACATTTAAGCAACACCTGAAGTTTGTTCATTGAGTTACAGTAACTTCTTAAAAGATTTCAGTTTTCTTGTACACAGAGCCACAGATCTTGGACACGGACGGCTGATCACGAGGAAATGGAAGCCAGTGGTGAACTTTCACTTTTAGTAAATGTAGAACTTGGCTTATATACTACTCGACTCAATATTATTCAAATAATACTTAAATTATTTTAAAGTAAATACTTAAATATTTTTTAATTATTATTTTTAAGTAAATTACGATATATATTTTACTTCCATTCTATTAACTACAGTGAAGGAAAAAAAGTATTTGATCCCCTGCTGATTTTGTACGTTTGCCCACTGACAAAGAAATGATCAGTCTATAATTTTAATGGTAGGTTTATTTGAACAGTGAGAGACAGAATAACAACAAGAAAATCCAGAAAAACGCCTGTCAAAAATATTATAAATTGATTTGCATTTTAATGAGTGAAATAAGTATTTGACCCCCTCTCAATCAGAAAGATTTCTGGCTCCCAGGTGTCTTTTATACAGGTAATGAGCTGAGATTAGGAGCACACTCTTAAAGGGAGTGTTCCTAATCTCAGCTTGTTGCCTGTATAAAAGACACCTGTCCACAGAAGCAATCAATCAATCAGCTTCCAAACTCTCCACCATGGTCAAGACCAAAGAGCTCTCCAAGGATGTCAAGGACAAGATTGTAGAACTACACAAGTCTGGAATGGGCTACAAGACCATTGCCAAGCAGCTTGGTGAGAAGGTGACAACAGTTGGTGCGATTATTCACAAATGGAAGAAACACAAAAGAACTGTCAATCTCCCTCGGCCTGGGGCTCCATGCAAGATCTCACCTCATCGAATTGCAGTGATCATGAGAACAGTGAAGAATCAACCCAGAACTACACGGGAGGATCTTGTCAATGATCTCAAGGCAGCTGGGACCATAGTCACCAAGAAAACAATTGGTAACACACTACGCCGTGAAGGACTGAAATCCTGCAGCGCCCGCAAGGTCCCCCTGCTCAAGAAAGCACATATACATGCCTGTCTGAAGTTTGCCAATGAACAACTGAATGATTCAGAGGACAACTGGGTGAAAGTGTTGTGGTCAGATGAGACCAAAATGGAGCTCTTTGGCATCAACTCAACTCACCATGTTTGGAGAAGGAGGAATGCTGCCTATGACCCCAAGAACACCATCCCCACAATCAAACCTGGAGGTGGAAACATTATGACTTGGGGGTGTTTTTCTGCTAAGGGGACAGGAAAACTTCACCGCATCAAAGGGACGATGTACCGTCAAATCTATGGTGAGAACCTCCTTCCCTGAAAATGGGTCGTGGATGGGTATTCCAACATGATAATGAGCCAAAACACACGGCCAAGGCAACAAAGGAGTGGCTCAAGAAGAAGCACATTAAGGTCCTGGAGTGGCCTCGCCAGTGTCCAGACCTTAATCCCATAGAAAATCTGTGGAGGGAGCTGAAGGTTCAAGTTGCCAAACATCAGCCTCAAAACCTTAATGACTTTGAGAAGATCTGCAAAGAGGAGTGGGACAAAATCCCTCCTGAGATGTGTGCAAACCTGGTGGCCAACTACAAGAAACGTCTGACCTCTGTGATTGCCAACAAGGGTTTTGCCACCAAGTACTAAGTCATGTTTTGCAGAGGGGTCAAATACATATTTCCCTCATTAAAATGCAAAACAATTTATAACATTTTTGAAGTGCGTTTTTCTGGTTGTTATTTTGTCTCTCACTGTTCAAATAAACTTACCATTAAAATTATAGACTGATCATTTCTTTGTCAGTGGGCAAACGTACAAAATCAGCAGGGGATCAAATACTTTTTTCCCTCACTGCATATTTTGATTAGTTTCACTGTAGTTACTGAATCATTTATAGTGAATATGCTCTAAAGAGTAAGCTGAGACAGTAAGGGGTTAATTCATATCTTAATACGAGTTTCCATGTGACACTGGTACTGGCTTTTATAATTCTGTACAATTACACCTACTTAAGTATCAAAGCCACTTGTAATCGAGTTGCTCAGACTTTTAAAGGTTTAAAGTTGTTTATTAGCTTTAACGAAGTCACAACACGCTAAATGTGGTACTATTCAAAGTTCTTTACTGGAGTTGATTCTCCAGTTCAACTCCACAAATACATTATGAAATGACTGAAGATTGTGAGAATGGCCACACCTGATGCTCCACCTTCTTAGATAACTTCCTATAAATTCTTTTTCTCAGTGACAAAGTTTCCATAGCCTCCTCCCTAGTATTCAGCAACTCCTTTAGTCATTAGCGTTGGGCCTGGCTGTCTAGTGCAAACCAGAAGCCACACATAATTCCAGCCCAACGACTCTTCGTTGTGGGTGGAGCTACGAGTGAAACATGGCCACCAGAATAAGACTTTAATACACTCACTAAGCCCTTTATTAGGAACATCTGTACACCTGCGCATTCATACAATTATCTAATCAGCCGATCGTGTGGCAGCAATGCAGTTCATAAAATCCATTCAGGTATGGGCCAGCAGCTTCGGGTAATGTTTATATTAACCATCAGAATGGAGGAAAAAATATGATCTCAGTGATTTTGACCGTGGCATGACTGTTGGTGCCAGACATGGCTGGTTGGTTTGAATATTTCTATAACAGCTGATCTGAGATTTTCACACACAACAGTCTCTAGAGTTTACTCAGAATGGTGCAATAAAGAAAAACGCATCCAGTAAGTAGCAGGTCTGCGGACAGAAATGCCTTGTTGTGGAGAGAGGCCAGATTATTTTGAGTTGACCGAAAGGTCCCAGTAACTCTGATAACCACTCTGTACGTTTGGGGTGAGCAGAAAAAATGTCAAAACTTGAGAAGGCTGGGCTACAACAGCAGAAGACCACATCAGGATCCACTTTTGTCAGCAGAGAACAGAAAGCTGATGCTACAGTGGGCACAGGTTCACCAAAACTGGACAGTTGAAGGCTGGAACGTAGCCTGGTCTGATGAATCTTGATTTCAGCTGAGGCACACAGATGGACAGAATTTTCTACCATCTGCATAAATCCATGGACCCAACCTGCCTTTGTCAACTGTCCAGGCTGGTGGAGGTGGTGTAATGGTGTGGGGAATGTTTTCATGGCATACTTTGAGCCTGTTACTACCAATCGATTATCGCTCGAATACTACAGCCTGTTTGAGAATTATCACTGACCATGTGCATCCCTTCATGGCCACATTTTACCCATCTTCTAATCTTCTACCCATCTTCAGGCATGATAATGTACCATGTCACAAAGCAAAAGTCATTTCAAACTGGTTTCATAGCAATAAGTTCAGTGTTCTTCAGTGGCTTTCCCAGTTACCAGATCTGAATCCAGTAGATCACCTTTGGGATGTGATAGAACAGGAGATTTGCAGCATGAAAGTGCACTTGAAAAATCTGCAGGAATTGCATGATGTGGTCATGTCAACATGGACCAGAATCTCACAGGAATAATTATATGACTTATAGAATCCATGCCATGAAGAAGTGAGGCTGTTTTGAGAGCAAAGGGAGGCCCTACCCAGTATTAGTATAGTGTTCCTAATAAAGTAATAAGTATACAAAACTGAATGATTTGGTAAATCTTCCTGTGATAGGCTAGTTTATATGAAACATGCCCTTCACTACACTTTAAATGTTCATTTAATCTTTGTCTGGAGGCAAGGGTTGTCAACAAGTGTAATGTCGTGCAGAAACAAGTAAATTTAGTTGCTTTACGTCAAACAAATGTTGCTTAGGTGTCTGTCTTTTATGTCTAATGGACATATTCTACTCAGACTTTGTCATGTTCTATGGATGTGGATTAATATTCTGTCCTACCCTAGTTAATAGTCAATAAAGTCACTGGGTCTAACCAGGCCACCCCATTGTGAAAAGTCCCTGCTCTTCATGTCATTTAGTTGAGGGCGTGGTCTGTACTCGCAAAATGGTAGCCGTAGTTTGTAGACTCTACGCTTATCTACAACAGGTTTAGCGAGGTGTTCATACCGCTTGGCAGATGTCTTTAGTGTCCCATGTGAACCGGACCCCGTAGTCCTCTCTGGTCTCGAGCACTCTTTTCTCAATCTCTTTCCGGTGCAGCCGCTCGTGGCGCTCGCGGAACGGAAGAGACGCAGCGGTCATCTCGTAGATGAGACAGCCGAGTCCCCACCAGTCGACACTGACACCATAGTGCTTGTCACTAATGACCTCTGGAGCTGCGTGCACAAACAGTCGGATATATAAAATGAACTCTACTGTATATAAAGGCTGGAAATAGCAATGGACTGATAGTAAAGAACTGATTTGGCTGTAGAAGCTGAAATCATTTACTAATCCTAAATGTTTTAAAGCGTTACAATGATTTAGTGTGTTAACCGTGCAGAAGGTGATTATTTACCTATAACAGCTCATTCCAAAATACACTATATGGTTAAAAGTATATGGAGACCTCAGTACTGAACATTCTATATTGTTCCTCAATGACCTCCACTCATCTGAGAAAGCTTTCCACTAGATTTTGGAGCAATGCTGTGGGGGATTTGTGCTCATTCAGCCACAAGAGCGCATGAGGTCAGGCGCTGATGTTGGGTGAGGAGTCCTGATGCACAGCCATCATTCCAGTTCATCCTAAAGGTGTTTGGTGGTGTTTGAGGTCAGGGTTCTGTACAGACCTCTCGAGTTCCACTCCACGTCTGGTAAACCATGTCTTCATGGACCTCGCTTTGTGCACAGGGCCATTGTCGTGCTGGAACAGGTTTGGTCCTCTTAGTTTCAGTGAAGGGAAGTTTGGGGAAGAAACACATATGGGTGTGATGGTCAGGTGTCCACATACTTTTGGCCATGGAGTGTATTTTATTCCTCTTGTTACCACAGCAATTTGCCAACAATAATTCTAATATTTTGAGATACTGGATTTATGACTTCCGTGAGCTGTGAGCCTTAATCACCAAGATTAAAACAAAAAACGGCTTGAAATATTTCACTTTAAGTGTAATGAATCTAGAATATATGAAAGTTCCACTTTTTGAATTAAATTACGGAAAAAAAAGAACTTTTCCACGATATTCAAATTTTTTGAGATGCACCTGTACACATATAGATTTGAACTATGTAGACAACAACAACAAAAAGAAAAGTATTGCGCAGTAATGTTATGAAAGTTTTAAAGTTAGGTTAATATTATATTGGTGCAAAATGTAAAATCAGGATATTTATCATATTTTGTCTGCACGTAAAAACTGGCCTATCGTTTAACCCGTCAGAGTGTTAAGCTGCGTGTGTCCTGTGGTTTACTGGTAACATCATGACATACCCATGTATCCAGATGTTCCCACTTTGCCACGAACGCGCTTTCCTTCTTTAACGATTACGGACAAGCCCAGGTCAGATATGCGTATGTGTCCTGTAAAAAAAAAAAACCCACACCATGCATGAAATGCTCATTTACATATTTATAAATAACAATGTACACGCACTTATCTGTGGTTGATTAATGAATAAAACATGACAGGTTCCCAACAATGGGATGGTGTGATGAAGCCGAGATACTGTTACCTCACTGAAGTTGATTACTGTGAGGAAGCAGCATGACCTGTAGTGTTTGTCCTGAGGTTTTAACTGTTACAAAGCATTGGCACTGGAGACTCCTTCCAATAATGCTAACTAAACATCAACTTGCGGTAAAGTTCTTCACCATATCAACGATTATACGTTTATATTTGTTGAAAAACAGCATGTTTTTATTTTCTGTCTTTAGCATGTTATCTTCATCAAAAATGAAGACAATGAGTAATTTAAGTGACTTCTTATTACATTGCTGGTACTTTTTGTTAAATTATTTTATTAGTTTGTATTGATGTTGTATTTAATCCTAACTAGGTTATGTGGTACCGTAGATGTGGGCCTCCATGCCTATATCTTATATGATCTGGGTGGAGGACGGTGGGGGCCCAGAATTCCCTAACTAGGGCCCTAGTATTATATATTATTTATATATTTCTCATGAAGACCTCTCAGGAAGTGTCCTTATATGGATGTTTCTTGGAAATTTTTAATGAACAATTGCATAAGTGCATTGGCGAAACAGTGTGGCTCGGATTTCATGCAGAAAATGAATTGAGAGCATTGTTCTTGAAGCTTAAAATAGAAAGTAAACAGATAAGAACTGCACACATGATGCCTGTGCATTCCTGAATTGTTTCCTTGTTTGACCGGATAAGGCATGCTCTGATTAAGACAGCAAGCGGAGGCTAAAAAGAGAAACCCAATGATGTTTTGTGTAATAAACGTCAGTCGTTTACGTAGCACGCAAAGCCATTATAGGCCGTGGAAGATGAATTCTGACTTATGACATACAGCGGTTCAACCATATGTAATGTGTTGAGTGTGATATTTAATGGATGCACTAACCGTTATCATCCAAGAGGATGTTTTCAGGCTTTAAATCCCTGAAATGAAATTGAAGTAGATTATACTTCCAGAGATTGAACTAAGTATATTCAAAGTACATTTAGGTAAGCTTGTTGAAGCAGCGTACCGGTAAATAACATTGTTTTGATGAAGGTGTTCCAGGCCACAAAGAACCTGAGCTGCATAAAACTGCACCCTGTCCTTGCTAAATCCTGTAATGCCCATCTTGTATATGTGAAACGTCAGATCTCCTCCATTCATTAGTGTCAGCACCAGGCAGAGAGCTTCCTTGGTCTCATACGCATAAGCTAAACCGACCTATTGCACAGAAACAGAACAACGTTCTTAAATAAAATAAAAAAAAACTTACTGATACTGTTGAAAATATGCTAAAAACTTCTCACCACAAATCTGCTGTTGACTTTCTCCAGGATTTGCTTCTCATTGAGCGCCAAAATTTCTGCCTTCTGCTTCTTGATGCGCTTTTTTTCCAGTTTCTTACAGGCGTACATTTTGCCGGATGCCCGAACTTGGCACGCACAGACCTGAGGTGTGAAGAGTAAGGTGATTAGCACATACTTGCATTTTGTTATTTTAGTAGTGACACGTTGCGCACAAATCGCTATGTTACTCACACCCATCTAAATACTTCAAAGTTTCATCACTTATTCAATTCGTAAATATTCTTCCACAACTGTTGCTGTTTTAAATGACTGTATCCTTACCTCCCCGAAGCCTCCCTTTCCTAAAACCCTATATTCTCGAAACGTGTTCCTTGTGACTGGTTTTCTGTGGGCAGAAATGTGTGTTTAGCTTGTTTTCCTGTATGGATGGATATACTGCATCATCTTAGGCTATATGTTTCACATCATTTTGCAAAAAGAGCAGAGATTTCTGGATCAAATCGCACACCTTTCAACCATCTTCCACTGCAGGAAACGGTCAAAGTACATGCTCGTCTGATAATCTTTGAAAGGCTCTCCGCTTAAAAAGTCATGTAGCGCCCTGGAGCAAGAAAACCCAAAAAGTTTGGTCATTATACATATTACTGTCAGCACACTTACAAAGCAAAACCCTTTCTTTCTGCAAAAAGAGACTCACTTTCTGCAGTCGCTGAAGGGACTGTAAGAACTGTTGAGCTCCAGGTTCTTCTTGCATATCTCCCGATGGTCATCTGGTATCTCCTGCACAAGTTGAGGAGACTAAACATATACATAAGCTAATATAAACAAAAATAAAAACTAGGACATTGTACATATAAATGGACATTGGACAGTATTTGCATGTGCTGTGATCCAGTCTAGCCTACGTAGGTTAAACATACTGACAACATTTCATTTGAAATAAATATAACATGAAGGCATTGGTATTACCAGGAGTTACATAAGGATTTACTCTTTACTTCTTCCACGAGTACCAGCCATGTGAGAAGAGATATATGGAGGTCTCAACATCGATATCAAAGACATGAGGCTCCCGATAGGTACGACCATTTGCTTTATTAATAGGAGATTGAGCATAATTGGCCTTTCTCTTTGGGTGAGAAGGATTGTGTTACTCTCTCCCCTGTCAATCAGAGTGATACTAACCAATCACGGGAGTTTGTGAGGCTGTGGTCAAGTCTATCATTGGCAAATCCAAGACAATTTCAGGAACAAGGATTAGCCAAGTACGAGTCAAGGCCATAAGTCAAGTCTTAAGGTAGACAAGTCCAAATGGAAGCGAGACAAGATCGAGACCAAAAACCACCAAATCCTTTTCAAGGTTACGACTTAATCTCAGCTAGTTGGCTTCACTCATGCACTGCGGCAGCAAGATGGCTGTTTTGTAGTTAATGAATTTTAAAAATTGTGCACGCGAAAATAAAACAAATTTTTGGAAACTCTTGGTCAGGAACAGGGGCGCACGGTGGCTTAGTGGTTAGCACGTTTGCCTCACACCTCTGGGACTGGGGGGTTGAATCCCACCTCTGCCCTGTGTGCATGCATTTTGCATGTTCTCCCCATGCTTCGGGGATTTCCTCCGGGTACTCCGGTTTCCTCCCCAGTCTGAAGACATACGTTGTACGCTGTTTGGCAATTCCAAATTGTCCTTAGTGTGTGAATGGGTGTAAGATTGTGCCCTGCGATGGGTCAGCACCCCAGGGTGTCCCTCGCCTTGTGCCCTGAGTTCCCTGGGATAGGCTCCAGGCTCCACCGCGACCCTGTGTAGGATAAGTGGTATGGAAAATGGATCTATAGATGGATGGTCAAGCAGTAAGACCAATGCCCTAGACCAAGACAGCTAATAAGTTCAAGAAAAGTCAAAGTCAGTAAATGTCCTAAATGTCTCGAAACTGGACCAACTACAATTGGGTGGCCATTATTTCTATTACCTATTATTTACAATTTAATCAAATTACATATTACCAAAGCTTCCTGTTTACCTAAACTAAACAAGAAGGATCTCTCCAGATCCAGCTTAACTCCTGGGTATTAATAGTTCAGTAATATTGTGTCCAGTGTTGGAAGATGTACATGCATCTAAAAAAAATACATTCAGTGCAGTGTTGCTTATTTAGATTTGTTTACCTCTGTGTTGAGATACTTTGAAATAATTTCATTCCCATAGCTCTTCCATTTCTCGGCTGGTATGACCTCATGCTCTTCCTGATCAAAACAAACAGAGGAAAAGACCTCAACAGCTAGCTAAATGCAGAAACCTTTGTGCCGTTAATAATATTGCTTTATCAGTGTTGTTGAATGCTCAATTCTGATTAGTAAGAAGGTGGTGATTACTTGTTTCTGACAGCAACTCAGACAGTAATTATAGGTTTATATTATTATACGCTGTAAATAGTTTCTATAGTACCAACACAGGGACTTGTATGGTGGACACTCTACATAAATAGGTTTAAATGACATGTAATTGTTAATACGGTAAAGTTTTCTTTCAGGAGACGTTTGAGAGCATTTATGGCTCTCAAAACAATTTTCAGACATGGGGAAGTCTTTGCAATTTCTTCATAACAGGCCAAGCTGCATTTTTTTGTCATGTCTTCTTGGAAAAAAAGGGACTGGTGAGGGAAACAACCGTTTGTAGCTATTATGATGTACAAGAGGAACTGTCACAGAGTATTGACTAAAAAGGTGCTAATAGTTGTTGCACACCTATATTTAATATATAAGATATATTTTTTGATAAACCTGTGTTGTGTTTGCACTTGTTTGATATCCATGAGAGCAGAGTATCTTTGTGAATTTTTGGAACAAAAGCTTCAAAGGTTCAACAACACAGACAATTTTTCACAGCCTTCTTTACTCATATTTACCAAGGGTGCCAATATTAATGAAAGGCACTGTGAGTGATGACAGGATTTTGCTGTTTTGCGGATATTTTGGTATAAGAGGAAAAAAACTAATTGGGATATGCTTTTATTGACTGTTGTTCTGATTGTTGATTATTATTATATTCTTTAACTACACTATATCTCCAAAAGTTTGTGGACACCTGAGCATAACACTCATGTGCTTGCTGAAAATCCCGTTCCAGATTTAGTCTCCCTTTGCTGTTATAATAAGCTCCACTCTTCTGGGAAGGCTTTCCACTAGATTTCGGAGTGTGGCTGTAGGGAATTGTGGGGATTTATTCAGATTTTCACAAGAGCATTAGTGAGGTCAAGTGCTGATGTGGGGTGAGGAGGCCTGGGGTGAAGTCGACATTGCAATTCGTCCCAAAAGTGTTGAGTGGGAATGAGATTGGGGCTCTGTGCATACCGTCGCATCCAGGAAGTCCATGCAGCATTTAAGGTCTGGTCTTGTATCACAGTAGAGTTGGAATAATGCCTTCCCTATAGGCTGTTCCACACACAGGCTATAGTAGTCTCGTTCTGAAACACACACACGATCATTGCATTACCCCAGGCACTTTCTCATTTGAGAAACTGAACTGTTTTATTCTTTTGCATTCAGCATCTCACCGATGCTGCTTTCCAGCTCTGCACACTCGTTAATGTGAGGAAATCGCAGCAGCTCTCTCCATCTCCTGCTTCTTCCTTTGTGTTTGCCACGACCACCTTCAGGGACATGACAGAGATAATCATTGCAAAAGTGCTTAGTAGGGAAAGCTGTCCACATCAGCAAGGGAGAACATGGAATTATGGACAACGTGAGTCCTGAATCTTATCCTGGATGCTGCAAGGTTGAGTTGTAAGCTCTGTCTGGATTTAAAACGCAGAAAAACATTTGCTTTTGGTGTTTTAAGAGCTGAAGGGTCTTAAAATAGCAACACATATGTTTATATTCCTAATGTGCAGAGATACTTGGCTTGAAATACTGTGCGTTATTGAAGAATAATGTAATCTTGCTCAATAATTATTACTTGGATAAATGCAATTAGCTCCCTTATACACGTTAAAATAAAACATGGACATAGTGGCCAAAATGGCACCTCTTCTGGACATGTGGCACACAGAAAACTCATTTTTGGGGTTTGTTAAGGAACCAGTTATGCATTTTAATGACTTTTTCCATTTAAATGTGTACACAAATAAAATAAGATAATGGCATAATTTGTGACATAGCAATATGTTAATATGTTCTGTAATTGGTCTAAATCTCTTTTAAAACAAAAACAAAATGTCTGACAATACTCATGAAGCACAAAGAAAATAATCGTGACGTAATAAAGATAAACGTCATAATGCAGAATAATGTCAATCCTTGTATGAACCATAAGACAGAATTATATATATACTAATTCTTGTCTCGGTTTATATTTCATAGAAAAATGTAACACGTGTACGGTCCTAACACACAGTGTTGAACATTAGTATTTAAAACAATGAATATGTGTTGTGTGTCATCAACACTGCTTTTAATACATTCAAACCTTCCATTATTAAATTGAAGTTCCTTCAGTCCCTGTATTTTCTTTCACTGGTAACACAACACTGTGTGAGCAGAGACATGTTTATGAGACATTTGTTTTGGAAGGAGTCTCCAGTCTCAGTGCTTTGTAACAGCCAGTTAAGTTTTCCACCATGGAAACTCTTCAGCATGGACATTTGGAGCTCGGTAGAATGACAAGCTACATTTATTACCTTAATAATTATTTAAAGCTGCTATGACGTAAGTGTTAACAGGAACTAATTTATCATTAAACCTAACGACAAAATACTTCACAGTTTAGTAACAACATCCTTTGCATTTCTGTTAAGAGCTATATATAATCTAGATCACTATCAAAAGACCAGTTCATGCTAAACCTGAAAATCAGTCTTTGTTTTGTACGTGTAACTGACGGAAAAATCAGGAAAACATATATAAAATTTCTCTGTACAGCCACACCGATCATATCACCTTACACTGCTACAAGGTAGTAGCTGTAGTTCTATACAGTTTATGCACCTGGCAATGCACTTTCACTTGTACCTGGTTCTTCTGGTTAATCTACTGTAGATACCTAGAATTGTTGCCTTGGTTACAGAGGTGTGGTAGTATCTTTATATGTACATATGTTTGACTTCATTACTGGATTTTACTGTCGAGAAGGGTGGATGCTACTGGGAAGAAAATTAATCAAGCCATTTTGCGACATGTAGAAAATTAGTTTCGTTAAGGTATTATAATCATAGTTTTAATAGTTCTAACTTGTTATAGTGTACACTTGAAGGTTCATTTCAATGGATTTGTCTTGCTTTTGTGCTGTTACAAACACTGCATTGCGCTTTAAGCATTACATTAATTCCCCTCAATTCCTGCTGTTATTACTGGTTTCTCTAGACCACTAGTTTTGGCATTCATTTTCAGTTTAACACAAAGGTTCTGATTATGAATCATATTATTTGCAACAACCTGAGTGAAAAGTAGAATCTTAAAAATATTTCTTAAAATATGATTATAGGGAGTTTGCAAGCACTGAGTTAAAAATAGTTGCAGGAAGTAAGTTGGAGACGGGATGTGTTCTGTATGGACACCACATCTGAATTCCACTTGCACTCTGGAAACCTGAGTGGTCTGAAATGAGATATTCTCAACTCAATTCTTAACACCTGAGTAACTCTAGTACACATTTCAGAACATCTCACAAATAGAAATAAAAGTTTTAATATCAGCAAAAACAGAAAAAGCATTAAAAAAAAAAACTTTAAAAAAATAAATAAAATTCTACTCCCAAAATCTGGAACACACAACCTTTTCCTTTTTGGGTGTACATATTTTCATTATGCATATTTACTTAATTATTCTTGTTGTTTGTAGTGTCGAAAAATTGCATATTTGCTTAAGAACATGGTCATGTTTGTTCAGACTTTGCATTTGATTTCCTGTTTTAACATTCGAATTTGACACCTGCTGCACCAACTTGAGCAACCTTTTATTATTCAAAATTGTTATTATGATTATATTTCAGTGCTGGAAAAGCTCTTCTGAATATTACATTAGGTTATGCAGTGATTTGTAGTTACCTACACAAAAACAAATTGGAAGACATTTACACAGAGTTCAAATAAACTGGATGTCCTGCATGCTTTCTGACTCAACCGACAGGTTCTTAATTTATCTTTCTAATTTTAGCTCTCGCACAAACACGCACGAGTTGAAAGTGTGAGAAAAAGAGTCAAACCTGTTTGGGACCTTAGGGCATCAGATTTGTACTTGTTTCCTGAATACTGTGACATCCTTTATATGAGCTGAGAGAGAGAGAAATGTGGAATGGGCTGTTTCCTATCGAACCTTGCGATTCAAGAAAACCTTGGAAGAAAACCTATGCATCTGAGAGTGTGCGTCCGTAAAACGAAAAAAAATAATACATTTTGAAAGAGAGAAATAGAAATGGTAGGATATTAAATATTACAGAGCAAGAATTGATACGGTCCAATCTATTTGTATGCATTCATAGCAAGAGTACTAGTTTATTACACAACATGCGCTGGATTTCAGTCATCCGCGTCATTTTGAATAGTTTGTAATAGTACGTGAAGGTGCCTGGAGTTGTAATCTTGCAAACGTTTCACCAATCAACAGCTAGAGTCGTTAAAGTAGCTTGAATGAGTTGCAAAACATCAGATTACAACCTGAGTCGCATACTGTACATGTCTGCAAGAACACACGATGAAAACAGAACTTTAAAATAAGACACACACAATGCGTATCAGTTTCTTTAAGCATGTTAAAATCTTTCAACTTTGCATACATGTCCGACGCAAGCCATGAACATAATTTACGTCACGTTTCTCCTCTTTGTCAGGGATACAATCAGGTAAAAGCTGTCTTACCTTCTCTAGCCTTGATCAGTGCAGTGTTCGCCGCCATAGACTCGATCTCCATTGCTCCACTCTGTCAGATATCAGCACACACAAGAAATCTGGAATATTTTGTCTCGAGTTACGTTTATGCCTCTAAAGTGAGATTCTAAAGGAAAGATAATTTCACGTTCCTTAAAAGTATTCAGTTTGTTCCATCCATGTTGTCAGGATTATCAAGTGTGTCTCATATTGCAAATGGACTCTAGTAAGAACCACCAAGTCTGGTAGCTCTGCATTCAGCATTTAAATAGGTGAGGAGGATCAAAAATGTGACAGCGTCACTCCACCAGCTGGTCATGCTCGCTGCATTTGACGTCACTAAGTAGCACGGTTTTACCCTCAGGGCAAAAGGAGGTGGTAACGACTCTGGTTCGACTGAAATATAATAGCAGACGGGCGTAGGCCTGGAGCCAATGGAAATATTATCATAATATTGTGAATGTGTGTTAGTTTGTTATATAATTATAGAAATTATACAACACCGTCAGTGCCGATTTAACTCTTAGTTCATATGTGTTCAGCTGGACTCTCTAGACATTAAATCATAACACTGATATAAGATCCACAAATAAGCAGGATATTAATTATTAACTAATGTTTTCTTAATGATGAGTTCATACTTAGTGCGTCAGGAAATAATGAAGCGTATCGATTAACAGCCTCTGTGTCGACTGAAGTAAAAGACATCTAAACATCTTGAATATAGTCAAATTTATCTGGTATTTCCTAGATTTCCTACTTTTAGTCATTGTAAGCATTTATTTTTTAGAAAGAAGCTAAATGTTCTGCCTAGAGAATAGGAACATTTAAACCTTTGTAAAGTTTTGTAAAAGAGTAGGGGTATAACCCCGGTGTCCTGGTCGAATTCCCCCATTGGCCCATCTCTATCATGACCCTGAATTGCCTTCATCACTCTCTCCTGTCCACTAATATCTTGTGTGTGGTGGGAATTCTGGAACACTATAGCTGCCATCACATCATCCAGGTGGAGGATACACACTAGTGATGGTTACGGAGACACCCCCATTCCATGTAAAGCACTTTGAGTGTATAGAAAAGCGCTATATACATGCAACTGTAACTAACTATATGAATAGCTATTATTAATAATAATAATAATAGTTAATAACTCATCCTGTGAATTAATCTCATGACTTATGCAGTATTAATAAAGATCATTTACAGCATTAAAAGTCCGTGGTGTGAAACAGTCAGTACAGTGTTCTAAAATCATGTCAACACACAACTCTAAATTTAGCCTTCGTGACTATTATTAGACTATTATTAGCATTCCACAGTCATTAACAGACCAGCAAGATGATTGTCCTACCTATTCTTAGAAGAACACACTGATAATCCAGTTTAATTTGAATCCTAGGATGTCAGTGCAGCTTGGGTACTTGTTACTTCAACAGACTGAAGTTTCAATTAACCTACATTGTGTACAAAAAGACAACGTATGCGATGTACAGTAAGTCGGGATAATTAACAGAATGAGTTAACAAGATGTTAATGCATAACTATATACATAACTATTATTATTATTATTATTATAGTAAATTCTTATAATGTTAATTGATCACCAATTTTCAACTAATTTTATAAACTAAATCAGTGTATTCATTCCTATTTTTTCATACTGCAGCTGCTTGCGTAAAACAAAGGTTTGTACTCAAAGAAAGATTATCTTGATCATGGCGGATGGGGCTTTGGAGAGAGTTTTTGTGTGGAAGACATGGGACTGAACTCCTTCATGAGCTCGGTCTGGTTGAGGTTATCCACATACGGTGGCCTTAAAGGTACAGTCAACAATTTGGTCAACTTTCCCTGCTTTTTTGAAACCCAAGATTGAAACAAATTGTGGTCACATGATCTAAACGTGGCTATTTATGTACATTTTGTAGAATAAACTGGTTCGTTCAAAGCTCAGTAAGCAAATTGACTCATCACCTCATGCGACTGTATGTTTTGTTAGTAATTGGTTCTGGTCATAAACTTCACTGAGTGGACCTTTAAAAATTGCTGATTACGTTAACTACAAAATTGACATGAATTGCCTTCCTTGTCAGTGTATTTGACCTCTGCCACGTCAGTCTCACTACTCCTGCCACTCTGGGATTCTGTAATAAACCTAATAACTGCTGAAATTGTCCAAATAAGTCTGATATTCCACTGATTTTCTCGCCTTTTTTGATATTGCAAAAACACAGGCAGTTATCATTGCACCTAGTGGTAAAAAATGGGAACTGCAACAACACTAATTGGGACCCACTAGGACAGGAATCATGCTGCCCCGTGCTTAGAGGAGCAGAAGACAGGACAGTTAATGACATGGCTGTCAGGGCTAGTTTAAAAAGTAAGATATATAGTAAAGTTTGGGAGAGGGAAAGGGGGATTGTGGAGTGGATAACATCCATACATAAGAAATGTGCGTGCACCATGGTGTAAACACCAGAAGTAAACAATGTATAAATTGTATATATCTCAGCGCTGCCACAGCTGGGCCCTTGAGCAAGGCCCTTAACCCCTTTTGGTCAGCTGTATAAATGAGATAAATGTAAATTGGTCTTCATAAGGGTGTCTGCCAAATTTAAATGTAAATGTAGTTGTATTTCCAACCTGATTTAATTTGACTGGAGACAAATTGAATAACTAACTTACTTTCAGTTAATGAATTATTGAGATTAAATTTACCACTTAAGTAATTAAATGCTTAAGTTATTCAGCTAGTGAATCCTGGATGTACAGGTAAATAAAAGGTACGGTTGTACTGAATCCTGGATGTACAGGTAAATAAAAGGTACGGTTGTACTGAATCCTGCATGTACAGGTAAATAAAAGGTACGGGTGTACTGAATCCTGCATGTACAGGTAAATAAAAGGTATGAGTACTGAATCCTGCATGTACAGGTAAATAAAAGGTATGAGCACTGAAGCCTGGATGTACAGGTAAATAAAAGGTATGAGCACTGAAGCCTGGATGTACAGGTAAATAAAAGGTATGAGCACTGAAGCCTGGATGTACAGGTAAATAAAAGAGTACGGTTGTACTGAATCCTGGATGTACAGGTAAATAAAAGGCGCGTTGTACTGAATCCTGGATGTACAGGTAAATAAAAGGTAACGGTTGTACTGAATCCTGGTTGTACAGGTAAATAAAAGGGGCGGTTGTACTGAATCCTGGATGTACAGGTAAAAAAGAGTGCGGTTGTACTGAATCCTGGATGTACAGGTAAATAAAAGGTATGAGTACTGAATCTTGGATGTACAGGTAAATAAAAGGTACGGTTGTACTGAATCCTGGTTGTACAGGTAAATAAAAGGTACGGTTGTACTGAATCCTGGATGTACAGGTAAATAAAAGGTACGGTTGTACTGAATCCTGGATGTACAGGTAAATAAAAGGTACGGTTGTACTGAATCCTGGATGTACAGGTAAATAAAAGGTACGGTTGTACTGAATCCTGGTTGTACAGGTAAATAAAAGGTACGGTTGTACTGAATCCTGGATGTACAGGTAAATAAAAGGTACGATTGTACTGAATCCTGGATGTACAGGTAAATAAAAGGTACGATTGTACTGAATCCTGCATGTACAGGTAAATAAAAGGTATGAGTACTGAATCCTGCATGTACAGGTAAATAAAAGGTATGAGTACTGAATCTTGGATGTACAGTTAAATAAAAGGTACGGTTGTACTGAATCCTGGATGTACAGGTAAATAAAAGGTACGGTTGTACTGAATCCTGGTTGTACAGGTAAATAAAAGGTACGGTTGTACTGAATCCTGGATGTACAGGTAAATAAAAGGTATGAGTACTGAATCCTGGATGTACAGGTAAATAAAAGGTACGATTGTACTGAATCCTGCATGTACAGGTAAATAAAAGGTACGGGTGTACTGAATCCTGCATGTACAGGTAAATAAAAGGTATGAGTACTGAATCCTGCATGTACAGGTAAATAAAAGGTATGAGCACTGAAGCCTGGATGTACAGGTAAATAAAAGGTATGAGCACTGAAGCCTGGATGTACAGGTAAATAAAAGGTATGAGCACTGAAGCCTGGATGTACAGGTAAATAAAAGGTACGGTTGTACTGAATCCTGGATGTACAGGTAAATAAAAGGTACGGTTGTACTGAATCCTGGATGTACAGGTAAATAAAAGGTACGGTTGTACTGAATCCTGGTTGTACAGGTAAATAAAAGGTACGGTTGTACTGAATCCTGGATGTACAGGTAAATAAAAGGTACGATTGTACTGAATCCTGGATGTACAGGTAAATAAAAGGTATGAGTACTGAATCTTGGATGTACAGGTAAATAAAAGGTACGGTTGTACTGAATCCTGGTTGTACAGGTAAATAAAAGGTACGGTTGTACTGAATCCTGGATGTACAGGTAAATAAAAGGTATGAGTACTGAATCTTGGATGTACAGTTAAATAAAAGGTACGGTTGTACTGAATCCTGGATGTACAGGTAAATAAAAGGTACGGTTGTACTGAATCCTGGATGTACAGGTAAATAAAAGGTACGGTTGTACTGAATCCTGGATGTACAGGTAAATAAAAGGTACGGTTGTACTGAATCCTGGTTGTACAGGTAAATAAAAGGTACGGTTGTACTGAATCCTGGATGTACAGGTAAATAAAAGGTACGATTGTACTGAATCCTGGATGTACAGGTAAATAAAAAGGTACGATTGTACTGAATCCTGCATGTACGACGGTAAATAAAAGGTATGAGTACTGAATCCTGCATGTACAGGTAAATAAAAGGTATGAGTACTGAATCTTGGATGTACAGTTAAATAAAAGGTACGGTTGTACTGAATCCTGGATGTACAGGTAAATAAAAGGTACGGTTGTACTGAATCCTGGTTGTACAGGTAAATAAAAGGTACGGTTGTACTGAATCCTGGACAGTACAGGTAAATAAAAGGTATAGTACTGAATCCTGGATGTACAGGTAAATAAAAGGTAACGATTGTACTGAATCCTGGATGTACAGGTAAATAAAAGGTATGAGTACTGAATCTTGGATGTACAGGTAAATAAAGGATGCGGTTGTACTGAATCCTGGTTGTACAGGTAAATAAAAGGTACGGTTGTACTGAATCCTGGATGTACAGTTAAATAAAAGGTGTAAGTACTGAATCTTGGATGTACAGTTAAATAAAAGTGCGGTTGTACTGAATCCTGGATGTACAGGTAAATAAAAGGTACGGTTGTACTGAATCCTGGATGTACAGGTAAATAAAAGGTACGGTTGTACTGAATCCTGGTTGTACAGGTAAATAAAAGGTACGGTTGTACTGAATCCTGGATGTACAGGTAAATAAAAGGTGCGTTGTACTGAATCCTGGATGTACAGGTAAAAAAAAATGCAGTTGTACTGAATCTTGGATGTACAGGTAAATAAAGGGTATGAGTACTGAATCTTGGATGTACAGGTAAATAAAAGGTACGGTTGTACTGAATCCTGGATGTACAGGTAAATAAAGAGATACGGTTGTACTGAATCCTGGATGTACAGGTGTATAAAAGGTACGATTGTACTGAATCCTGGCTGTACAGGTAAATAAAAGGTACAATTGTACTGAAATCCTGCATGTACAGGTAAATAAAAGGTATGAGTACTGAATCCTGCATGTACAGGTAAATAAAAGGTATGAGTACTGAATCTTGGATGTACAGGTAAATAAAAAGGTACGGTTGTACTGAATCCTGGTTGTACAGGTAAATAAAAGGTATGAGTACTGAATCTTGGATGTACAGGTAAATAAAAGGTACGGTTGTACTGAATCCTGGTTGTACAGGTAAATAAAAGGTACGGTTGTACTGAATCCTGGATGTACAGGTAAATAAAAGGTATGAGTACTGAATCTTGGATGTACAGTTAAATAAAAGGTACGGTTGTACTGAATCCTGGATGTACAGGTAAATAAAAGGTACGGTTGTACTGAATCCTGGATGTACAGGTAAATAAAAGGTACGGTTGTACTGAATCCTGGATGTACAGGTAAATAAAAGGTACGGTTGTACTGAATCCTGGTTGTACAGGTGAAATAAAAGGTACGGGTGTACTGAATCCTGGATGTACAGTGTAAAAAAGGTACGATTGTACTGAATCCTGGATGTACAGGTAAATAAAAGGTACGATTGTACTGAATCCTGCATGTACAGGTAAATAAAAGGTATGAGTACTGAATCCTGCATGTACAGGTAAATAAAAGGTATGAGTACTGAATCTTGGATGTACAGTTAAATAAAAGGTACGGTTGTACTGAATCCTGGATGTACAGGTAAATAAAAGGTACGGTTGTACTGAATCCTGGTTGTACAGGTAAATAAAAGGTACGGTTGTACTGAATCCTGGATGTACAGGTAAATAAAAGGTATGAGTACTGAATCCTGGATGTACAGGTAAATAAAAGGTACGATTGTACTGAATCCTGGATGTACAGGTAAATAAAAGGTATGAGTACTGAATCTTGGATGTACAGGTAAATAAAAGGTACGGTTGTACTGAATCCTGGTTGTACAGGTAAATAAAAGGTACGGTTGTACTGAATCCTGGATGTACAGTTAAATAAAAGGTATGAGTACTGAATCTTGGATGTACAGATAAATAAAAGGAACGCGGTTGTACTGAATCCTGGATGTACAGGTAAATAAAAGGTACGGTTGTACTGAATCCTGGATGTACAGGTAAATAAAAGGCGCGTGGTTACTGAATCCTGGTTGTACAGGTAAATAAAAGGAATGCGGTTGTACTGAATCCTGGATGTACAGGTAAAAGATACAGATTGTACTGAATCCTGGATGTACAGGTAAATAAAAGGTACGATTGTACTGAATCTTGGATGTACAGGTAAATAAAAGGTATGAGTACTGAATCTTGGATGTACAGGTAAATAAAAGGTACGGTTGTACTGAATCCTGGATGTACAGGTAAATAAAAGGTACGGTTGTACTGAATCCTGGATGTACAGGTAAATAAAAGGTACGATTGTACTGAATCCTGGCTGTACAGGTAAATAAAAGGTACGATTGTACTGAATCCTGCATGTACAGGTAAATAAAAGGTATGAGTACTGAATCCTGCATGTACAGGTAAATAAAAGGTATGAGTACTGAATCTTGGATGTACAGGTAAATAAAAGGTACGGTTGTACTGAATCCTGGTTGTACAGGTAAATAAAAGGTACGGTTGTACTGAATCCTGGATGTACAGGTAAATAAAAGGTACGATTGTACTGAATCCTGGATGTACAGGTAAATAAAAGGTACGGTTGTACTGAATCCTGCATGTACAGGTAAATAAAAGGTATGAGTACTGAATCCTGCATGTACAGGTAAATAAAAGGTATGAGTACTAAATCCTGCATGTACAGGTAAATAAAAGGTATGAGCACTGAAGCCTGGATGTACAGGTAAATAAAAGGTATGAGCACTGAAGCCTGGATGTACAGGTAAATAAAAGGTATGAGCACTGAAGCCTGGATGTACAGGTAAATAAAAGGTACGGTTGTACTGAATCCTGGATGTACAGGTAAATAAAAGGTACGGTTGTACTGAATCCTGGATGTACAGGTAAATAAAAGGTACGGTTGTACTGAATCCTGGTTGTACAGGTAAATAAAAGGTACGGTTGTACTGAATCCTGGATGTACAGGTAAATAAAAGGTATGAGTACTGAATCTTGGATGTACAGGTAAATAAAAGGTACGGTTGTACTGAATCCTGGTTGTACAGGTAAATAAAAGGTACGGTTGTACTGAATCCTGGATGTACAGGTAAATAAAAGGTATGAGTACTGAATCTTGGATGTACAGTTAAATAAAAGGTACGGTTGTACTGAATCCTGGATGTACAGTTAAATAAAAGGTACGGTTGTACTGAATCCTGGATGTACAGGTAAATAAAAGGTACGGTTGTACTGAATCCTGGATGTACAGGTAAATAAAAGGTACGGTTGTACTGAATCCTGGTTGTACAGGTAAATACAAGGTACGGTTGTACTGAATCCTGGATGTACAGGTAAATAAAAGGTACGATTGTACTGAATCTTGGATGTACAGGTAAATAAAAGGTACGGTTGTACTGAATCCTGGATGTACAGGTAAATAAAAGGTACGGTTGTACTGAATCCTGGATGTACAGGTAAATAAAAGGTACGGTTGTACTGAATCCTGGATGTACAGGTAAATAAAAGGTACGATTGTACTGAATCCTGGATGTACAGGTAAATAAAAGGTATGAGTACTGAATCTTGGATGTACAGGTAAATAAAAGGTATGAGTACTGAATCCTGCATGTACAGGTAAATAAAAGGTATGAGTACTGAATCCTGCATGTACAGGTAAATAAAAGGTATGAGTACTGAATCCTGCATGTACAGGTAAATAAAAGGTATGAGTACTGAAGCCTGGATGTACAGGTAAATAAAAGGTATGAGCACTGAAGCCTGGATGTACAGGTAAATAAAAGGTACGGTTGTACTGAATCCTGGATGTACAGGTAAATAAAAGGTACGGTTGTACTGAATCCTGGATGTACAGGTAAATAAAAGGTACGGTTGTACTGAATCCTGGATGTACAGGTAAATAAAAGTTATGAGTACTGAATCTTGGATGTACAGGTAAATAAAAGGTATGAGTACTGAATCCTGCATGTACAGGTAAATAAAAGGTATGAGTACTGAATCCTGCATGTACAGGTAAATAAAAGGTATGAGTACTAAATCCTGCATGTACAGGTAAATAAAAGGTATGAGCACTGAAGCCTGGATGTACAGGTAAATAAAAGGTATGAGCACTGAAGCCTGGATGTACAGGTAAATAAAAGGTATGAGCACTGAAGCCTGGATGTACAGGTAAATAAAAGGTATGAGCACTGAAGCCTGGATGTACAGGTAAATAAAAGGTACGGTTGTACTGAATCCTGGATGTACAGGTAAATAAAAGGTACGATTGTACTGAATCCTGGATGTACAGGTAAATAAAAGTTATGAGTACTGAATCTTGGATGTACAGGTAAATAAAAGGTATGAGTACTGAATCCTGCATGTACAGGTAAATAAAAGGTATGAGTACTGAATCCTGCATGTACAGGTAAATAAAAGGTATGAGTACTAAATCCTGCATGTACAGGTAAATAAAAGATATGAGCACTGAAGCCTGGATGTACAGGTAAATAAAAGGTATGAGCACTGAAGCCTGGATGTACAGGTAAATAAAAGGTATGAGCACTGAAGCCTGGATGTACAGGTAAATAAAAGGTACGGTTGTACTGAATCCTGGATGTACAGGTAAATAAAAGGTACGGTTGTACTGAATCCTGGATGTACAGGTAAATAAAAGGTACGGTTGTACTGAATCCTGGTTGTACAGGTAAATAAAGGTACGGTTGTACTGAATCCTGCATGTACAGGTAAATAAAAGGTATGAGTACTGAATCCTGGATGTACAGGTAAATAAAAGGTACGATTGTACTGAATCCTGGATGTACAGGTAAATAAAAGGTATGAGTACTGAATCTTGGATGTACAGGTAAATAAAAGGTACGGTTGTACTGAATCCTGGTTGTACAGGTAAATAAAAGGTACGGTTGTACTGAATCCTGGATGTACAGGTAAATAAAAGGTATGAGTACTGAATCTTGGATGTACAGTTAAATAAAAGGTACGGTTGTACTGAATCCTGGATGTACAGGTAAATAAAAGGTACGGTTGTACTGAATCCTGGATGTACAGGTAAATAAAAGGTACGGTTGTACTGAATCCTGGATGTACAGGTAAATAAAAGGTACGGTTGTACTGAATCCTGGTTGTACAGGTAAATACAAGGTACGGTTGTACTGAATCCTGGATGTACAGGTAAATAAAAGGTACGATTGTACTGAATCTTGGATGTACAGGTAAATAAAAGGTACGGTTGTACTGAATCCTGGATGTACAGGTAAATAAAAGGAGTACGGTTGTACTGAATCCTGGATGTACAGGTAAATAAAAGCGCGCGGTTGTACTGAATCCTGGATGTACAGGTAAATAAAAGAGATGCGATTGTACTGAATCCTGGATGTACAGGTAAATAAAAGGTATGAGTACTGAATCTTGGATGTACAGGTAAATAAAAGGTATGAGTACTGAATCCTGCATGTACAGGTAAATAAAAGGTATGAGTATTGAATCCTGCATGTACAGGTAAATAAAAGGTATGAGTACTGAATCCTGCATGTACAGGTAAATAAAAGGTATGAGTACTGAAGCCTGGATGTACAGGTAAATAAAAGGTATGAGCACTGAAGCCTGGATGTACAGGTAAATAAAAGGTATGAGCACTGAAGCCTGGATGTACAGGTAAATAAAAGGTACGGTTGTACTGAATCCTGGATGTACAGGTAAATAAAAGGTACGGTTGTACTGAATCCTGGATGTACAGGTAAATAAAAGGTACGGTTGTACTGAATCCTGGATGTACAGGTAAATAAAAGGTACGATTGTACTGAATCCTGGATGTACAGGTAAATAAAAGTTATGAGTACTGAATCTTGGATGTACAGGTAAATAAAAGGTATGAGTACTGAATCCTGCATGTACAGGTAAATAAAAGGTATGAGTACTGAATCCTGCATGTACAGGTAAATAAAAGGTATGAGTACTGAATCCTGCATGTACAGGTAAATAAAAGGTATGAGTACTAAATCCTGCATGTACAGGTAAATAAAAGGTATGAGCACTGAAGCCTGGATGTACAGGTAAATAAAAGGTATGAGCACTGAAGCCTGGATGTACAGGTAAATAAAAGATATGAGCACTGAAGCCTGGATGTACAGGTAAATAAAAGTTATGAGTACTGAATCCTATTGACGGCGTCGAACATTGCAACAAACCGTGAACCGCCCGTCCGTTTAAAAGCTTACAACCAATCAGCAGCGAGCACGAGAATCCGTTCATTCTATTGGCGCACTGCGACAATCCGGGTTCCAGCGTAAAAATCCCGTTTAGTATCCGAAAGGTACCAATATGGCGGAGGTAAGACTGCAAAAAAAGATGGGCCAGGCTACGTTTGTTTAACGTCCGTTTCTCGTCTCGTGGTCCCGTATTCTCGACTATTTCCTACTTCAGGATTACAATCAGCGTCTTGTCTTCACGAAATGCTGTTTTTGTTGGAAAAAGAACCGGTTTCGACTCTATACAGCCGGCCGAACGCTGGTCGGGGTTTTAGGCCGGGCGTCGGTGTTCGGTGTTCGGCGTCAGCTCTGCTAGCGCGCTGTAGCGGTTAGCTGGTTGCTAACTAAAGCCCTACGCTCGGGATGCTGTACCTAGCCGGAGTCGTGTTTATTTTACACGGTGGTGAGTAACGCGGGGAGACGGCGTCAGTCCAGCAGCTGATTCCCTGTGAACTCACCGCTGTAAAGGTTCTTTACACTGTTTTATCGGTGAATAGTGTAACGTTTCCGAGCGCTAGCCTCAGCCAAGTGACGTCATCTGACGGCCAAATCCTTCGTGTAAATGATGATAATAATAATAATAATAATAATTTAAAAAATTAAATAATGATAATAATTCGGTTCTGAATTGATTTCGAGATGTTTAACACGGTTTCGGACCTCGACACGAGCGCGCTGAACATCTCCAAACTGTACAATATATACAAATCACCAAATCAGTGAGTCGCTGGCTTTAAAGCCAGGGCCTTGTATAAACGACTCCCTAAGAGTTCGGGTCAGTGGACCTCAGGGCTTCATTCGAGTTTCACATCGTTTCCACGCGTATTTAGAAACCTATTCGAACAAATCCGAGCTGTGTTTAGGATCGTACCGGACACGCACCTGCGTTTTAATGATGTGATGTGATCTAACTCTCTTCCTTGTTTTTGTTTCTCCAGGCTTCCCTGGGAAGTACTAGCCCAGGTAAACTTTCTGTTTGAAACCTTTCAGTCATGTGTTGATGTAAAATGATTCATCCAACAACCACGATATTCGATCGCTTAAAAATCAGTTTTAAAATCCCATGCCGGATATGAGAAGCACCAGTGATGCACGAGTATATCGTGGGAGGGGAAATAAATTCCTGCTTGGTTTCTGTAACGTTAGTTTGTTGGAAGATTTTTAATGTGATTTATTACAGCATTCTTGTTTTCAGCACCGTAAATAAGTCCCTCAGGGTGTTGTGGTTTTTGCTGTCACAAAAATTAACGCAGAATATATATAACTTTTCTTTTCTTCAAATTTACTGTTGATTTAATGCAGATTTGGGCCAAGAAACATCCTGCAAAGCGCCTTCAGTCGAAGCCCTCCTTCGATCCGCAGGCGTCGAACACGAGTGCATCTAAACGGTCTCGCTTACCAACAAATATCACCGTGAAAGACAGTGCGAAACAATTTAGTGCGATCACGATTTCAACAACTCGAGTCGTTTTCAACAACCAAAAAAAAATTCAGCGGATTTAAGACCGCTAATGCGGAACAGGGTTTTACTTTTTGGATAACTAAACATTGTCTTGTTTTGGCAGTTGGCTCTTTATCATCGGAAGATCACGATTTCGACCCGACGGCGGACATGTTGGTCCACGATTATGACGACGAGCACACTTTAGAGGAAGAGGAGATGCGAGAAGGGGAATCAAGCGGGAGTTCCGAGATAGCAGATCTAGAGAAGGTCGAGCTTATTTGTTTATTTTCGCCATTACCATGTTTGCTGTGAGCCCAATTAAACAAAACTTTATTTATATGAAATATGTAACAGGAGGGGAACATGCCATTGGAAGAGCTGCTTGCCTTGTATAGGTATGAACCATCAGTCAGCGCTGTTGGAGGTTCGAGTGCAGACAGCTCCTCGGTCGAACTGACAGACGAGTTACCTGACATGACATTAGACAAGGTATGTTAAATGTTCTCTGATGCTCATATGCGCTAATTTTTGCTTTTAGTTTGCTTTTACCAATTAAATGGCCTGAATGCCAAATGTATAAATTTATAAATTTTATAAATATAAACTTGCATGTTTTTTTTTTTTTCAGCCGTTGTAAATAGGATAGCACAATATATTGGGCATCATTTATCGATATTTTTAGCACAGTTTTGCAAACTGAGCAAATATTCTACACACTTAAAATAAAATAAAAATAAAATTTTCCGAAACACAAATTTTCTTCGTGTGCACATGTTGATCGATATCACCCATAAATTACCAGACATGTTCATTAAATTTGTGTTTACCAAACAATGTTTCTACTTGACGGCGTATGAGCTGTATAGAAGTGAAATAGCTCGTCGTGATTTGTGATGTGAAGCTGATTGATAGTTTTACAATGGTTACTCCTTTTATATGCACATTTACACACTCGGGAGCAAAATTACCGGATTTTCTTTCATGCCAAATTTCTTGTGTAAATGCTTGTTCAGACAATTTACAGATAAATCTGCTTACCCAGCTTGATAAATGAGGCCCATTGTTTGGTAATTGTTATAATGTTGGTCTTTGCATTGGAACAAGCTACAGTTTTGGGGAGCTTCTGTGAGCCTTTATTAATCAATCGATCAGATTAAGTGTCGAGTCCATATTGTACAGCTCTAGTTGTAAGTCCATTCTGCAATTTCCATTTTTCTTGAACAGGAGGAGATTGCTAAAGATCTGCTATCTGGGGATGATGAAGAAACCCAGTCTTCTGCTGATGACCTCACACCGTCAGTGACTTCGCACGAAACAACCGATTTCTTCCCCAGAACTCTTCGCTGTAAGTCTAAGTCTTCTGTTAATTTTAGTGAACTGATTTTTTTTTTTTTTTTACAGCAGTTTCTACTGACACGTCCACACCGAATCATTGCTTAACAACGTGGCTCATTACAGACGTTTATGCCCAGGTATAAGTAGTTGGAGTGCTCCAAGTTAATAACGGGTTATGTGCTGGCTAATCTCCATTCCCTCAGACGTCACAGTATTAAAAAAACTGTTCTGAGTCTGCAATGGAGATCCTTACATGGCCTCCGGAATACTCCGGTAAACCTTTGTCAGTAGACACCATTCGCTGCTGCGTCCACAGATGCAAGTTAAGGCTTTACTATGCAGAGGCAAAGCCGTACATCAACACTGTCCAGAACCTTCACCCCCTTCTCTGGCTCTGTCTCATCTGAGATGGACAGTAGCACAGTGGAATCGTGGTTTGTGGTCCTGCAGCCAAAAAAAGGCAACGAAGGCCCTGTACAGTTACGCAGATGACGAAATGTATAATGGATATATGGGGGGGAAATTCTACTGGCTAAACTTAACCAAGTGGTGTCTTCACTTTATATATATATATATATATATATATATATATATATATATATATATATATATATATATATATATATAATTATAATATTAAAAATATATATTTATATTATATAAAAATTTATTATTTAATTATATTTAATTCACAAAGTAAAACATCAAATATTGTGTTTTTCTATATTGTTCAGGGTGAATAGATTAGCATTCAAATCTGAGAAAAGAAATCTGTATCGTCTGGATATGTTCAGTTAGTGGTTACTTCTAAATGTAAGGTCATAGTTTTTTTAATTTTGATTTGAGACACAGCCCATGATAACGATGGTGTTTTCGAGAGACCTAACCAAGCTTGTCCGTCTGTCCATCTTCACGCTGCTGCTGCATGATGGATGTTTTCAGACGTGTGCTAGACAGGGACGGTTATCACTTATACAAAAGGTGCCCAGACTTATACGTGAACAGTGCTGCTGTCACATGTCATGAATCAACCTGTTCTAATGGGTAATAGCAAAGTACACATTTTCAGGCTGTTTTCATGGTATAATTGCAGAAACAAAAATTCTTCAAAAAAGTGCTGATCATGTAACATGTTTTTCTTATCTTGTCTATGTTATGTCTCATGAGAGCTTCAGTAATTATATTTGTTGCCAGCATGATTTACTATTCAATATGTTTTTGGTGTTGGGAGTAAAATAGGCCACACCTGTGTTGATGGTGAGGCAGTCTGAGACATAGGAGCCCTGGTCTATATAACATTTCCTGTTTCTAACCAAATTCGGCAAACATTAATATTCAAAATCCTTCCCTAACTGCCAACACCGTTTGTGTTTGGTTTATTGTAGCGAAGCTGCTTGCAAATATTAGCTGTAATCCAATTTTCTTCTATATGGCTGTCTTGTGAATATTTCTAATCCTATATTTATCAATATTGGGAGTTAGGATATCTGTTAGAATCCATAATCCTGACCAGTTGAGGCAATTTCATGTGAACAGCCAGCAAAGCACCATCTGTGATGGTGTGATAAATCCATTTTTGCATGCTTATGGCCACAATTCTTCAGCAGCTGTGTGTACATTTGATTATTTAAGCAGATTGTGGTCATTCTTTCAGGCTTTGTGTCATGTTACTTTTGATGCCAAAACTGACAGACGGTTATAATGAAGATGTAAGGTCTGACAACCCCGTTGTGGTTTGTTAAATTGTTCGCTTACAATAGAAAAAGATTTCCCTTAATATTGAGAAAACATAAAACATATTGAAAAGTACTATTCCATTGTTGTTACCCGTGAAAGAACAATCTGTAACTCCTTACGCTGTATTTAATCCCTGGTCTTGGTCTTCAGGGAAGTGTAGCATGGCTACACTTACTGTGATATATATTTATTTATTTTAGTGGAAAGCTGGTTAAATTGTAGGTCCACTTGTGGATGAAAGGTTCAGCATTTGTGGGAGTTTGCTTAACGGTAGTTGAATACTCTGATTTGAAGTCATGTGTCTAGATTCCACATTTTGGAACACACATGGTTGATTGGGCCACGTTTACATTTCCATCCGACAAGGAAAGATGGGTTTCTGTTGTATTCAAAAATGTCATGGGCAATACTATCTAATTGTGAAATTGTCCAAATCAGTAAGGATTTATTGTTCAGCAATAATCTTGTAATAATAATTATTTACTAAATTTGTGCATCTGCAGCCAACACTATTTATGATGGCGACAAAGAGTCTGAAGGTGAGGAGGAAGGTCTGAACACTGAGGATTCACGAAAGGTGAGCCCTGGATTTCTCAGGAGACTATCTAATGTAATTACTGATTAAAAATCTTGGCTGAAATCCAAAAGGCAACAGTTGGCATTCTTTCCAAAGCAAAACTACGCCAGGCTTATCAAAGCTTTTAGATTTCATTCTAGATCAAATGGACATCACCGCTGTAAAATGTTCACATGCATGTGGAACAGATTGGATGAAAACTTGGATATTACTCTGATATTACGGAATTGTTTGTTTCTAAAGAGAATTAAATGTCATGATAGTAACAAGTATGCCTATTTTGTATTGGTATATAGTGTATTTAATTTTTTTCTCTCTCCTTTTAACAGGAAATAATGGTTGGATCTCAGTATCAAGCTGAAATTCCCTCCCTTACCTCTTATAATGAACATGAGAAGGGTAAGTTGACGAGTTTAATGAAAATCCTCAATCGTGAACGGTTTGACAGATTCGAGTAGTGGTGTCATGAGGTTGTGCTATAAAAGGTGGAGCGGTCCATAAAACCAGAGTTTCGGTTAAAAACGAGCGACCCTTGTGGAGTCGTCATGTGGTTATGATTTAAAAATACGAAGTTCAGACGATATTGAGTTTTCCTGACACTTTTAACACAATTTTTGTTAAATCTCCAGTTTATGAGAATGAAGATCAGTTACTGTGGCAGCCCGACGTACTACCGGAGTCAAAAGTGAAAGACTTTTTGCACGAAGCCACCTTTTCGTGTGCTGGTGCCGCTATACGTGATCGAAAAGGTCTCGTTAAAGACAACGAGCAGGTAAGCTTTACAGTTTTACTTTAGAGGATGAATACGCATCAAGTTGTTCATCCAAGGAATCAACCGGGCTGAGCTTCTCTGATGAAAAACAGTAGACGTCTTCACTGGTGAAAACATAAAAAAATTAATCATTGTCATTATTTCCTGCAGGCTTTGTACGAGCTTTTAAGATCCAACTACAATGTCCATGAAGCTCTTGAAAGGTATCGCAGCAAAGAAAAGTCCTCAAAGGGTACGTTGGCTTGCGTACTGTTAAATATCACACTGTGTGTGTGGTACAGGGGCAAATACAGAACTAATGCACATGTGCTTTCAGATGAAACGCTCCCGTGGACTGAAGAAGAATGCAGAAACTTTGAACACGCGCTTCTTTTGTATGAGAAGAATTTCCACCTCATTCAGAAACACAAAGTAAGACAGACCTACGCTACTGGGGTGTTAAACAATGGGCTTCATTTACCAAGCTCTATACGAACTTATTTCCACAAGAACTGTGGTATTTATTTTGTAAGATCCAGTGTGTAGTTAAATACCCCGAGAGCTCCTGAGTTTGTGTGAAAGAAGACTCCCTAACATGAACCTTATACATGGAGTACATTCTCGAGTGTAAATAACAAAAATGTCACTTGATCACAGGAAATTGTTGTGGAGTCTAGTCATTTAATGGTAATGACGTGAAAGAAAGCAGTCCATAACAAATCCATAATAAATGAAGAAGAGCATTGGTAGCTGAATTGCTGTAATTACTGGGAGATTTTAGTCATTTTCTTGCCTGTTGTCATTTTGCCATTTTCAGCTTTGTCTGGAATTTTCTGGAGTTTTGAGGGATGCATTAAATGTAGTTCCTCTGCTGTGAACAAGTTTGGTAATTTACAGGTGATTTAACAGGCCATTTATCAACTAAAATGTAATTTGGTAGGAAATTGTAGTTTAGTTTGGCCTATGAGAACATTTACACATGATCTTGCTCAGTAGAGTTGCTGCAAACACACGATTAGGGCAATTCCATAAAATGGGAACCTTACTCAGGAGGATTTGTATTGTAAGCACAAGAGACACGGGGCTTTTTAAATTGTCCATCGATGTCTATATTAACTACTCTGGGCGATTGAATTTGTCACGGTCTTAATATCAGTTATCTATGAAAATACTTTGGTCAGTCCTACAGAGTGGCGTCTCTAACCAGCCGCATTGCTTCACTGTGATGTTTGTATAAATGCCAAGATTTATTGACGTTAAATTTGGGCAGGTAACGTGTCCTGTTTCAATTCAATACGAATGCAATACAAGTCCCCAACACTGGAACTGCCCTTTACTGGTATTTTTAATTGGTTTTGTCAAGGTACACACGAGGACTGTGGCAGAATGTGTTGCGTTTTACTACATGTGGAAAAAGTCCGAACGCTTCGACTTCTTCGTCCAACAAAACCGGTTTGGAAAAAAGAAGTTCAGCAGCTATCCTGGTGTAACGTGAGTCTCTCATGTTCATTCTGACTTGAAACCAAGGAAGAAATTTTTATACACACACACACATACTGGTACTATTTTAGCATCTTCAAAGTAGACACACTTTTTACCTAGAATTTTCAGAAATATATTCTTGGCGTTTTCTCAACCGATTTCTTGAGGAATTTCCCTGAGATGATTTTAAACAGTATTAAATGAGTTCACACCGACACTGCACACTTATCTCCTGCTTTTCAGAATATTTCACTCGTCCGTTTAAAAAATGTATAAATATTGTAAAAAAAAAAATTTGTTTTCTGAAATGAATGTTGGCACAATTATATTTTTGTCTACATTGATTTCACATATTTAATCACACACCTTCAGATCAAGAGATTTTTAAGATACTGAGAAACATTTCAGTCGAGTGTCCACAAACTTTTGACTGGTACTGTGCATAACTTCTGGACATTTTTCTTGCATCATCTTGTGGTGTGTTAAAATTCGTGCTGATGTGTTCTGACTCGTGGTCCTGCAGGGATCTGATGGACCGGCTGGTGGATGAAGCCGAGGGTCTGGTGGACAGCTCAGGCTCTGTCTGCTCCAGCAGCAGCGGCAGGATAGAGGCCTCTGCTGACCAGCAGCTCAATCTCCTCAACTCCATCACCGCCAGCGACCTCTCAGGTGAGTTCATGCCACCACTGAGTCACAGACCAGGTGCTGCATGTGCACCCCGACCCTGTTTCATCACAAATCATCGCAAAGAGTTTGCACACTGCTTTTAAACCTAAACCTTTTTAAATTAAGTTGGTTAATGTTGAGATCATAATCATTCGTCCAATTTAGGAACTGTGTTTTAATACTCTTTATCGTTTTATTGTTGAAAAGCAACACACAAGCTTTCCTTTCATGTTGTCTGTTATGAGCAGTTGATACAAGATCAACTTAATAAAATCAGAACATTTTTCATCCTTTCATTTGCTGTTAGTTTTTGCTACACTTACGTATCTCTTTGTGCTCTTTTGTTAAAAATGAGCAAGCCTTCCCGTGATTAACTGGATAAACACAACAAACATCTCGCAACTTCATCTGTGGAGTTTGTGTGTCTCAGACGTTTTTAATGGAATTGTTGGTGTCGGGATGTGAGAGAAATTACTGTTGCTTCTCGTGACATTATTTTAAGAGGACTACGGCTTTATTTATTTATTTATTTATTTAAAATATGGGTTTAGCCAAAAGGAAGACTGAACTACATCGACTTGAATTGTACACACACACGTTCTTTAGACAAGAGTGTATATATAATGTAACTAAGTTGAAAAATATCCTGTAGCCATGTTCAAGTATCCTTTTAACAAAAATACAAATTTTTGAATGTCTGGTTGTAAGTCAAGGTGGGCTTTAAGATGTAATTAATCATCCGATTGGTTAACCTCCCATGAGAGAGATTGAGACTTGACCTAGATCATGTGATCATCTCTATCCTACAGCGTTAACCAGCAGCGTGGCGTCAGTGTGCAACCCGAGCGACGTGGGCTGCCTGGACTCGTATAGCTTCTCTCCACTCGATGGCCTCCACCGCGCTTCCCTGAGCCACAGCGAGCCGCTCGGCTTCTCCGGCAGCAGTGACGGAGACTGCCTCAACCTCCTGGATGCTGGCTTCTACCATTCGGAGCTGGGGCAGCTGAACGTGTGTGGTGAGGATTGTGAGAGGCCTCCAACTAAGAGGCTCAAGATGGGCCTGTCCGAGCCGTTCCTCAACGAGCGCAGCATGGCCGTGGACTTCACCAGCACCAAAATGGCCGTCTCCGTTACTGACTTCAGTGATTCAGGCAGCTACATAGCGAGCCACACGCTACATCAGCACACGGCGCTGCAGTCTGAGTGAAAACAAAACGCCTCACACCACTTCACACTCGGACCATGTACATAGCTGCTCACTTCTTCAAATTCTATTCCTTTTGGTTTTTTTTTTTTTTTTTTTCCCCCAAAAACATTTATTTTTTTTTTTAAGAGTGTGTGTGTGTGTGTGTGTGTGTGTGTGTGTGTGTGTGTGTGTACAGAATCCTTTTTTTACTATGACATCAGTGATGTCTTATTGTACAGACCTTAATCTTGAGTTCTCAAGAGTTAATAACAGCCATTTATTTTCAGTCCGTAATATTTTGGAACGTGTCCTGTCCGAATACTGTGGTGGGGTGAAAAGGTCAACTTTCTTCACGATCAGTAGAGTTCTCACAACAAAATGCGGAAACCCTTTTTTCACGTGTCCTGCAGCTTAACAACGATCTCCGCTGTGGCGCATCTTAATACCCGAGATCTGCTGAGCGGGACCCACACCCTGCATCACGTAGCGTTTACGTGCGGACACTGAAACGTTTGAAAAGGGTTTTATTTGGTGCAAAAAAAAAATTTGGGGGGGTGGGCGGGGCAGGGGTGTTGTGGAGCCACTGTGCCTCTTGAAGGAGCACTTCTCTGAGCTGCAGCTACCTGCGAATGTTCATCTTTATTATTGATGTGCGTTCTGGTGGCCCTGCGATTAATGCTTCAGACTCTGTTTTGAGAAATCCATGTTACAGTTCCTTCAACTGCTCCTTTATTTTTATTTTATATCCTGTCACTTGATTTATTATAACTGTAATATTTATACGTTTTTTTTTTATCAATGATCAGTAATTATCATCGTTTTCTCCCACCATATTGGAGTACTTTATTTTTTGAGATTTTTTCATCAGACAGACAATAGGAAAACTGCTCTACAGTTTGTGATACGTTTTTCTTTCAACGTTTGTTTTGCGTTCTTGTTCGTAGTGGTTGATCATTTTCGGGGGGGTTGAGGGGTATTTATTTGCTCTGAGCACCATCGGACTGCACATTGTTCACTAAACCTGACGGCAAACTTTAGCTGTACTCTTTCTGAATTTGTGAAATTTGCTGGCACATGTCCTTTTCTGTGTTTCTACGTATTCTGTCCCGTTCTGTTGCCTTGAGTGACTGCGTATTTTGAAGTAGAACTGTTTGCATGGGAATCTTTAGCAAGCTTGCGCTAAGTAGTTGCAGGCGTTATTTGGGATGTTTGTTGTTTTGTTTGTTTGGATTAGCTCATCCCTGTATTCAATTATGTATATATTTATATTATCGTGTGTGTGTGTGGGCCCCGGGTTCTCATGGTCACTGCCAGGATGTTCCCCCTCTATAAAGAAGTGGAAGGTCATACTGCTATGCTAGATACCTAAACGATCTACAGAGCGATCGCACTAAATTGATCTATGCATTTATTCATTTCAACTCGTACATGGTTGTAGATTATTTGACCAAACGGATAGATTTAAATATTAACTTTGAACCCACATATCGTTAGACCATCTTCCCTCATACTAGAGCTTGTTTTAGCTCTGCCCTTCACATCCTGTACTGACATGAACATGTGTGTGTTTACCTCAACCTTTTTTTTTTATTTTTCCCCACTTTCTCCTCTCTCCACGAATTCCTGCGTACTCTCACACGGCAATAATTTGTAAATATGTACAGATGTGGATGTAAAAAAAACCTTCCCACATTCTCTTCCTCGGCAAACAGACTTCAACTTGAAGAAAAACCTAATTGTGTGTTTTTTTTTTTTTTTTTTTTGTTTTTTTTTGTCTGTAACTTGAGTATTCCACAGAAATGCCTTTACTTGCTTTACCGTTTAGCCGATTTATATATATATATATATATATATATATATATATATATATATAATATAAATTTTTCTGTCAGATTTGCTTTACAAGAGATTTGCTTAAGAAAAAAAAAAAAAGTTATTTATTTATTTATTCACTTACACTGCAAGTAGGTGTAGTGTTTTGAGGATCAGTACACGGTGTGTGCGAAGATCTCGGACCTCAGCGATTCGGCGCCGTGGTCCACGTGCAGGCGGCAGACGACGTGTGCCCTGTCTTCACACCGGAATTAGTGAAGTAGTTGAATGTACAGTATTACTACGTCTTAAGGGTTTACTGAACTCGTCTGAAGAGAGAGAATGTTTTGCTGGTTAAGGCGCGGCCCTATTTTGCAGTTTTGCCTTAACGTTTACTCATTCAGAAACCTTGCATGTTCAATCTACCTGGGGGGGAAAAACACCTGCAGAAACAACGGCCTCTCCAATGATGTTTTCTAGATTAAAAGCGTTTGCTGAAGCTTTTTCACAGATTGAGAAAGCGACTGGAGTGATTTAACATTCATTTCCTGTACTTGAGGCCAGAATTCTCCATTTTGTTTGATTTTCATTAGATACTTGAAGGATGTGCATTGATGCCATTATTTAATACACTTAAAAGGAAAAAAAACAATACTCGAGTCCTGTAGGTTGTGCAATTAATTTCTCCTGTCCCTCCAAGGATTAAGCAGAGCTTTAGGAAGTTGTGTTGAAGTAATTTATTCCTGTCCAAAGTTTGTATGAAAGTACTAAGCTTTTTTTTTCTCTCTTTTTTTCTTTCTTTTTTTTTTGGGTAAATGTAGTGATTGTTGTTTTACTTCCAAGGGCATACAGATTTATTGTAAATGTTGCGACCCTCCTTATCAGAATGTTATGTTTAGTAAATGTTAATTTTTCATACATTGACTGACTGCTGGGGGGAAAACAAGCATTACAGTAAAATAAATTATTTAACACTTATTTTGGTGTAAAAGAATTCTAGTGTTAAATAGACAATCAAACAGCAATTATTCAAAAAGGAAATTTTATCATTCATAATGTTTGTACATAGACATTGTTTCTGTTGGTTATTATTTTGTATTTTATGTTACACTTAAATAACTGGCAAAACAGTTCCAGGAATAAAGTTCTGGAAATATTATGACTAGGTCTTGGCCTTTTATTCAACTTGATGTCCGTGTCATTAGTTGATCGAATTATACAGTCGTACTCTGCTGGTTAAATATTGGGCAAAATACAGAAATAATAATGCTGACCCTATTTAGGTTCTTAAGTCAGTATCTCAAAGGCAGAAACGCGTCTAATTTTAGCAGGCGTGGAGTTAAACACTATCGAACATACTATAAAAACTGAAATGGGCCGATCTCACACCAGGCCACGTTTAGCACTGCAGAGTTTCAGCAATTTTACATTTTCAGGAAAGTCATGTGACTGCAAACACTTTTTAATCTCTAGACCCATTAGGTCACAAGTTGGAGGTTAAGCGAGCCGAGAAAAGTTCTGTTGTAATAATAAATGAGTAAATAAATAAATGATCCTGTTTGTGAACGAATACAAGTAGATTTATATGTGACTATAAAACAAACCAGAACATCAGTGGCCTCTGAACTCTGGACATCTACCTTCCTGAGGACTTTAGCTCCAACTGTAATTGTGACCACCTAATCATTGCTTTAAAAAGTTCTAGATGGACTAAAGCAGGTGAGAGATTTTGGTTGGAGATGAAACCTGCAGGAAGGTCGATCTGAAAGGAGGTCGGTGATCACTGCTCTACAGGGTTTCCCAGAAGTCTCCATACATACGGGACTACATACACCAGCACCAAGCCGGTTCTGCCTTCGTCAGTGGACACTGGTGGACATCCATGTCTCGGTTGGTCTCCAACACTTCCAGTCTTCTTGAATTTGTTAATAGGTTTGACAACGGTGGCAACCTTGGGACAGCTTCCCGATCTAGTCACTGATATCGATGTTTGTTTTTCTTTTGTCAAAGGCTATCTTTTTTTTTTTTTTTTATTTTTATCTTGATTACAGCTTACAGTTCATGGAAATAAAACATCCAGTATCTCAAAATATTAGAACAAAGAATTAATAATACTGAAATGTATGTTAATTTATGCACTAAGTACTTGGTTGGAGATCCTTTTGCAGGAATTACTGCATTGGTGTGGCATGGAGGCAATCAGCCTGAGGCACTGCTGAGGTGTTCTGGAAGCCCAGGTTGCTTTGATAGCAGCCCTCAGCTCATCTGTATTGTCGGGTCTGTCGTTTCTTCCTGTCTCCCTGTAGCACCGTCTCAGGCGTCTTACATTACAGACATTGCAGTTTATTGCTCTGAACACATCTGCAGTCCTCATGCCTCCTGCAGCAGGTCTCTGGCATGTTCACGCAGGTGAGCAGGAACCCTAGACATCTTTCTCCTGGTGTTTTTCACAGTCAGTAGAAAGGTCTCTTTAGTGTCCTAAATTATTGTAATTGTGACCTTAATCACCTTCCGCCTGTAAACTGTTCGTGTCTTACTGACTGCTCCACAGCTGCATGTGCAGTAACTGGTTATGGTTCATTCGGCAAGCACGAAAAACATCGTTTAAACCCTTTCCAATAAAGATCTGTAAAGATTATTTGGATTTTTAAAAAATGATCTTTAAAAGAGTTTCCTGAAAAAGGAGGAAGAAGAAAAAATTGTGTGAACGCAGCCATATTTGGCAATTAAACAGATGTCCTCAATAAACTAGTTCATAACTCTTGGTTGTTTGTGTAAAATATGAGAAACTAATCTGATATACGGTTAAATACCAGTGTATTTGGGTGTGCGTAGAGACACGGACATCCTGGTGAGTGTTTAAACTTTAGGTGTTTCTCTTGCCGAATGACATTTTATGTACAATAAGAAAAAACAGCAGATCAAATTAATAACATGGAAAAAGCTTTACTGTCATTAAAACAAGTTGTGCATGATTATCACATCAAGAATCGTGTACAACAGTGTAGTAATTGGAGAAAAGTTCTTCACCCCTGTTAATCTCTCTTAATGACACGAGGACGACACTGCGCAGGCCTCTGAAAGAGAAACCAGGTCATAATCAGTGGTGATGAACAAGATGGCTGTTTCAGTAGTATTACAATGAAGAACCCTTTCATCAAAACCGCTACGAACTGATTGAAACCGGTCTTGCCTTTGTGTATTAGCTCTGTAATTCACATTAGGAAGATACTGACGAAGTTCTATGGGAAAGTCCTCGGGCACATCAAGCTCCTGATAGCACACGTTGGCAGCCTTCTCTGAGGATCAAAACGAGAACAGGATGGTTTGAATAAAGCGTCTCCAGTGTCTGCTAGCAAGAAAGACATGACAGTAAAAATACAGGTGATATCCTTCAGCTCACTTTAGCAACCAGGACGTGTCTTATTACACATCAGATTATTAAGACCGCTGAAATCATCACATAGTTTAAATCCAGCTAAAACTTGCATTTTTATCTTTTCGCAAGCTTTAATATTTTATTCTGCCAAGCTCTCTCAACTTCTCATCTGTACACTCTGCTCAAACAGATCAGCTTCCGAAGCGTCAACGTTCACGTTAATACCACCATCGACGTCATCATGCTCCTCATCTCGTAGATCGCTAATAAGCTAGGCCGCATAGCTAAGCCGCATAGCTGCATCGCATAGCTGCATCGCATAGCTGCTACATACTTCTGCACTACAAATCAGATCGTTCTCTCTTATGACTAGTGAAACTACCACTTCTTGTGCTCGTCTTGGACTTATACAGCTCAGAGTTTTAAAGAGTCCATCCGTCCAAGTCGAGATTGTCTGTGATGTAGGCTCTCCCTGTCATCTTGGCCATATGTTTTTCTTCTGCCCTGAACTCCATGGTTTTTGGTCTGGCTTTTTTACCATCATGTCCACTATTCTCAGGGCAGATTTAAAGCAGATTTAAAAGGATGTTATTGTTTTCACATCCCTTATAGCAAGACATTCCCTACTGTTACATTGGAAGTCTGCTAAATACACATCTATCTCCCAGTGGATAAAGGACGTGATGTTTTTTCTAAAACTCGAGAAAATACGATATACGATGAATGGATGTACAGATAAGTTTTTTCATAAATGGCATCCCTTTATTGCATACTTTATGGAGTTACAGACACTACCCACTTAAAGGTTGGTGCCTGTTGTTGAATTTTATAATATCTTTATAACCAGCGACAGTTAATGGGGGTAGCCATGATGAGCCGGAGGGGTGGGTTGTGGGTTCAATTTTGTTTTCCTTTGTATAAAAAGAAAAAGATCTGTGAATATTTACTGCTGTTGCTCAATTTGTTTTTATTTTTGGGAAATGGTGTGGAGGACAGAACAGAAAAGGCGATTTAGATAGGCTTAGCAGTTCAACAGAAATGTTCATCAGAAGGTCAGCAAAAATGTTTAATAAAAAGAAACATAGAAATGTTCTGTAGAATTGTAGAAATGTTTAGCAGAAACCCCCCTCTATATCAGTTTGGCTCAGAGATTTGATGTTCTTTTTGAAGCTGGAGAAAATCAAGTACAACATCAGAGGTAGGGGTGACTCATTTTCGGGAAAATGGCAACAATTTATTACTTATTTCAACGATTTACGCACCCTGGAGGTAGATGGAGGAGAGGTACACAGTGAACACTAACCGTCTTACCCTCTTTCTGTTATTTAATTATTTTTTTTTGCATTATTAGTATAATTTTTTTTTATTATTATTTCACTTTATTTTATTTTATTTATTTATTTATTTTCTCTCTCCCCCCTTTATTTTAGTTTTAGCAGTGGTTGTTTTGTGGGGGTTGTTGGGTGGGGTGTTGTGTTATAATGTAAAAAATGCAAATTTCCAATAAAAATTCTATGGCAAAAAAAAAAATATTTAGCAGAAATGCTCAGTAGAAATGTTAACAAAATTGTTTAGAAGAAATGTTTAGCAGAAATGCTCAGTAGAAATGTTCAGTAGAAATGTTCATCAGAAGTTCAGCAGAAATGTTAAATAAAAACGAAACTTTAAAAAAAAAAGAAAAGAAAAAAAAAGAAACTACTTGTCCTGTTTAAAGCAACTCTAACTGTGCTAGTAACCTTTTCAGAAAAAAAAAAAAAAAAAAAAAAAAAAAAAAAAAAAAAAAAAAAAAAAAAAAAAAAAAAAAAAAAAAAATATTGTAGTATTTTAAACATCAATATACTGCAGGTATACTTTATTAGGGTGGAGTTCCCCTTTATTTTTTTAAACACCGTTTAAAATAAAAAAACAAAAAAAATTTTCTTTTTATTTGGTTTTTTAAAAAAAAAAATTTTTACAACACACCTTATATTTATTTTTACAAAAATATTTTTTTAGGGCCCCCACCAAACAACAAATACAATACAGAAGATTACAGTCACCAAATTTCATGCTACAATGACAGGAAACAAACTTTTTAAATAAATTTGAGCATAAAATTGCTTCCTGTCCAGCTTCATTTCACTTTCTTATTTCACTGAACATTCCTGAAGCCACTTGCCATTGGAACAGTTGTTGACATACTGTCCCACCGCCAGAGGGTTTTCTGGACGGGGCGTCAACCACGAGCTGTCACTCAAACGAAACGGGCCGAGTCGGTCCCGTCCACTGCATGACCTACAGTACCAAAAGACTGCCATAGACTCACAATGGTAGAAGTTCAACATTCATAAGACTGCAATGGTTAAACAATTTATTTCAACTTCTGTATTTTATTATCTAGGCCATGTAAATGGAGTTTAGACTTACTGAAACACAAGCTTGGAGAGTCCTTTATCATTGCCATCGATCAAAACGCCGTCAATGCATCGAAATACAAATGGGTTTCGAATGGACTGGAAGAGAATTGGCTCGTCAGCCTGATAGATGGTCCCTGTGGAAACGGAATCAATTATTCTTAACATTAGACTGCAAAGTTCATGCACCGTGGGCTTCAATAAATATCAGTAAATACAAAACATCCACTATTTACAATCCATCTCAGGCAGAAAAAAAGAAGAACAATTTCTAAAGCTCGAAAAAAGAAAAAAAAAGTCAGCATGAGTACAATGATAAGTATTAAATACATTTCAGACTTCTTCATGGTGTTATGTGGAAGGTGATTATTTATTTATACACACTGTACATGTGATAAGGCCTAATTTCATGTACAATATATATTCATGTGGCATGGCATATTGTGTACACATGCCAACATCTATTAAATGTAATGACGTGACATGTAAAGACATAAAGCGTACACTGGGGTCACGAAATAGCTGGTCAATCGATCACCAAAACTGATGTGATCCAATCCCTGGAAATTATATCCATCCATCTTCTACCGCTTATCCTTTTCTGGGTCACGGGGAACCTGGAGCCTATCACAGGAAGCATCGGGCACAAGGCAGGGTACACCCTGGAAAGGGTGCCAGTCCATCGCAGGGCACAAGGAAATTATATATATGATTTATTTGAAGTCAGAAAGGCCAGGATTCTCAAAATTTTCATAAAAGTCTGATTTCATTTACCCACTTTGAATGATTTTGAGACTGGAGAGGTCATTATAAGTTGCATTTTCAGTTGAATTTGGGGAAACCATTAAAGCGTTCACTGTGTCGAACTATTTCAATCGTTTTTGTTTGATTTGTTCATCGCGAACAGCTGAAAGTCTGTACATTCTGACATTAAACCTGATTTGCAGGGGGGCAAATCATTTTGATTGCAAATGTACAAAACGTCTCATTGTAAAATGACGGTCTTAAGTGTGTTCTCTGCTGTCTAATACTGTAGGGATTAAATCATAATGACCCGTGAGCTAGATATGAACTCTAAATGAAAAACCCCTGAGAAATGTGATGGAAGGTCAGACTTGGTGTGGAGTTTTGGTGGGCAGTGTTTGTGTTTGTACTTGACCTGACATCTGAGGTACCTGGATACATGGCTACAGGGACACCTTTGGGCACCTGTCCCTGGGTAATGAACACCCCAATGCCTGCATCCTGCAACGAGCTGGGCATTTTCTCCACACAGAACCCCAGGGTGTGCAGCATAAGCTCCTGAGGCGCCCCCTCCGGTCTGTGCACTGCGGCATTGTGGGTAATGTAGTAATCGCGGCGAGAGGACGCTGGTAGAAGGCGGAGCTGTTCGGGTTGATTGCCCGCGTCATTTCTAAACAACTCGGTAAAAAGGCTCACGAGGGACGCGAGGACCTGACCGTCGTCCATCCGCTTGTCTTCGGACCGGTGTTTGACTTGGCGGAGGGTTCTACACAACACAATAAACAGCGATTACATCTCAAACCCAACAGCGAATCAAATCACTGTCCAGTTTATTTATCAGTACACAAGTTAAATAATGAAAAATTATTCAAATTAAATAATACCTCTCATTTTTCCTAAGATTTAAAGCGATCCAGGGAACGAATCTGTGTCTGTAGGATTTCCAGCTCTCCTCTAGAACTTTCAGTAAATTCTTCCTCATTCTACGCCACTGTGAATTGGAAACGCGCTCAGTAGAGCCGCTATCGCCACCTAGCTACGAAGAGAGCGCTGCGCTGCGCTGTTTGCACACGCGTACGCGCTTCTTCTTCGTTTTTTCAGGCGGACTACAAATCAACGTTAGAGGTGCATGCCGCCACCTACTCTACCGGAGTGTGTAACAATGACTTTATGGAAAAGCTATGTTCTATATATTAAACCTGTCTCGTTTTAAGTATTTAAATAAAGCCCTTTGGACTTGTAGTTGTTTGTCTCCTGCCTCTAACAGACATTTGATGCCCCCCCCACGTTTACTGAGAACTCTGATTATACCAAAACTATTGTTTAATTAATGGGCAGTGGTGGCTCAGTGGTTAAAGGCTCTTGGTTGCTGGTCAAGAGTTCAAGCCTCAGCATTGTCAAGCTAGCCCACAGTTGTATAAATGAGATAAATGTAAGTCACTCTGGATAAGGGCATCTGCCAAATGCCGTAAATGTAAATCTTACAAATCACACCAGGTTACACCACAGGTTCCTAACTCTGGTCCTTTGCATATTCTCCCTGTGCTTTTGGGGTTTCTTTTGAGTACTCCAGTTTCCTCCCCAGTCCAAAGTTCATCTGGTGTCTCCAAGTTGTCCAGAATGTGTGTGCGATTGTGCCATGTGATGTGCTGGCACCCTGTCCAGGGTGTACCCCGCCTTGTGCCAGATGCTCCCTGGGATAGGCTCCAGGTTCTCCATGACCCTGTGTAGGATAAGTGGTATGGAAAATGGATAGATCTGTAAAATATGCTCTTAAACTATAGTAATAAAAATATCAGTGCTCATTGCAGTTGTAGCTTCCACTCACACTGCGGTTCACTGCATTATCTGAAACTCATGCATTCTAAGATGGTTTTCTGCTCACCATAAATTTAAAGAGTGGTCATTTGAGTTACACGTCCAATGAGCGTGGCCTCTGACCTCCCTCACCAACAAGTTGTTTCCATCCACAGAACGGTCACTCACTGGGTGTTTGTTTTCTTTGCACCATTCTGTGTAAGTTGTGTGTGCAAATCCCAGGAGGTCAGCAGTTTCTAAAATACTCAAACCAAGCCATCTGCCACAGCACAGTCACTGAGATCACATTTTCCCTCATTCTGACATTTGATGTGAACATTACCTGAAGCTCCTGACCTATATGTGCATGATTTGATTCATTGTGCTTCTGCCATAAGATTGGCTGATAAAATAACTGCATGAATGTGCAGGTGGACAGGTGTTCCTAATCTTTATTACTATGGAACAGTGTATAGTATCCCCTCCAACCCTTTCTATATAAAAGTCTTTCTCTTGAGACTGTCTTGACAAAAAAATATAAATGTTTAATCCTAAAAACACCAAAAGACTACATTTTTGTTTTTTTTCCAAATATGCATATAAATGTCTGCATAAAAAAAAACCTGCCCAGGATTGTAATATCTATTGTTTTTTTTGTTGTTGTTTATTACCTGTAGTATTTAACCTTTGAATTTTTGTTCACCAATGTATAAAAGACCTTATAATTATGAAATTTCATAAAATCTCTCAGGTAAGACTGTAAAACTGTACCATATTCAGTGTAATGATACTGACACTGTAGAAAGAGTAGCGCAAATCTGATTGGTTCTGTCGTGACGCCACGCCCCCAGCGCGTGACTGTTAATTAAGCATGTTTTTATGTAGTTAAGCTAACGAGTTGATGTTTACCTCAGGTTGGAATCTAGTAGTTTAATTAAAATACTGAGGGATCAATTTGACTTTTCAACAACTTCATATACATACATTATATATTATATATATATATATATATATATATATATATATATATATATATATATCAATCTAAATCATATATCAATCAAAATCATTCTTTTTAGACGCATATTTTATTGTATTTAGATTATTGTCGTTAAAAAGATGTTTTTACAAAAACAAACAAACAAAAAACTACAGTTATGGCTCAGGCTTCCGTCATCAAGGCTGGCCTACAAAAACACGTCACGACCGCAGCACTGCAGTTTAACTAACGGCCCCGACCACGTGTAACTGACAGCGCTCTCGGCCAATGGAAATAGCCTTTGGACACGCCCATTCCCGACCTGCAGAGAGCGCTGTCTCAGAGACATGGAGATGAGGTTTGATGAATCTGTGAATCTCGGTGTTATTTAGGATCCAGGGTACAGGTCCTCCCCCATACGGGCTCGTGCAGCTTGTAACGGCGACGGTTTTCCGGCGAGTGACGTAATCGATTTGGCCCGCAAATATAGGGCTGCACGCGAGCTCATTATCACAAGCATCGATCAGGATGGCCGGAGCGAGAGCGAGCGGAGGCTGTCAGAAAATCCGCGGCGCACAGCTGCTCGAACTGCTCGAGTCCAAGCACGACGTTCTGTTCGACTGCGACGGTGTGATCTGGAACGGAGAGACGGCGGTGGCGGGGGCTCCCGAGGCGGTGCGCGCGCTGAAGCAGCGCGGGAAGCGGGTGTTCTTCGTCACGAACAACTGCACCAGGCCGAGGCAGAGCTACGTGCAGAAGTTCGCGCGGCTCGGATTCGCCGACGTGAACGAGCAGGAGATCTTCAGCTCGGCGTATTGCTCGGCCGCGTACCTGCGCGACGTTGCTACTCTCACCGGCAAGGTGTTTGCCATCGGCTGCCCCGGCGTGCACACCGAGCTGCGGGATGCCGGGATCGCCGTGGTCGAGGAGGAAGAGGACGGACCGGACGTCAACATTTCCAACTGCGCACTGGACCCGGACGTGCGCGCCGTGCTCGTGGGCTACGACGAGAAATTCAGCTTTATGAAGTTGGCCAAAGCCTGCTGCTACTTGCGGGACTCCGAGTGTTTGTTTCTGGCCACTGATCCCGACCCCTGGCACCCGCTTCGTGGAGGAAGAATCACACCAGGTAACAAGCGCTCCTGATGGAGCCCGTTATCATCAGGTGCACCTGCTCCAGAACCAGTCCTGACATTTACTCCATTAAAAGCCCATAGAAATGGAAAGCGCTTTAGTAGTACAAGAATGTGCGTCTCTCATGAACATTTAACCCTTATTTACACAAGCCTTAAGCGGCCACGCATTATTGTTTTTTTTTCTCGTGATCTCAACTGAATTTTTCTATGTACTCGAACTCAATGAGTTTTTTTTTTGTTTGTTTTTATTGATTTTTGGTTAAATGTCTGAAATAAGGTTAGGGTTAGAGTTAACACTAGATCTGGATATGTTCACGTTTTATTCCACGACATAAAAAACCTCATTAATAACCCACTCGTGATTTTGTTTAGCTTTTACGTGTCCTGAAAAAGACTGTTGCTAACAAGTAAGTGTTTGGTACCGCGGAGGTTGTCGCGGACATTAAACGTCATCAGAACAGGAAAACTCCTGTACGGCAGCCTCGGGGTGTTTATACTCTCACTCTTGCAGACTATTCCAACTCAAACTCCACAATTTGATAGATTTACCAATTTATAGTATTTTCCAATTGTAGTTTTAAAATAAATAAAATAAAGATTGAAAGAGTTGTCGGAAGCGTAGTGATGGTGACGTTGAAGTGTTGCGACAGTGGTGTAGTTTCGTTTATAGCCTTAATATTACCTTTTTACTTCTTGCGATTGTATCTAGGCTTCAAAATTCATACGTTGTGTTCTTATATATTAGGGTATTTTTTTTTTTAGAAACACGACACATTTGATGTAAAAGTCTCTGCGTCAGTTGAAATAGTGATTCATGATCATTTTAAAATGACTCTGAATCAGAGTCGATTCGCAAGCACCAACCATCGAACACAAAATTATATTATAAAAAATTTAAATTATTTACCGCGTGTTAATAGGCCGTGTATATACATATTTTTGTCGCATAAAAAACTTTATATTTATTTTTTATATAAAAATAGATTTTTTGCCTGTGTTTGTTTTTCTAGTTGTTAGCTCCATTAGCTTCCAGTCTTATAACTGTTACCTGAGTGTTGCATGTTTAATCAGGAAATGTGGCCAAAACCCTTTTACATTACTAGGATTTGACCATCTACAGACTTTTCCCCACGTAGTAAACACATCTTGTATACTGCTTTAAATAATTCTTAAACACTTTTTCTGACAAGTTTGTTTTCCTGTCAGAAAAGTGGTGTGTGGAAACCTGTAACCCCCCAAAAAAAAAATAGAAACCATCACAGAAGTTATAATCGTTTCTACTAAAAAACCATTACAAACCATCAGCTAACCATTAAAACCATTACCATAATTTGTCCTTAATCAGTCTGTATAGGAGTTGTGCTCTTTATTTATTTATTTATTTTTGTTTTTGTGAGAAACTAATTTAATTGGCAAAATTGCAATTGCACGGTCTTTCACAGTGATGATTGTTGGTGAATGAGACCTTTTAGCTGTACTCATGTTCGACGGACGCGGGTCGAAAGGGCTTTCACAGAATGAGCGCTGTGATGAGGTCAAATGACGCATTTTGGCCAAAATCTGAGGAAATTTAGTAAAATGGCAAGCTCCTCTGAACACTGGAGTTTGCTTGATTTGGTGTTAATTTCTGAGATTGAAAAGTCCTGGAGAGACTGGTTTATGGTGTCCCACATAGACATAACACGCCGCCAATAGAAGGCAATCAATTACCCATAGAGACCCATAGGGACCATTTATAGTTTCCATTAAAACCAATTCCCATTATATCCATTAAAACCATTACAAATTCTATGAGGGTTTCTATAGTAGTGTGTGTTTTTTTTTTTTTTTTTTTTTTTTTATGTATAGATTGAATTAAAATTTAGAGTGGCTCACAAATATAAAATACCAACAGCAGCAAAATGTAACACAGTGAAACTAAATGCAGTTAATTAGAAAGCTCAGAATTTAAATGAGGAATTTGCATATATAAAAAAAATATTAACAAAATCGACAAGCTTTCCCCTTTAACTAACCTGACCCAATATAACATATTTTGAAGGGTTTATCCCTGTTTGGCCTTGTTACAAAAATGCTTTATGATTTAGTATATTATATTTAATTACTTCTTAGAAACATTATAAAATGTACCTTTTCATTATATACCTTTTTTTGTATTCTACATGCTGTGTTGAGTGTCAGGCGCATACAATCTACTTTATACATTGTGCTGTTAATCTTCAGCAGACCTTAGAGCCGAAATGAAAGCCGTAGCTTATGGATAGTTCATGAATGAAGGAGCAAAGCCCAAAGAAAACAGAACATTATCCATGCATGAATGTAGCCAAATGATCATCATTCACATTCGTAAACTTGCAGTATTTATTCTCTTGTGCAGTGTGTATTGAATAAGTCCCTGTTGTCCATTATGTTACATCCATATGCACTAGCACAATCTACAGTTATGGTGTGTATTATTGTGATGAATATCGGCTCTGGAAGGTAGTTAGGACACCCAACAGCAACAAACGGGCTCTTTGAATAAATGTCATTCTGTAGTTGAGGCACATTAATGAAAACACTGACTCTGTTTCTAACCTCTACAGGTTCTGGGAGTCTCACTGCAGCTTTGGAGACCGCCAGCAGCAGGAAGGCCATGGTAATCGGCAAACCGAGTCGTTTCATGTTCGAGTGTATATCCAGCCAGTTCGATTTAGACCCAGAGAGCTCTTTGATGGTAGGCGACCGCTTAGAGACTGATATCGTCTTTGGCGTTAACTGTGGCCTTTCTACAGTGCTCACACTGACGGGCGTCTCGACCTTCGAGCAAGCGCAGGTATACAAGGACAGCGACGAGGCAGAGAAGAAGGACTTTGTGCCCGATTATGTGGTGGAGAGCATCGCAGATTTCATGGAGGCTTTGGAGGAGTAGGGAAATGAAGGACAGGGCAGTTATGAACACTGTAATAAACCCCAGAGCGCACAGCTTTTGCCTGGTACCCAAAACAGTCATTACTGTATGTCCAACACTGTTGTTCATGGTGCACAATTATACGTACGTGATCTCATGGTTGGAGTTCTCTGTTTATCATTAAACACATGATACGTCCATGTCATCAGATACAGTAAAGTACTTGAATGATTAATGAGCAGATTTTGAAAGGAGTCGCTTAGCCAAACAAAAAGGTGCCATTTTTCCTTATCCCAGATGTTGTCGATCATGTTTAATGTACCTGATTTTGCTTCTTTATTTTGTGAGGGGAAAATTTAACTAACAAGTAAGGGAAGCTTGGCTGTAGCTGGGGCTTGTGTTAATAGCTGCTTGTACGGGGGTGCTTGAAAGTAGAATTTTCTATATTTCTGCATGAATATTATACTTAATATGTTCACCTCTGCGGTCATTATCTGGTGTGATCCTCTTGTGCAGCAATAACTGCAGATAAATGTTTGGGGTAACTGTTGGTCTGGGATGTTGGTGGGTTTCCTCACATGAACTGCTTGCTTCAGGTTCTTCCACAATATTCCTGTTGTATTAAGGTCAGGACTTTGACTTGGACGTTCTAAACATTAACTTTATTCTTCTTTAACCATTCTTCTGCTTAGGCTCGTTGTCTTGCTGCATGACCCACTTTCTCTTGAGATTTACATCACGGACAGATGTCCTGATATTTTCCATTAGAGTGCGCTGGTATAATTCAGAACTCCTTGTTCTATAAATGATTGTAAGCTGTCCTAACCCATATGCAGCAAAGCAGGACCAAACCATGATGCTACCACCACCATGTCCTCAGAGATCTCCTTTGTTCCTGCCATGATGCACTTCAACTTGTGAAGATCAGACTTTGGTAGATCCCTGTTCTTTAAATAAAACAGGGTGCTCACTTGCACCTGTTTGAAAACACCTGAATCTTAATTTAACCTTCAAATAAACTGTTAATCCTAGACGTTCACATAATTTTGCCTCTCACAGATCTGTAATAATGTATAATTTTCCTCAATATGTAAATTACCAAGTATAATATTTTTGTCTCGTTTGTTTAACTGGGTTCTTGTTTACTTTTTGTACTTGTGTGAAATCTGATGTTGTTTTAGGACATATTTATGCAGGAATATAGCAAATTCTAAAGGGTTCACAAACCTTCAAACACCACTGTATCCCTATAGATCTTTTCAGTTCTATGCGTATTCAAGTAGAGGAAGTGGTTATGTAGAAATGAGGTGTGTCGGATTGGACTGGAAAACCTCACCAGTTGACTACACAACTTCATGAAATTACATTCAAATGGTATTATATCAAATCAAATATGAATCTGAAAAGCAAAAGGCTGTTTCAGACCTGCCTGAAGATCACTAATGAGAAGAATAAAAGGAAGGGCAAAAAGATTCCTAACTTGAGAGTTTAAAGGGGGTGGAGCTTCCAGTGGGTAACGGTTAATATTAGTGAGTTCAAAACGACTACACAATTGAATATGAATCATTTCAAATTCATATGCTGATTGACTCATCTGTGTTTACGGGGCAGGAAAAAGACGTTGAAGATTGGCAGGTCTGTTATTTGTTTCTGGATCAATGAGAATGAAAATGCTTCGACTTTTGAGACATGATCTGGCAACCTTTTGTTGGATATACATGCACTTTTAATTATGATTCAGTGGAGTGGTGAGTGTTGCAGTGCAATGAAAAAGCAAACACTACAGTGTCTGTGGACTGTGTTAAAAGGGTAAATTTACGAGTTTCTCCACTATACTGCACTTCTGTTAGTTCTGTACGTTAGTAGGAAACCAACTACCTCACATGACATGTTTTGACATGTTTTCACCCCGCACCCATCATTGCTTATTTAGCATCGTGCAACTTTCTTGTAAGGAATATTGAGCCAAACGATGACTTATTAAAATTGTATGTGCATACCGTGTTATAAACTAATCAGAAGTCCACATAAAAAATTTAATAAAATACGTCAACTGGCACCCTACCTGAGAAAAACTTTGTGATTAGATAGAAATTGATTCTGCTGTTGATTTTGTAGAATTTATTTTATTTCTTTAAGATGAGCGGGTTGATCGGCTTCATCTGGGTGTGTGGAAATGTTTTACTTTCATCTAAACTATTCCTTTCAGTGTTTTAGGGACATTCTGCAGGTGGTCACGCAACACCGCATCATCCCAGCTGTAATTATTAGAAAGCATGGCAAACGTAATCCCATTAATGAAGAAGCTCTTTGTGGCCATGAAGAAAGGCATGCCATACACGCACAAAGAAAACGAAATGTATCTCTGACAATAAATTATTGTGTTAGACGTTCAGAACTGGAATTTTCCGGTAAAACCTCCTGCCCAGCAACAGATGCTCTTTTGAAATTGTTATTTAATTGTATAATAAAACCTATTGAAGTGTAATTTCTAGTGAATGTACTGTATTCAGACTGTTCTATCATTTATTTATTTATTTGTTTGTTTGTTTCTGCATGTGTGTAGGGAATTAATTTATACCATAGCACCATGAAAGTCTCTGTTCTGATCGGTCAGAAGGTGTCGATTCATATAATTTTCTATAACGACAGCTCTGAAAGTAATTCCAGCTGCAAGCTTCCTATAGTAACAACTTATCCAGTGATTTGTATTGTTGATGCACCGTATAATCGATTTTTACGATTGTTCATCAGGTGACGTTTTCTGAAGGGAGATGCTTGATTTAGCATTTTTGTAAGGAGTCTCCAGTGTCAGTGCTTTTGTAATGAGAAGAAGTAAGGCTGTAATTTTCAGTTTTCTGCCATGGGAAAGGACTTTGCAATTTGTCAGTGTGTACAGGATTTAGTTGAGTTGATCATTTAAAAAATGTTATTTTTTTTAGATTTGTTGCTTAACTGCAAGAGATCCTGTTGACAGAACGACAGTTTATAGCTGCTATAGTGTAAGTAATGACAGGAACACCTAATTTGTTTTGATAAGTATGATGTGTTGTTGACTAATACATAAAAATTGTATGATTGATCGGTAAATTGCTGTGGTGAAATAGGAAGAAAATACTTCAGGATGTGCTTTTATTGGAATATAACCAGCTTCGGGATGGTGGTCACGTCATCACGTCGTCCGGTGTTTTGTTCCTTACATAACATGGTGCAGCGTCTCCCTAGATTTCCCTAGCGTCTCCATACATTTCACCTAAGTGACCATCAGTTTAATTTCTAACTCAACTGGTTAACTTGCATCCCAGGTTCTATCTAGTGCTCAGTACATGTTCTGTTGTCTATATGGGCTCTGTAATGGTAGCAACTGTGTGTTTGTGTTGCCATATTGCGCCAGTTTAATGAACATGAAGTCAATGCGGTCTGTAACATGTAGCTGAAGTTTATATTGTGATCTCTTTTCTAGCAGCTCTTCCTGTGTGGTGCAGTACGGGTCATCCCGAATGATGTTATCTCTAAAATTAATTCTAGTAAGAACTTTCTGAAGCTGCCATTTGGGATTTACCAAATTATTAGTGCAAGTTAAGTGTTAGTGTAAAAATGTTTTTTTTCTGTAAATAAATTAATTAATAAATAAATGAACCTAGATATTAGCTTGGAAGCTTAATGAGAATTTTTTTGTTGTTACCTTGCACAAAATACCGTCAAATTTATTTAAAAAAATTATATAATTTCACACAATGTTCTTGGTTTATCTCGATTATTTTATCCAGTCTGATGAAGTGTTTTTAATTTCCTGAGAACCTATGTCATAAACCTACTGAACGTTTAGATTTTTGCATCAGTAATGAGTGGATGAAGTGGTAATGCAAGTGTAATTGGAACAACTCAAATACCTGTATTACTGTTTATTATAATAATCAGTGGTTAGTGTTCAGTTCTAAACTGGACTTGTGTGACTAATCTAGAGCTTATGTGACTGTGTCCATATGTCTTTAGCTAGACCGGACATTCTGTACCTGATGATTTATTTAGTGCCAAACTCCACTGTGAGAATGACATGTACATGTTGTTAGGCATTTCTGGTAGTAAATTTTCTGTGGTGTAAAATTGAATTTTTAATAAAACATTTCCCTCATTCTGAAATGCTCTTTGTTTCTTTAAGTAGAAATAAATATGAAATGTTATAACAACTATATTAGGAGTTTAGTAAATACTTTATTAGATAAAATGTTTATTTTCTGACAATAGATACATTTTGCTGAGGGTTTGTTTTTTAAAACTGAGAGTAAAGAAAATTCTAATGCTTCACTTTTTTTTATATATATATATAATATATATATATATATATAGAGAGAGAGATAGATAGATAGATAGATAGATAGATAGATAGATAGATAGATAGATAGATATAGATTATCTTGTTATAGTGGACCTGTCAAGCATGTTAAATGGATTCACACATGAATACAAAAAGATTCACTAAAAGGTTTCAGTTTATTTTTGTTCATTTATTATTTTTCAATTCAAAGACAACATATAACCAAGTATAATACAAGATATTTTTTTTCTAAATATGTTTTGTCAATTTAAATTAAATTATATATTCCATTCCATTTAACTTAATGAATATGTTAAAAAACTATTATAATAATTAAATCAAATATAAATAATAGTTTTTTTTATTACCATCAATCAACAGAGAAACACTTTAACATCAGTTTCTGTAAAATGTACAGCAATCCTAGTTTCTTTTTGCGCTTTCCAAAAAAAATTGTACCATAGGACAATCCCAAGATAAATGACTAATGGCATCAGGGGAATTTTTACGAAAACAAAATTAAGGTGCTGTTCCCCAAGTGATTTAACTCTGTAGAAACTAACTTGTATGTAAAGATACAAGATGCAGCTCCCTGTGTGTGCGCAGAGTTTGCATGTTTCCTCCTGGTGCTCCAGTTTCCTCCCCCAGTCAAAAGACATGCATTGTAAATTGAGTTGGCACCTCGTCCATGGTGTCCCCCTTCTTCTGCCCCACCCCCTGGGATAGGCTCCATGTTCCCCGTGACCCTGTGTAGGATACTCGGTACAAAAGATGGATGAATGTTTACCTGAGCCATTGCTGAGCCTTCAGCAACATGTTTCTGCTTCCAGGGCTTGACACTTGGAGTACCAGCAGAGGGCGACACCACAACTAGTTTCACTGAAAGATACTACTGAATAAAGAAGCTTTTCAGTTTAATAAATGACAACGTTACTAGTTACAGGGATGGAAAATACTTCAGTAATTGTGGCATATTTTTAATTAACTGGAGTATAATTGACTTGTTATTTACTTAATTATGTACTTAATTATTCACTTAATTATACCTTTAAATTCTGTTTTTTTTACTCAGTACAAATCTCGACTATCTCTTCTCTTCTCTTCCAGCTAATTATCCGACTAACTCCAGGCCCTGCCTCAGTAAAATGTTTCAATATGCTGGTGTAAACAAACTTAAAATGAGGAGTCTTATTTTTGATCTTTTTAGGAGTCATGAACTCCATCTAATTTAAAGAAAAAAACCATGTTGAGGTAAGTTTGCGAATTTGATAACTGGCTCTTTCTAACTGATTTAACCTGTTCTTTGCTAATACTAGGTTAGACTTGCATCGATTCCAGCAGCTAGCATAGCGTAGCAATTAAATAGAATAAAAATGGTACTTTTCATATGAAAACATAGCATTAATTTAATCAGCTGCTAACGTTTTCTTTTTTCTTTCTTTAAACAAAGAAAAACCTCAAGTATTTAAAAGTAGTTTTTTTGTTGTTGTTGTTTTTTTTACTTTCACGTTATTACATTTTTTGGTGCGCACTTCCACTTTTAATTGAGTTGGAGCCCGACACTTTATCTATACTTTCACTTCAGTACAATTTCTCAGAACTTCGTCCACCCCTGTCGTTACTAAATCGTAGTGCATATATATATATATATATATATATATATATATATATATATATATATATATATATATATATATATATATATATATATATACACACATACATACATACATATATATATATATATATATATATATATATATATATATATATATATATATATATATATATATATACTGTTGTTAAGATATACCAGAGACACGCAGCACTGAGAATATCAAGGAGTCTAGAGAGCAACATAAATTTCTTTTTAAATTACAGTAAATGGTCTCAAAGTGGTTATGGAATTGATTTACATATTTTACATACATATTTTCCTCAGTCTTACATTGACTAAGTGTACACAAGTCATTTGAGGTAATTAAAAAATGTTTTTCAGTTGCCACTATAATATAGTGTAGAATATAGACTGTAAAATTTCTTTAAGTGTATAGCAACATATAAGGATTCAGACCAAGCAGATCATACAAATCACAAGTTATTATTATTATTATGAAGAAATAAACAGAAACAACATAATTAAGACAAAGTTCTGTTTATTGAATATGATTAGTGAATTACATGTCAGTTTTTTTTCTTGAGAAATGATGTAGCTGTAGAAATATGGCATAAACACACGTTTCACTTTTTAAGCTGTTTAAAGATAAACCTCTAACATTTACAGTGCATTAATTCACAAACTTATAACTTTAAAATATATTTCCTGAAATGAAGAAAACTTCGAGGCAAACTTTGAACATTTGATCTTTTTACCGGTTTTGTCTTACACCTTATTTACCTTCAGAAATAACTTTGTGAAAAATGAAGATCATTTTCTATTCGTTTACTATTTTACATTTTAATTTGATAACAAAAACTTTTAAATTATTATTTTAGTTATAAATGCATTTGAAACCATTCATTATAAACCTTTCTCAGGGATCTTTCAGTCACTATAACAAGATAAGATTGATTTTCCTGAGAATTGCGGACAGGCAGCGAATAAAAACAGCAGCTAGTGAACATTTTAAAAACATCGACATCAACAAAAAGAAATGCATGGAATTTACAGGCTCCTTTTGCTGGACAGCAGCTAGAATAGAAATAATCTTTCAGAAGGAAGTTCATGCCAATGAAGGAAAGTAAATGAGAACTAATCAGAATGACACACTGGCAGTAAAAACAAAGGATCTCAGTTAGGACTCGGAAACCTTCCTGCCATTTTAATGGTGATTATTCTTTCCACAGGTTTCAATTGCCACAGTGGTGCGCACAATTTCTTTCCACGAATAAGCAGTCTGAAATCAGAGAGGTTTTAATTTGTATCATTTGTAAAGTAGTTTTTGTATTTTGTATCATTGTATCAAATTTGTATCATTTTTAAATTGTCTCAAAGTAATTTATAGTAGTGTAATTCAGAGTCACATTAAAACTCACACGAGGGCATCAATATCGCAGCGACCGTTACTACTTTGTATGTAGAAGTCCTCCACGTCTCTCAGCATTCTTCGACTCACTGGAGCTGTAGAAAGGCAGCATCGTGGAGCTTCACCTGGATATCGGAGATGGTTAAATAACGAGAGAACAGATTTATTGCTTTCTTTCAAGGTACCACTCATGCATGCACCAAACTGCAAAACAAAACAAAACAAAACAAAAAAACTCCAGAATGCTCTCAACGACCAGTGGACCGTTTATTTACTTAATATACTTCACTATATTCACCACATTTCTTTTACAGCGCATTTATCTTTTAGTCGTATTCATTCACAATCCCATGTTTACCTTGGACAGAGATGAAGGTGATGCACAGGAGCAACAGTAGAATTTTGAAATCCATTTGCGTACGCAGTGACACCGATTCGATCTTCACACTTCTCACCGTAGCTCTTTAAACAATCCTGGCACTTGGTTGCTTCACCATGGTTATATGAGCTGTGACAGGAAGCCACGCCTCACAAAGTAGTGATTGTAGCAAAGTTGACGTTACGTGCGGAATAGTTCAGACGAACGCGTCATCCTGTGTGGTTTACACACGTTATTCTCCCTAATTAACCCATTAATCAGTTTGGGGTTGTGCATCACGTTCTTATCTGTACTTGCTAAAGAGTTTATCAGTCTGACTTACTGATTTCATGAATGCTAAAAAAAAAAATGTTCATTTCAGAAGGCTTGTATCTTACGTGTAAAGTTTTACAGTGGACTGTAGAAGCTCTCGTAGCACTCTAAACCAGCGATCCCTTTTTTGCGCAACGGACCGGTTTAAGATCAGGCGATATCTTCACGGACCGGCCTTTAAGGTGTGGTGGATGAATACAACAAAATAAAATGATACGACCAGCATAAAAACGGGGGTATTTTAATATTATTATATATATATATATATATATATATATATATATATATATATATTATAATAATAATATTTATATATATATAAATATTATTATAATATATATATATATTATTATATACATATATATATTATAATAATATTTATATATATATATATATATAAATATTATTATAATATATACATTTTTTTTTATAATAATATTTATATATATATATATTTATTATAATAATATTTATATATATATATATAAAAATATAATAATAAACGTGAATCCAATGTGAAATCGTAACTTTATTAGCAGCGTCCCGGTAACATCACGCCAACAACATAACACGAGTAACATCCGCTCTGCCCCCCCCTTAATGCTTAACGTATCACGTGACCGGGACAAGCGGAGTCTTAGACGGATGTAACGGAGAGAATCCGGTCAAAATAAAACATTGTTCAGACTCAGATAATAAATAAAATGGAAATAATGTAAGTGATTTATTCTTTCTGTGCGGACCGGTTACCAAATGACCGGGGGGTGGGGACCCCTGCTCTAAACCCTTTGGAAATATGCTGATAAATATTGTTAACTTTCATATAATGACTTAATTAAAATGGGTGGAAGGTTCAGGGGAAAACCCCCCAAAAAACAACTTTATTGGATCCAATTAATAGGCAAAATATTACAGTTCACATTTATATAACGAGTCTTTTTAATAGATTGTTAAAAAAAAAAAACCTCGGTACTGAGGGGGTTTATGATTTTTCTTTTAACCCTTTTTATAGTTTAAAGGATCTCAGACTGTAAATATAGTAGCTATAAAAAAAGTCTACACCCCCCTGTTAAAATGGTAGGTTGATGTAAACAACAGAGTTTAAGTGAAAAACCTGGCAATAACCTGCTTAACCAATCACATTCAAACTCATGTTTAAAGTTAATGATCATACACCCAACATCAATAAAGTGATTCTAATTAATCCCAAATAAAGAACAACTGTTTCTGTAGGGTTTTCTTAACATCATCTGACTGCTGAAGTCATGGTGCATAGACTGCTTCCGTACATGCGTACCGTATCTCAGTGTTGAAAGGCAGATATCAGGAGAGTGTACTTTCGAAAACATTAGCTGGCCATCAACAACAAGTGGAGAAAAATTGGCACCATCATGGAGGTTGCAGAGAGACCTACAGCAACGTTAAAGGAACTGCAGGAGTGCAGTGTGAGAAAAATCCTGATTTCTGCTTGTGTATGTCTATACTGAATAGTTTTAGACATTCAAATGAAACACAACATAAAACAAGGGCAACCTGAGTAAACAGTAGTCTTTTTATTGAAGCAAAAAAAAAAAAATAAATAAATCCATCACCCATCACCAATATGAAAAACTAATTGCCCCCTTAAACTTAAAATCTGGTTGTGCCACCTTTATCAGCAACAACTGCAACCAAACGCTTCCGATAACTGGAGATCAGACCTTCACTTACTCCTAGGACTTACTCATACGCGTTTGATCGTTGCCTTTCTGCAGTTGTGTTTGAGTTTAAATTTAGACTGAACATTCTCCAGGACTTCCTGGTAGACAGCAGAATTCAGGTTTCCTTCAGTTTGGTGAATTAGTAATTATGGGGACAAATACATTCTCACACAGACCCAGTTGGTACTGGATAACTTTTTTGCATTTTAATTTAAAAACTGTATTTTGTGTTTACTCGGGTTGCCCTTTTTTTTTTTTAAATCTTAGATTCCTATTTTCATTTATGAAAGCATTTAGTATGAGATCTACACAAAAAGATACCAGGATGGGGGCAAATAATTTTTCACAGCACTGAAATGTGGCAAGTACTGGTCACTCCCTACATGTTACAACAATCTCTCGCATTCTTTACATGTCTGGGCTATGGCAGAGGTTGGCTAGACAGAAGGAAAAAAAAAATCATCCAAAACCATGTGGCAAAATGTGTTATGGGTCTGATGAGACCAACGTAGAACTTTACAGGTATAATAATTCTAAAAGTTATGTTTGGTGCAAGAACAAGACCGTGTATTGTCCATAGAACAGCACACCCATTGTGAAGCATGGTGGTGGCAGTAGCATGCTATTGGGCTACTTCTCTTTAACTAGTCAAGATAGAGGGAATCATGGGTAGCTCCAAATACCAATCTATTTCGGCACAAAATCTGTACGGCGCTTTTAGACAGCCGAAGATGAAGAAAAATGTCACCTAGCGTGACAACGACCCAAATCCAAGGAAGAAAGAAATGCCTTCAGAAGATTGACATCATTTTGGAAAGTCAGAGCTCAGAACAAAATACTATTGAAATCCTGTGGAATGACAAAGAGGTCTGTACACAGGAGATACCTTACAATCTGATCAATCCGGAGCATTTGAGAAGGAAAAGTAAAACAGTTGCCAAATCAAGATATGCCAAGTTAAAAGGTGCATTTACAAAAAAAGTATTAATTAAAGGGGAGTGCACACTTATGCAACCAGGTCCTTGCGAGATTTATCAGAATAATGGAAAGATCGAACATGAGCTATCTTGGTATAATTTTTTCACATCGCAAAAACCTGCAATTTTTACAGGGGTGTGTAGACTTATTTGGGTGTACCACGGTTTAAAAAAAAAAAAAAAAAAATTTATGTAGGACTTGTGTTATTTGGCACAGATATCCAAAACGGATCATGCATCATACTCTGCCATCTCTTGTCACTCTTGCTTACATTGTATTCACTGTAACCGCACAAAGGTTTAATCCTCGCAGGGGGGTAATTAATTTGTACAGCTGCGGATCCAGTCCTCACACTGCATACGTGAACACACTGTTTTTACTACAGCCCAGAGTGATGGATATACAAAATCAGACAGTGTTTATTACGTGTCCCATGCAATCAATACATAATTTAACAATTAAATAACTACATACAAATAACGAATAAACTAAACCCAAACAGACCCTAGGCAACAAACATCTAAAGTTCTCCTTATGAGGCGTTTCCTTCCATTTGTTCAAGCCACATTCACAAATCCTTCTCTCACAAATTCAGCCATTCACATTTTGAAGTAGATAGCAGCAAAAAAAAAACAAAAAAAACCCAAACAAACGTGTTGTTGTCCGTCCTTCCTTCCGTTAGGAATCTGGAATACATGAAAACATACCATTTAAATAAAAGAGAGGCCTGTACACACAGGCCCATGATGTGAATAAGCTGTTGAGCATTTACCTTTCTTCCTCCAGGGTGCCCAGGGCTTTGGGGAGGTTAGGGAGTTTTGCTCTTGGTTGGCTGAGAACTGCTGTGCATGCAAGAAAGACATTAAACAAGTTCATACAGAGATCACCCAATGGCTTTATGTCCTCCTCAAAAGGCACATAGCCATAGTGCTGATGAAAAGACTTTTTTTTTTTTTTTTTTAATCAGGATCAAGAAGCATGTCTGAACAGGAGAGAATACACCCTCCTAGTTATGACAGGTGAGCAGATGTGATCTGACTGCTCGGATAGGTTTATGTGCAATCAACTGCGAGCAGTAAAAAATTAATGGACTCATATTTATAACAATCATACTAATAAACATATAAATGGTATAAATATGGACTATATGGAATAAAATCCAATCACCTCAAGTGATGCATTAATTTTCAGCTGCAGGGTCATATTTTGCTCCTTACTTACACGATTCACAGAATTACCAGAGCAACATATATCCTGAGTTTACTCACTCAGACAAGATGAGACAGTTACTAAAAGCTGTGTAAGGGCAAGCCTTATTGGTAAAACCTGCAGAATGCGTACCAAAGCTCAGCACCACCCACCTTACATCGGAGAAATTTTGGCAAAGTATTCACACACAGACTTTTAAAAGTCACAATTAATCAATCAAACACGTACTAGTTTGTACAAGATCAATATTAACCTCATCAGAACATAGTCATGATTTATGTTCCCTGGGGCTTTAACTGGCATTGCACCCAAATCGATATTTCTATATACACTTGCAGCTAAACACAAACATCCATCCATTTTCCATACACTTATCCTACACAGGGTGGCGGGGGGCCTGGAGCCTATCCCAGGAAACTCAGGGCAGGGTGCCAACACCACACATTACGGACAATTTGGAAATGCCAAATCAGCCTACAACGCATGACTGTAAGAGCAAACCAGAGCACATGGAGGAAACCCTCGAAGCAGCAGGAGAACATGAAAACTCTTTGAACACAGGGCAGAGGTGGGATTTAAACCCCCAACCCTGGAGGTGTGAGGCAAATGCGCTAACTGCGTAGGGACATCATTTTGTAAATTTTTTTAAATTTCCCTCAACTTCTGGTTGAACGTCTCTGGTGGAGGATAAGAATACGAATCTGCAATTCTGACAGAAATATGTCCTCTATAGCAGCATTCTGCTGTAAAAATGGCGAGTTTGAGATTGGAGTTAAAACTCTGCAGGCTTGAGGGCCAGATTTGAAGAACCAGTCTCACGTTGTTACAGGTGTACAATATGGTATGCGTGAATAGATTTGATCCAAATATGGAAGTGTGTTCAGTTGATTTCTTGTTTTTTACAAATGAACAGAGCTGTGGTGGTGTTTCTCCGGTCATTAAAACAGTAAACGACTCCTGAGCTGTAGTCTTTTACTGCTTTAATCACCAGAGAAACACCACCACAGCCCAGTTTATCACACTGTTCCTTTGTAAAACACCCAACATATCATTCCCACAGACCAGCTGTACAGCTGAACATGATCGATCAGGCTGGTTCTTCAAATCGGTCAATTCGTTCTTTTGATCTTTTTTTTTGTTTTTTATAAACTGACTGGAAGCAGGTGATGTAAAAAATTAAATTTAATCTTTAAAAGTGTAATTTTCCCCATTCTCAGTGTTTAATATCTTTTTATTTATTTTTTGGAAATAAAATTATTTTTCAGAGATAAAAAATATATTGTGCCCGATGTTCCCTGCGATAGTCCGCAGGTTCCCCATGACCCTGAAAAGGATAAGCGGTAGAAGATGGATGGATGGATGGAAAAAATATATTAATGATACATTTAAAAACTTGTTTATTATTAGTAAATAAATGTAATACTACTGTATTGTATGCAGTTTGAGGAGGAAAAGTATATAGATTGTGAAATATATTAAATTGTAGAAATGCCTATTCAGGCTAACTATTCTGGCAAAAGTTAGCTCATGTAAATCTGTCGAGTTTTACAGCAGAATATTGCTTAAGTATTTTAAAAATATAAAGTTACAAATCTGCATCTGCTTTAACTTTATTATAGCATCAAACTTTATCCGTCATTATCTATATAATAAAAAAACAAAACAAAAACAAAACAGAATTGTCAAACAACTAAAAGGTCTTGACGGAAAACTACTCATAGGTGATTTAATTTAATTTAAAACCAAACTAAAGTTTAAAAATCTGCTGTCTTTCGGTACCAATTTCTCCCCCTGCACATTCTCACAGCTTTCTGTATTTCACCTCGCAGCACTTGTTTTTTTCCCCTTACTCTAATTGCTAATAGTCCCCTTTTTAGCACGTATGTGCACTGTAAAACATCTTAGCTAGTGAAACTATCATGAGTATTGTCAAATTTGTCTGGTATTTCCTGTTAAAAGATCACAATAAACCAAACAGTGGAGTTTGAAGGTGCATTTAGACCTGTTGGATCTGCTGGATCTCTCTCATGGCTAAGCGGATGGAAGGGTAGAGGCGGGGGACAAGTTTGTCTTTCTCTGCATCCCGGTCTCCTTTCTGCTCGATCTCAGCAGCGTCTACATGTCTGTATCTGTCCGACACCCGCCTTAGGACAGGGGCTTTAGGAGCCTCCAGGTCCGGGTTCTGCCCCGGAGGCTGAAAGAGCCTCTGCATTTCAACGTGCACGTGGTCCATTTCCTTGTCGTCGTGCTCTATGGAGTCTGCGTTACTGCTGTCAGACACGCCAGGACAACGCAACGCCTTCAGCTCTTCATAGTCTGGGTCATGGTCGCATGTCTGTTTTAGAGGGAGATTGATAGACACATCTGTCTAGTTAGTATCCATTATCTGCACAAATATCAGCCTAATTAATAATCACACCATTTTGTCATTTTTAATTCTCCAGATTAATCAAATAAAAAAAATAAAAATAATTAAAATAACTGCATTCTCCATGCATTGTACAATCCAGTATATAGACTATCTCTCATCTACATCCTACAAATGGCTTCTCTGGATTTTCACACCGCTATAGTATGTTTTTCTTGACAGAAGATAAATTCCCACATACTAAAATCTTTAACGTGCTCTGGAAATAAACCAAAAGTACATACCCCAGGGCACAGGCCATTCTGCAGCAAAGTTTAGACTAAATTGCTTTACAGTGTGACATTGCCACGTACAAGAAACAGTCTCCTGGTGTTATACTGAGGTAATGTTACGCTCCAGCATCAATTCATTAGCATTCTTATTTACGCGGGATAATGGTATCAGGGGAAATCAGGAAATCCTGTTTAATTAGAAACAGCACATTGGAGCTTGGGTAATTGACTTTAGAGCCTGAGAAAACACTGAAAAGCTGTGTATTACAGCTGGATTCACAAGCCATAACTGGACAATGGCCAATGGCCAGCAGAATAATCAATGGTTACCACTCGCTGGGGTTAGACTACTCATTAAAACCTTCTCTGTAGGATCAGTATGTTGAATAATGATTCTAATGAAGTACTAAACATGTTTTCTAAAGTGAATTTCAAGCACAAGGGAGAGTTTGAAGAAAACTCAGTACTTGGATTCCTAACCAGATACAGCGAAATAACACGGTAGGTAGTTGGTTAAAATTATAAGCCAACAGCTAGCATAAGTGACATGATTTTAGTGTTATGAGGTCTTCATAAAATAAATGTCTATTCAAACGTTGATTAAATTCTGGTAGGCAAGGTTGTGCAACATGTTTTCCTCGTGTTTGTTCCCAACCATCAGTCTACCTCTTACGGATGATTTCAGTTCATTCAATTAAATTCCTCCAAATCCAGAAGCCTATAAACATCCCATACAGTTTCAAGTCTAACCTGTAAAAGAGAATATGGCAAGTTATAGTCATGTTTCATACGCGAGAGTGTGACTCGCCTGTCCACACGGCTCAGTGAGGAGCTCCATAAAGGGCATGATTCCCACTTGTGTGTGATATTGGACCAGGTCGAGCAGGGAGGCGTGTACCCGGTCCTCGCCAAGGATCACGTACTTCCCGTTACTTTGCATCTCGATCATGTAGTGACGAAGCCGGTCAGCTCCCCTGCGTTTCAGAATCATCGGCATTAGGAAACAGCCAGTTTAAATGATGCTTTCAAAATCTCAGAATCGATGTACTGCTCACGCTACATACATTTTATCACCTGCAGTGTGTTTTGTGGATGTAGTGGTGTGTATCCTACATGAGCTTTCACAGATGAGGCTCACACTGTTACTGTTCCCCAAACCTCTGTGAAACTTTTTCAGTTTATCTGAGATCTTGAAACATTATGTTCATACAAATATTTACACATGTTAAGAAATGTGATGGAAATAAAAGATAAAAATGTGAGAGGACGTTTGGTTTTTTTTTTTGCTGCATCTATATAGATGATAAACTGGATTCAGGGATCTGCAGCACATGACTCATTGGCTGTTGCTTATGTTACATGTCCTAGCTACTTGAACTACTCATCATAACAGTGCTCACTCTACAGGGTTCTTTTCCAAGAATTTCAAATATGCTTGAAAACCTCAGAGTATCTGTAGCTTTCCGGTGGTTAAAGCTTAATTGGGTGGGCGGTTATAAAAAGTTGTAAAAAGTTCACCTGTACGTAAGAGTGTATCCTTCTCGACTTTGTCCCACTCGAATCAAAAAGCAGCCGAGAGGCTTGTCGGTCAACAGATCCTCAGCTTGCCTGAAGAAGAAAAAAAAAAAGAAAAAGTGAGGTCATGTCCAGCATCTATGGTCTGAAGATCAGTAAGAAGCAAGAACTCCAAACACCCAATCATTTAACGCTCCCGTCTAAATAAACAAACCTCCGAGTGATCATGCCATGGAACCAGCAAGGGAAAGCGCCATTTTTGGCCACTTTGCGGGCCTGTGTTTCTTTGAACCAGCGAATGGTGTTGCTCCTCTTCTTCCTTTTCTCATTGGCCCACTCCTCATCCACCTCCTGAGCCAGAAGGGTCATCAAATCACTGTTCTCATGCAGGTTGTTATCAAATGGAGTCGCCTATGCAACACAGATGTTAAAGAAGGTTCATGGTTTCATGGTTCATGATGGATTCATGGTTAATGATGGACATATTGCATTAGAGGTGAATTTATAACAAATCATCGGCTATTTTTTTTTTTACATGTAAAGACATAATGAGTTTGACACACAGTTAAAAATCTTTCTTTACATGAAATCTAGCTCATGTGAGGAGCGATATTGCTGGATCACACCGATTCACAACCAATCATATATATATATATATAAATATATAAATATTTTGTTTTAAAATGTGCAGTATATTTTCATGGTACAGTCAGGATTTTTTTATTTTTGTAAGAAAGTTCAGCAATATTTCACTGTGAGTTTACATTCACTATTAGATACTTAAAAAATTATTGATTGTTCGAGAATGTATTGATTAATCGGGTATCAGAAGGTACCGCCCTACTTAGTTACCGGTATCTGTAAAATAAACTATCGGTCGATTTTGCGCAGCAAAATGTATTTGAACAGACATTAAGAAGTAGTGCTGGTATGTTTAGACTCACGTAGACACAATTATAGTGTCAGAATTATTGCCATATTTAGTAAAAATAAGCAGAATTGACCAAAAAACAGATGTAATGAGTGATATTTTGATCTAAAAAATACAGAGACGCAGTGTCGTTTTAGTAAAAGCTGATATTTGCCCAAAAACATTTTTAAAAGTAGCGTAGTTATTGCCACTGTTACAATTAAAGTTCTGTGACATTAATTGTATGTTTTCAATCTGCCATGGAGGGAATATCTTTAATCTTGTACTCCTCCATTCCAACATTTTAAGATCCTTTATATTCCTAGGCTTGAGCCTGTGGAACATTCATACCACAGGTCTAAACCTCCTGTCAGGTTTTAGGCTAAAATATGCAGGTTTTGATCAAAGGTAACCACAACACACAATGCCAGTTGAAGTTTCAGTGAGGTTTGGTGAAGTTCAGACACTGTAGTTTGTAAGATACTCTCAGGAAGGATAGTTTGTTGTTATGAAAGTAGTGTTTAACAGATATAGGTTCTCACCTCAAACTGCTTACTGCGTGGACGAGGTACAGGTGCTATATGAGGTGCAAGGGCAAGAGCAGCGAGTATTGCCCTAGGTCTGGGCTGAGGTTTTTTCTTCCTGGGTAGAGGAACTGGTGGAGAAACTGGCCCTAAAGAGACACCCATGGAAAAGGAAGCATTAGTTTCCTCATAGAGCATGAAACAAGGGAGTAGGACAGTAATAAAATGCATCGTGGGGTCTTACTCTTGTTTTCTTGCTCCACAAGCAAACGCTTGTTTCTCTCTTCCTGTTCCAGAAGCTCCTGCCTCCGTCTCTCTGCTTCTTCCCTTTCTTCCCTCTCTCGTTGGGCCTGCTGTTGCCTCCTAACCTCAGCCAGCAGGACCAAGTACTTTTTCCTACTGCTCACTGCACGGTAGTCTTTAAGACAGAGCACCACAAGGGAGACATGCAGATTAAAATAATAATAATAACAAATAATGCTATGGTGGAGGTTCTGTAGAAAGTAATATAAATACATCACACACACACAGCTATATTCAATCCTCATACTGCTTGAAAAGCTGGCATTTACAGTCATGTACAAAAATAAGTACACCCCATGGAAATCGTTGCTTTTTTTGCCATATCGGACGAGCAAATATTTGATCATGTATGAAACAGTTCCTGAGTTGGAGAGGAAAATTTGATTTTCAATCATTTATTCAACAGAAATATCAATAGATGTGATAATCTTCTGTGCAAGTAAGTACACCCTTGGCCTCAGAAGCTAGTATTGCCCCCTTTAGCAGAAATAATTCCTTGTAGGCGTTTTGCATAATCGTCCACCAGACTTGCTGGAATGCAATATATTCCATGCAATATATTGCAAAATTTCAGTCTAAGATGTTTGAGGGTTTTCTGGCATGATCTGCCCATGTCAAATCACCCCACAACATTCCAATGGGACTCAAATCCAGGCTTTGACTAAGCTATTCCAGCCTCACATTATCTTCAAGCACTCTTTGATATGATGCAGAATTCATAGTTAAATAAATGAATGAATGTCCTTGAGGCAACAAAGCAGCCCCAAACCATAACATTTCCACCACGGTGCTTCACAGTTGGTATGAGACGTTTGTCCTGAAAAGCTGTCTTTGGTCTTGAAACTGTAGTCTTGCAAAGGCTTTTTCCTGGCATGCCTCCCATGCAGGTCAAATTTTACAATCTCTTTCTGACTGTAGAAACATGCAAGTCTTGCAATCATGTAGAAATGATTGCAAGACTTACCATCACCTTTATTAATAGGCACAGAGGCTGAAATGTTTGCTTGTCCAAATATGTCAAAAAAGCCAACAATTTCCATGGGGTGTACTTATTTTTTTTTCCCCACATGGCTGTACGTTTACATCTATAAGTGTATTTTATATTGTACAGTCATTGTACATGGGGAACTAGTGAGTGAGTAGGAGTTGATCAATAAAGGACTGTTTCAAGTGTAATCAATAATCATTCCTAGTTTCAAGACTGAACATTAGCATTAAAACATTTAACTAGACGTTCTTTCCTTTGTTTAGATTTACTTTCATTTCAGACAGTGATACAACCAATCTGTGAAATTTCAGCACAAAATTAATCATCAAATCCTGAAAAACTCATGACAATTATACAATCATGTACAAAGAATTCGTGACACCCTTCATGAAATTAATATATAAAACACATTCTCACAATCTTTTCGTGTCAAATATACAGGAACATGGTATACTTTAGCTTAGGTAAAACACATCATCGCCACGAAACACTGGTTTTAGAGGCAACGTGTTTATCGTGAGCTCCATCACGCCCAGATCATAAATTATATTATATTATACCACACATTCATTCTCCGATCTCAAAAACCCCTTCTGGCTAAAGTACTGATCCATAAAGATCAGATTTAGGTGTTTATCATATTCCTGTTCAATGCTATTTACACTAATAAAAAACATTCCTGAAAGAAAAAAAAAAATTTAATGTATGATCTGGGAACTGTAGCTGGTAGACACTTTGAACACCTTCCAGCTGTCAAGTTCACGATTTGTTGAGAAGCCACCCCTGAGAACTTCCTTCGAGTCTAGGCACCTTCCTGATGTTTGTTCAGATAATCTTACCTGACATAACTGTGGCAACATTACATTTGACATTCAGTTCTGCATGGTTCAACGTGCTATTTAACTGTGAATGGAAAGAGATTTTCGAGAATTTATGTAAGAACTTTAAGAAAGGAGGTAGACGTTCTGTATAACGCAGACACAAACTCAGGGATGGGTTACAAACCGAACACAACCGTTTCTGTTCAAGAATGGAGAGAGAAGGCAGGGCGAGGCCAGGAGAAATTTTCGTTCTGCTTTATTGTTTATACTTGCCCTTCACCTAATTTTCCATAATTACTTCTTGTGTAATCTGCTGCCCTCAGTTCACAAATATTATTTTTAAATGTTTGGCTCCTCTTAAACTCCTACTTTATTAGTTACACCTCCATTCATTGACACTTTTATCTATCATCAGATACACCTACCATATGTTTGCACGCTGCAGATATACAGTTACTGTCTGTAGCCCATCCATCTGCTGCGATGCACAATTTACCAGCTTGTTACCGATCCATCAGTGAACAAAAACCACCGAACATCCATCAATCAATGACCAGATGTTATTCACGTGGTGGTTCCGTCTCATTTCAGCAGAGATGGTGACATGGTAGTGTGTGTGCACCAGTGTGGAATATTGTGTTAGTCTTTAAACTACCTTGGGGGGGGGTTAATGAATCACTGGAGAAGGACATTAGGAACTGTTTCTGTTCATGTTCCTTTATTCTGTCCTAAAAGCGAAAGAAGAAAGTACACCTGTGATCCTGAAAGAAAATGATGAGCAGTTCATTCAGGTTTGATCATGTTCTTTCGTGACTGAATCCTGGTTCAGCTGGATGAACCACTGTAGGGTTAGGAATTGAAAAGGCTTGATGCCGTCAAGGATCTCTGATGGGCAATTATCAGAAAGATCGCAGGCACCAATTTCCGTGCTCGTTTATTCAATAGATAAAACAATAATGGATTTTTAGTGCAACTTACTCTTCTGAATGACAACAGCTGCCTTCCCAAGCTTCTCTAGGAGACGGGCCAACTCGTCCTGGTGCCAGTATTTAAAAAATAACCGAGATGACCTGAGAGAGAAAAGTTAAAAGGTTTTATCTTTTATGCTCCAAGGATTTACAGGTTTAAAAATAAATAAATAAATAAACGAAACACCTACTGGCATCACATGTGCAGTGTTTATTTCCAGTATTGTAAATTGAATATGATGGATACTAAAATACTAATGTGCATGTACTCTGTGTGTGTGTGTGTGTGTGTGTGTGACCTGAACCTACCCACATTTCCAATCACGCAGCTCCGTGGTATTAAGAATCGACATACAGCTGACAGATAAAACAGATTAAGTTTTTAAAATACACAAAATAAACATCCATAAAATGACTAAAGGAACATAAAGCTGATCATCCATACAGTATATATGAGAATAACAGTGGATTTCATTCACTAGTGTTTGTGATGATTTATTCACCTTTCTTTGTCCAAAGGCAGATCCGGTTTAAGCAGCAGGATGTTATACCTAATGATTGAAAGATTTAGCTGAAATTAAATCTCTGAACATCCAAAAAAGGAAGCTTTCTTTTGTTTCTTTTAAATGACGCACACAAACGCTTATTCACCTCTGTGCAAACTCTTTAAAAGACGGTCGCCAGGAGAAACCATCTCTTCGAATGCGGATTGTCTCGAGTAGGCCATTGTACCTCAGCTAAGGAGGACAGGAGAGAGAGAGAGAGAGAGAGAGAGAGGAGAAAAAAAAAACTTACACAACTACAACACTACAAATAATTTTTTCCCATTACAGCAATATTAGGGTCAAATAATGATTAGCAGTTTTATCAGTTACACGTGCACATAACAGCACTAACACACAGCATAGACATGACTAAAATTATATATATAAAATGCAATGGGAGATTCTGAGCTTCATCATATTGGATTCAGCATTTTAACACAAAACATTCAGAGAAGTTTTCTTAAGTAGTGCAATTATTTCCCTGCATCACAAAAACATCACCACCATCAACCGCTGCGACATTTTTTAAAGGATGACAATTTAAATATTTACCACACATATTTAGTTTTGAAACAAAATATTTTAATATTTTTCAATTTGTTTGCATTTATTTGAGAAGTATAAATATTTTTGCTATAATTTTTAAAAAATGTTTATTTTATACAATCTTTATTTTTTGTCCATTATTTTAAACAGACGTCAAGAATAAGAAAATGAATTTTAAGGGACTAATCTAAAATCTTAATTTCCCAAACTGCACTTTTATGTTTGCCCAGTAGGTGGTGATGGAGTAAGTCATTTTCGGTATATACAGTATATGCATCTATATATATGTATCTATATATATTTCAGGAAAGAGAGATGGCATGTGTGGATCACCAGGAAAAATGTTGCAACGTGACAAAGCCATTTTTGACCATATGAATGGAACGATTTTATTGAAACTCTTGTGAAAAAATTTAAAGATGACCTACCTGATCCATGATGAGCTTACTGTCCACCTGATCGGGCAATTTGTTGCTGTTGGGTTTGATGCATCTAACAAAGTGCGGACTGGCGGCAAACATCTTCTCCATCAGCACAGCCAAGGAGTGCTGTACAAAACAGCTTGCATTAAACTCCATTATAGGTGATCATGATAATGAGTCTTTATTAATCACATGTATATTATAGCACAGTGAAATTCTTTTCTTTGCATACTTCTTTTCATTCTTTTGCATAAAAATTGCACTGCCAGGAAGTTGGGGTCAGAGCTCAGGGTCAGCCATGATACGGCGCCCCCTGGAGCAGAGAGGGTTAAGAGCCTTGTTCATGGGCCCAACAGTGGCAGCTTGGCAATGTTGGGTCTTGAACCCCGGACCTTCTGATCAGTAAACCTGAGCCTTAACCATCAAGCCACCACTGCCCCTAGGGTGTGAGGTTAATCACTAAAGGTTAATTTACCTTGAACTGCGTGCCTACAGACTGCTTCCTGGTCGAGTTGAAGTTGTCGTCTACAAAGTTTACCATCTTGCCAAAAACAAAAAGATCAAACAATTAATTTCCCCCCCCCATTTTGTGGACCTGTTTATTCTAGACCAGAGAACTATGGCGCATCGCAGGTGATAATTTACCTTCGCTTTCCGTGGCATCAACGTCCCTGTTCTGGAAATTGTGGCTGTAAAAATAAAATAAACATATTTTACAAAATGCTGAACTGAAGCAGTACAACTCGTTCTGAGCCTTAGCTGAGACGGACCTGCTGTCAATCACAAGCATCGCGGACACTCTCACTAGCGTAAGGCTTTTCTTAATCGCCTCTGAACCATGGAATATAGGAACACACTATAGTTTATGGATGGTTTTAAATATGGATTAAAATGTACCTGGACAATAACGTGGCCCATTCGAGTCTTTTCCATTTTAAAACTTTTCTAGGATTTGTAATAATTATCATGGGTTTGCAATTTATTAGTGATTGTAAATGGTTGGTTTATCAACAATTAAAATAATAATAATAATAATAATAATAATAATAAAGTAGAAAGTCATTTTTTTTTGAATTTTTCGACTGTTTGCGTTAAATGAATTATATATTTTATTTATTAATTTATGGATTTGTCTGTATATGTTAAAGAAATTAAAAAGTCGACCTCATCTGCCTAACTGCAGTTTTACAGCTGCACAGGAGGTGGCATTGCAGTAAAAGATATATTCTCCGTCTCCTGCCATGTTCCTTTTTGTTACAAGACTACTATAATAATTATTAGATTTAAGAGGAAGAGATTGTGAAACTACACGTGTGGTGTTTGTTGTCAACTCAAATGAACGCAGGTCTTTGCATCATCGTGCCTGCAAGCTGTAATTCAAGCAGGGTTGAAAAACAGTGATAAATAATAAATGAGTAGCTGAAATGGCTTTAGTGGTCCAATAGAAATAGCGGTGTTAACCCATTATGAGTGTCACTGTTTAAACAAGGAGGTGTGAACAACTCAATCAAAAGAAGAAGAAAAAAAAAGTTACAAGTAAAATAAATGATCAGTTTATTTTGAATTGTGTGGCCCTGGTCTCTGTAGTGATGCATGTTGACCTACCAGCGAAGAGGACGCTCAGGAGAGGAGTAACACTGTTGATGAACAGCGAGCGAATGTTGGCTGGAATATTGTCCCTGTTCTTTTCCAGGAAGCCGCTGGCATTATACTGCACCTGAACAAGCCGGGAAGTCGGTGTTACTCATATTACGACACGCATATTCGATGTGGATTATTCTGTGTGGCTAAACCTATAAATCAACTCTGTTTGTTTGTTTTATCATTTTGTGCCGGGCTGTTCTACCTTTCCAGCGTAATGCACAATAGTGAAGAGAGGGCTATGGCTCCGGACCACCTCAAAGTGGGGATTGGCTTTGAACTTGCTGTTCAGCTTGTCTACAAAGTTTCCATCTGTGGCCTACAGGAGGGAAAAATAACCAAGTTAAGATTATAGTGATTATATTTCATAATCACATGATGCAGTTTTCCAGACCACTGAGAGGCGTTCAAACATGCAACCCTTAAATTAGACATCTTGTCCAGCAACTACCGTGATTAATGTTTTAAAAGATATTTGGTAAAAGTGTCCATCTTGGGAGAGCCATTGTATTTCGCTAGGGGCTACCTGAAATAACCCAGAATACTGAAGTGGGATGTAAAATTAAATGATGAATAAAACAATATGATCTGATATTACATATCTGTGAGTGGCAAAAGTATGTGCACCTCTAGGATTAGCAGTTCATTTGAAGGTGAAATTAGAGTCAGGAGTTTTCCCATCAGTGGGATGATGATCAGGTGTGAGTGAGTGAGCATTTTATTTAAAGACCAGGGATCTATCAGAGTCTGATCTTGAAAAAACCCATTTGTGGAAGTGCATCATGGCACGGACAAAGCAGATTTCTGAGGACCTCAGAAAAAGAATTGATGCTGATCAGGCTGTAAAAGGTCACAGAACCATCTCTAAAGAGTTTGTGTAGAAATTGAGGAAATTCAAGACCATCGGTGGTTGACCAACAAAGATCACCACAAGAGCAAGACGTGTAATAGTCCACGAGGTCACAAAGGAACCCAGGGTAACCTCTAAGCAACTAAAGTCCTCTCTCACATGGGCTAATGTTAATGTTCCACCATCAGGAGAACACTGAACAACAAATGGTTTACATGGCAGGACTGCAAGGAGAAAGCCACTGCGCTCCGAAAAAACCAAACAAACAAAAAAACATTGCTGCCCTTCTGCAGTTTGCTAAAGATCACTTGGACAAGCTAAAAGTCTAATGGAAAAATGTTTTATGGATGAACAGAGTTTTTGGTTTTTTAAGAAGGGTTATTTTTGGAGAAATTAATACACTTTTTCCTGCATAAGAACCTTATCTAATCTGTGAAACATGGTGGTGGTAGTGTCATGGTTGGGTTTTGCTGCATCTGGACCAGGACGACTCGCCATCACTTATAGAAAAATGAATGGTGAATGATACCAGCGAACTATAAAGGAAAATATCAGGACATCTGTCCATGAACTGAATCTGAAGAGAAAGTGGGTCATGCAGCAAGACAACGATCCTAAACACACGAGTCGTTCTACCAAAGAAGGTTAAAGAAGAATAAAGGTAATGTTTTGGTATGGCCAAGTCAAAGTCCTGACCTTAATCCAATAGAAATGTTGTGGAAGAACCTGACGCAAGCAGTTCATGTGAGGAAACCCACCAACATTCCAGAGTTGAAGCTGTTCTGTACCGAGGAATGGGATAAAATTCCTCCAAGCCGATGTGCAGCACTGATCAACAGTTACCCCAAACGTTTATCTGCAGTTATTACTGCACAAGGTACTGAAAACAAAAGGTGCACATACTTTTGCCCCTCACAGATATGTAATACTGGATCTAAATCAGAATATTGGGTTTCTCAATAAATAAATAAATGACCAAGTATGTTATTTTCGTCTCATTTTAAAAATTAATTTAATTATGTTTCTAGGTAATATTTATGCAGAAATATACAAAATTCTAAAGAGTTCGCAAACTTTCAAGCACCACTGTATGCGAGACACTATGTATAATGAGCTCTAGTATTATCGAACAAGGATAATTTGACTTGAGTAGCCGCCAAGATGTATGCAAACAAATGCACGATCCACTGCTCCCAAATGAATCCCATGTGGTTCGAACCTCATCCGCTCACCTGAGGAAAGGCGCTCTGCTCATCCAGCAAGGACAGAATCCCAATCGGCTTCGTTAAGAACAGGTCCTGAGGGAGACAGCGTGTGTTAATCACTACTCTGTTGCTTGACTTGCGACTGCAACTGGCATTTGCTGAGCTTTTTGTTGTCATCAGTTTTTACATTAAAAATAAATAAATAAATCATCCACCTTATTCCTGGGGTGCTGCTGTAAAAACGCTTATAGGAATAATCTACCGTAGGTGTTTATTAGTTTTTAACACACGAATCATGACATACTGTTTGTTGCTTGAGTGGGAATATCATTACGGAATATAATTACGAATGTCATTTCTCTACATTTATAGACGTCTTTCTTACTCTTTATTAACTTTATTACAGCCTTAGGGCTGTAGCTATAAAAAACTAATAGACCTCAGATAATGCTGCTACTACTATTACTACTAATACTATTGCTGCTACTGCTACTATTGCTACTACTGCTGCTGCCACTACTACTATTGCTACTACTACTAAATCATCATAATCATCTTTTATCCTTAATTTACTGACCTCCCTCAATGCATTACTACACGAGCTCCTGATGTCTGTAGGACACCGGTTGACACTAAATCCCAAGCTTCATGGTGCGACATGTTCCGGCTTTGACTTGGCTCTACGTCAGCTTTTACGTACACAAAAATCATTTCCCACGTCCTCCGTGAACACACGGCCGACTTTATTACTGTGAAGGTACAGGCAAGCCTCCGAGCTCCATGGGCAATTTTTTAAATCCTCCTCACAGTTCTCTATTAAGGAAGGGACGGGTGTGCAGACGACATTTAGAAGCTACGTCAGCGTACGATTGCACGTCTCGCTACGAATGAATGACTAGCGACACCACAGCGAAATACTTTTTTACATCCTTACGGACGTTTTATCCCGTGTTTCCAGCAAAGCATCATGGGGCGTAGGAAAAAGGTGGATACTGGAGTTATTTATTACCATAGTTAAATAACTCCAAAGTGGGGTCTGTGAAGAACAGCCAGAATATTACTGTACACACTTCAATAATGAGCTTGATACGGGAACATCAAATAAAATCTTAATATAGATTAAATCCATCCATCTATAGTCCCTGCCCTGTTTGAAAACGTCTGATTTAACTATTTCAAATATATATTTTACTAAGGAGGGGTGCATATACAAATAATTTAATGCTTCAAAAAGTGAAAAAGCCTGTAGTTTACTGTAGCACACTTTACCCCAAAATACATTCGCTCCTTTAGGGAGGAGCAGCAGCTGCACAAAGCCATAATTACTGCCCAGGGTTAATATTTCCTAGACCCCTAGACGAGACAAGTTTCTCCATCACAAACACAATACACCCAGACTATAACCTTTATGAGTTGACCTTATTCTGTTCGATGGCCTCTTAGAGAAGGAAAGATATATAATGAGACGTCCAAAACGCACTGGTATGTGGCTGAGAACGGAGACGCGGTTCGCGCACTCAGCATTTCCTGTTCATGGGATTTACCACAGAACTCCTGTCTGCCAAACTCTCTGCTGCTGCTGTCGTCTCATAGACGGACACGGAGGAAAAGACATAACGTATGGTGCATCGTAGAGATGGAGAGAGAATCTACCAGAATTGGTTTGTTATCCTTGAAGGTAATGGTCTCCCACTGGATGCCCTCCTCTTTGTACTCGTTCTGCTCCATTAGAAAAATGTGCTGTGGAAAGAGGAAAATTCAGGAATTAATTCCTTTAAAGGAACAAAATAATGCAAAAAAACCCCCAAACAAACAAAGAAAAAAAAACATGACTGTGTGGCAGCTGGGAGAAAATCCCAATTACAAATCTAAGGGAAGGTGAAGGGAAGGCTGGAGAAGCCCCTCACCGGTTTTATATAAGAATGCATGAGTGAAGATTGTGTGCTGAGAGTCGAGAGAGAGCATGTAATGGTTTTGAAACACGAACTGCAATGTTTTGCCAATTTTTATATCTAGTGATTAAAACAATGCTTTAAATCACAAATAATATAATGTAGTTGTTGTAATGACATTTGTTTCTCTCTCCCTCGTTTTACTCTGCCATGTTTCTCACTCACTGTCTCTCCTATGCATTCCCCCCCTCCCATTTGTCTTTCTTTCAAGCTTAAACTGCACTTTATTGGCAAACGATAACTGAACAAAGAAATAAAAACAAATCATGAACAAGTTGAACTCAATGCCAGTGGCAAAAAGTCACAAAACAAGTCCTAAAAATACTCTTAAGTAATACTCCAAACATGAAGGAAGCTATTAAAACACAACAACAAGAAATTTCTTCAACCTGACCCTGCTGTGACCTTCAGCCTGTTCATCAAACACTCATCGATGATACACGGACAGATGACAACCGAAAACATAATTCCTCCACCGCTTTAGTAAAACACTCACTTGAACAAATTTATATAAATGTATGCATGTTTATATAATCATAGACATATGTAGTGTTTATATACATTTATATAAGTGTATGATGTAGTATATTTGGATGAAATCAAGCGATTTCTATTCATCTTTCTCTTTGGTAGATGCCTGCATTTTGTAGCTAAGGTTGTAAACTTAAAAGAAAAACAATTAAACAAACAAAAACCAAAAAAAACAAACCACGAACGCACAAATGTGAATCATGGTGACTCATGGTGATCATCTTATCACCATGTGACAATCTCTCTCTCTCTCTCAATATATCCGTTTATTACCTACCATAAATACTGCAGGTCTGAGATCACTTTATTTACTGCCTACAACACTTACACACCTTAATGACAGACCTAGGCTCCAATAGCTGTGGTTGTGTGTGTGTGTAAATACTTACATGATTAAAAAAATACTGTAGCTGCTCGTTTGCAAGATTAATGCAGATCTGCTCAAATCGGTTCACGGCAAAGTTCTCAAAGCCAAAGATGTCAAGAATACCTGCAATGAGTCAAAACAAGGCTTTGGGTAGAACGCAAATCGTACGTGTTTGTACTCATCCCAGTCCTTTTAGATCGTGCTGCTTTTCCGAATGAATTGGAACATACCTATTTCACTCAGCTCAACACTCGTATCCAGTTTATGAGTCAGCAGCTCGTTAATTTTACTAACGATCCAGCCAAACACTCTGCCGTACACCACTTTACCGATCGAATCTCTGGCATCTGGAACGGAATAAGACCAGACGCAAGTGATTAGGGAAATCGTGTAAAAGCTTTAGTCACGGATTACTGCTCATTAGCATGTTCAGCTAGATTTGCCTTAAACTAACTAACCAACTAAATAAATAATCATCCTGGCCAGCATGGTCAAGTGTTTTAAGCACATTCTTCCAAATGGAAGTTGTGGTCATCATACACGTCATTAAAAATACAGCGTCAGTGAAGAAACTGATCTACAGCAGTCAGGAAATCGTACCTTCAGCCTGTTGCTGGTTGTGTAAGCGGTGGATGGATTCCCCTCTAGTTACTGACATAGTGCAGGTGAGACACCTCATCAGGTCTTCCTCCTCAACTCCAAACTGACCCTGTTGGGTAATTTTTTAAAATTATTTTTTACATAATAAATAGCATGCGACGGGCAATATTGTGGGATTTGATGTTTAGGATTGCTGTACAGATTTATATTAACACAAATCCCAGTTGCAGTTGGGCAATAAACGTTTGAATAAATTAAATAATGCATAAAATAAGCAAATATTGCAATTATCTTTAGCTAAAAACCAATAATCCAATCCTGAATACACGGGAACTGCATAATGTTCTATACAGTAATTAATGTAGCAAGCTTCCCTTTATGTAAGAGACTCAATTCAAAATATTCCCTGAAATACAGCTGTATTATATTTCAGTTAGTTTTCATTTTGTTAGTTATTTAAATTGTGTGTGTTTGTTTAATTTGATTACTTACGCACACTCTTGAACTAAAACCACCTCGGGATGGACAGATTAAAGAGGTAAATGTCATGCTAATAAACTGCCATTTCTGATGCGAATGACGATGCAGTCTTTTGCAACTGTTCATTTGAACAGTGAAATAAATGTAGTTCCATTTTCTGTTAACAAAAGTTGACTTGCATTACAACTTTCAATTCTCTATTGGCAGCATTCAGCATTTCTGTCTGCATGCTGTCTGTGACAGGAAGTGGGGCGAGAAAAGATAACAGTCGATTCAGATCACTATTAATGGCCAGCCATTTGTGGTCAGGTAGAAAACACGGTACAAACTAATTATAGCCACTTGTGACATTTAACGCCTAATCTTATCAGAAACAGCCAGCGACAACAATCCAACCTCTGGTCTAAGGAGCTTATTGTGCCGGAGCAGGCCGTAATTCAACTGTCTGATTATTGGGTGGGGAGGAGAGGCAGTTGCGTGGTTACTTAACCTTCCTCTATACAGAATACAGGCCTGAGGTCTGTGTCCGAGCCGGGGCATTTAGGCGAACAATGGGCCTGTTTATTTGACTACGCATGTGCAGGAGAGATAAATCCTCCAGCTGTATTCCTTCACCCACGCCTCACCTCTGTAAGTCTGAGCACAGAAACACCGCTCCACAATGATCTCGATCATCTAAAAAGCATGAGAGATTTCCACCGGGGTAACCTGGTGTAATATTGCCACTGTATTGTGTAAACGAGGCAGGATCTGGCCTAGTTGGGAGGATGTGTTGAAAATGAGCACAGCGATTACTTTGTTTCCTTCATTCAAGGAACACGAGTGAAGTAACTAATTGTAGATTCACGTCAAATGACAAGAAGTGCGAGGAGTTTCGAATTAACTACGGTTCAATTAAATATTCTGAAGACGAGCAAACAAGAAGAGTTTATTCATCTTTATGCCAAAACGTTGTTGAATTCTTGAATCGGAAGAATTGTCAAAAGCGTGGACAGCAGTGCAGGCTGAAATTCAAATCACCAGTTTACGCAGTGCTGTGAAAAAGTATTGGCCCCATCCTGATTTCTTCTGTTTTTGTGCATCTCTCATACTAAATAGTTTTAGATCTTCAAACAAAATAAATTATTAATTAATAATATGATTATTAATAATTCATTTCGATAGTAACAACTCAATTCATCTATATGGTGGATGCGCCGTGTAAAACATGTATAATAGATAACATAAAAAAAAGGTGTTATTTAACAAACTTTGACATAGCGATGCTTTCTGTAGGTGATTATTTTACATTTATGAAAGGAGTATCCAGTGGCAGTGCTGTGTATCAGTAAGTAAGTTTTCCAGAAAGTGGAGTTTGATATTTTATTAATAAATAAACTATAATTGTTCAATAATCGCTGTGGTATAGAGGAATAAAACACTTTGCAATGTGCAGTTATTGGAAAACAACTTGGGTGGTGACATCACAGTCACATTGCACCACCATATCACAGCATGTGCACCGTTTTTGTTTTTGATCCACTCGAGCCAACTCACCGCGGTGGCTTTGAGCCAACCCCGTGAAGTCTCGCTCACTTTCAGGGCGTCGCGCTCAGTCGGCTCGAACGCGATATTTCCCAGAGACAGGATCCCGGCTAGGATAGTCATCATGTCCACCTTTTCCTAAAAGTGCCATGCGAGAACATTGTAAGCACGGAGAAGTTGTGAACAGGCTGACAGAAGACTATGAGCTAGTTACGTGCACCAGGGGGAGAAATTTCACCTGCTCCTCGAAGCCCACCATATCCATGGCATTGCTCACTTCATGATACTTTTCACTCCAGTGCTGCACCATATCGCCCTGGCCAAATCGCCCGTTCAGGTAACTAGGACACAGACAAGCAGACAATCATGAGCCAGAGCACTATGGCCTGATGAGATAAAAGGAGTTGGAATGAAAACAAAGAAATTCCACAAAAGCCCCAAGAACGGATTGTGCGTCAACACACACACAAAGCGTGATGACAAAACAACGCCTTCCTCTAAAGTAAAACTGCATGACAAACAGCAAGTCATAAAAACCGGACTGTGCAATTCCTGAAGTACCTCCAAATGGCGTCTTTTATTACATCTACTAGAATCTGAAACGTCTAGTTACAGGACATCACAAAATGACTCACCGGTACTGAGTAGCGTCCAGGAGGCCATACATCTCTTTGTCCTGGGAAGAAATGCCAGCAAGCATACAGTAGAAAATGTGGAAGTTCCTCTCGCCTTCATCTTGGTGGACCACACGGGACTTCTCTAGTAGATACTCGTTGATTTTGGCTCCTTTTACTTTAGAGAAAAGAGTATAGACTGTGTTAGTAACGACAACACGCTGAAAGGAAATGAAGACCACATCAAATGTACATTGAGAGGAAATACATATTCAGGTTTTTACACTTCAGAATAACGGTGCATTTTGTTGCTTTGTTGTTCTCTTGGTAACTCGTGTTCCTGCTGCTTTCAAGTCGTCCTGCAACTCTTTAAGTGACACTCTTACCTTCCTAATTATTAGTCTAACAGGGCATTGTAAAATTTTGTCCGGGGGACAATTGGTTACGGCTTCATGAACCTTCCACTTGCGAATTCATTATTGAACCAATTGTACTTACAGGGACGACAAGCTTGTCCACTTTCACAGCCATTTTGACTTGAAATATGAATGTCTCAATACTTTTTCACTATTGGGCTCATTTCCTCACCCCCCCACTTAGATCCCCTCACTGTACATCATCTGCGATCAGTGAGGCACAACGCTAAATCTGCTCTGTATTGCTCTGTCTAATAAACTCACCTGAAGAGTTCTGAAAGCGCAGCTGAATATATTTTCCAAACCGACTACTGTTGTCATTCATGACTGTCTGGGCATTCCCGAACACCTCCAGAAGAGGGTTCACCTGTTCAAAAAAAAAAAACAGAAAAAAAAGAAAAAAAAAAAAAAAGAGAGAGAGAAAGTGTTCATACCAAAAAAAGTGGTTGCCTTGGGGAAAGGCTGCAATCACCATTAACAAGTAAATCACTGAAAAATAATTGTTTTGGTCTACGCAAGTATTCCTATGTGCAATAGTAGATATACTGTTCTAAATCAAATATCTATTTATAGCTAAATAAATCTGCAAAATAATCCGCCTTCAGACATTAGTTAACAGAAAATAATCTGGTGTGCCTAAAACTAACCCTCACGTTGACGGCTTTTAAAATCAGCCATCGTACCCTGAAGGCCTGAGCTACGCCGCTAATAATAAGCAGAGTAACGGAACAAAGCTGGGCAGAAAACTGCAGCAAATACAGTGTGCACCTTTAGAAATGAAAACCAGAAATCAGCTGATGGAAAAAGAAACCCCCTAACTCCAACAAACCATGTCCAGACTGAACATCAGCCTTACTTTTCATTTGTTTAGAAATACAGATGAATAAAATGAGGTGCTCTGCATCAGCAGCATTGTGGTTGGAAGAAAATGAACAGAGAATGGATGGGTTTCAACACAAAGAACATGGAAAATAAAAGTGTGCCACGTGGGCAGAACAAGCCCCTAGAACAACACAGTGAGGAGGAGCTGGTTAAGCAGCTTCGCCTAAAGTCAGCAGTTAACAAATAAACCACTAGGAAGGACACAGGAGAGGGAACTCAAAAACAGAAATGACGCCTGGAAAACAGTTTGTTTTGACTGGGAGGAACTCTCGTGCTCTTTCTGGAGATCCTCCCATGACTCAAGTTACCCTCGAGCAGCAGCGTTTGCAAATCTGTCACATGACAGACAATACGCTTCACGAACAAAGGCTCTGGTAAAAAGGTGCTCGCGGGAAAACGTAATAAATAAATGATATGAACGAGGTGTTCGGTATCAAAGTCAATTGCCTGGAAGGCAGTCCTTTTGAAAACTGGCCTACAGACAGGCCTGTGCTAAGTAACTTAGCCGTATGACACAATTTCCCAGAGGGTAGTGCTTCCCACACTAACTAAAGTTTCACACAGCCCCCTCTCCTTTTCAGTCCCCCCTCCCGACATCCTGTCCTTCTGAGACAGATGTGAACATGTGGAAAATGCTTATGCAGCCATCACTGAAGGTATACTGAAACATATCCCAGGGAACGTATACACAACTAAGAGTTTTTTCAGGGGAAAATCCACTACAATGCTGACAAGTGGACAAAAAGATTAAACCGATGTGGAAAATGTTAAATAAATACTGTATTTTACAATGATTTCACTTTATTGTCTACATCACATTCTAAATAACTGTAAAATCCTTGATTATTTTACCAAAAAAAAAAAAGTTCTCATGCAAATAGCACCTGGTGTCATTATAAAAGACGGTTGGGAAGATTTGATGCAATAAAATCTTAACCATGTAACCATGGTGAAGTTCTGAGGGACAACATTATTAAACGTGAATGGTAAAAGCTAAAAAGCTACTATGCCACAGCAAAGACCGTAAACAGCTCAAGAACTGGTCACAAGAACTGGTTTGATAACATGCAGGTGGAAAGTTCATGAAACCATAAATAAAATCACCCACAGTTGTGCTATGCAAGATTTCAGAGCTTGTAAGACAACAGTCACAGAGAACACGGAGCAATAAACTCCACCACAATGATTTCCATTCTAACACCTCATACCCACCTCATACCCCTCTGCTAAAAAGACAAGCTCAGAGATGCAACTCTAACATTTTCACAGGAGCATTTAGACTCCTTTTGGAACAAAAGAATAATTCGGCAATTTATTAGCTTGCCGTGTTTGTACACCATACCAACAGTGTAGTACAGTTGTGGGAGAGTCACAATATGGCGCTCATCAACAAGAGAACAACCACAAAACAAACAGCCAAATAAACTCCAAGAGTGCTTGGGTCTACTGACTAGATTTACAGTGGTGCTTGAAAGTTTGTGTACCCTATAGAATTTTCTAATTTTCTATATCTGCATAAATATGGCCTAAAACCTGCTAATGTTAAATGTTCATGAGTCCGCCATCAGGAGAACACTGAACAACAATGGTGTACATGGCAGGGCTGCGAGGAGAAAGCCACTGCTCTCCAAAAAGAACATTGCTGCACATCTGCAGTTTGCTAAAGATCACCAGACGAGCCATGAAGGCTACTGGAAAAATGTTTTGTGGACGAATGAGACCAAAATAGAATTTTTTTTGTTTTAAATAAAAAGCGTTATGTTTGGAGAAAGGAAAACACTGCATTCCAGCATAAGAACCTAATCCCATCTGTGAAACATGGTGGTGGTAGTATCAGGGTTTTGAACTGTTTTGCTGCATCTGGACCAGGACGATGCACCATCATTGATGGTACAGTGAATTCTGAATTATAACAGAATTCTAAATGAAAAATATCAGAACATCTGTCCATCAACTGAATCTGAAGAGAAAGTGGGTCATGCATCAAGACAACGATCCTAAATGCATGAGTCGTTCTACCAAAGAAGGTTAAAGAAGAATAAAGTTAATGTTTTGGAATGGCCGAGTCAAAGTCCTGACCTTAATCCAGTAGAGATGTTGTGGAAGAACCTGAAGCAAGCAGTTCATGTGAGGAAACCCACCAACTTCCAAGAATTGAAGCTGTTCTGTACTGAGGAATGGGATAAAATTCCTCCAAGCCGATGTGCAGCACTGATCAACAGTTACCCCAAACGTTTATCTGCGGTTGTTGCTGCACAATGGGGTCACTCCACATACTGAAAAGGGGCACATACTTTTGCCCCTCACAGATATGTAATACTGGATCATTTTCCTCAATAAAAATGACCAAGTAGAATGTTTTTGTCCCATTTTTTTCATGAAGTTCTCTTTATCTACTTTTAGGATTTGTGTGAAAATCTGATGCTTCAGGACATATTTATACAGAAATGTAGAAAATTCTAAAGGGTTCACTAAGTTTTGAGCCCTTTGGAGGATTTTGAAATTCCTTCAGAGGGAATATCTCACCTTGGGAAAATGAAGACTATTTGGGTCAGAATACAACCAGAATGATGCAAAAAAAAAAGATAAGAACATCTCACAGCTGTAATTTCCAACAACGCCTTTGTTGTTAACTTGACATTTCCTTGACAGGAAGTCTGTTCGACTGTAAAACCGATACCTCACTTCACTGTCTTGATGAGTGAGTGATGAACTGTGAGCAAGCAATTCTGCTACTGGTGGAACAAGAAATACAAGTTAGCTCATAAGGGATCATATTTGTGCTACTAAGGCAAGGCCCAAAAAAATGAATTCACCTCCTTGAGGATTTGAGTGTGAAGGCGTATAAAAACATTGGAAAAACACTGGATCGACATGCCTGGACCTTATGTACACTCGTCCACTTTGTGAGAAGATGTAATTTTGCAAACATTGAATATCAAATAAATTGGACATAAAGCATATCAAATGCAAATTCAACTGTATTCGATGCTGATGGAGATAAACATGACACATTGTCGCAAAATATTTCTTTACAGAAATACCGATGTAGATTTAGATCCATAACGAGCGAAAAACTCCCTGAGACGACATGACGAAGAAATCTTGAGACACGAAACTGAACCCGTCCTCTGATGGATCATGGAATCGTAAATTGTTACTCTTCTACAACTCTACACAATAAAGTTCAACAGCACTGAGTGCACTGAAAGGATGTTCAGGAGTTTGGATGCTTACAGCAGCAGTTGTTAGGTAGAACTCTACAGGATCCATACGAGATCAATCAAGACTTGGACGTAAACGGTCAGTCAAAACAAGGACGTCCAAAGACGTGTGTTGTAGTCTGACTGGCATTTCCAAATGGTCTGTAGTGTGTGAATGTGTGTGTGATTGTGTCCTGTGATGGGTTGGAACCCAGTCCAGGGTGTCTTGTGCCTGGGATAAGCCCCAGTCTCCCCCTGTGTAGGATAAGGTTCATGGAGAATATATGAATAGACAACGAGTGTGCTAACCCTGTATTCATGCTCACTTCTTACCCAATCCATACTAGCACTTCTTCTGTTGCACAACTTCTTCTCATAAGGAAGAACTGACTACAATGTGATCACTCATTATTCATTTAATTACCGTAGTCAGTCTAACATGACGTCACACCCGAGTTTCTGTAAACACGTTTGTTTTTGTTTTTATTTTTAAACTCACCAAGCCCATATATTATAGAGGTACAATAAAATCAGAGTGCAAATTATGTGACTCAACTGCCGGCTCTTGCACAGCTTAGATTTTGATGTGCAAACGACAAGGTTATATTCAAATAAGCGTGGCTTACCTGCAGGATCTGCTGCTCGAGCTGAGAGTTTGCTCGGCAAAGCTCCATAAGTTGCCGCAATAAAAGCTTAGTGCTTTCAGTCTTTCCTGCACCGCTTTCACCACTAAAGAGAAAATAATAAAACAAGACTATTACTGAGGTTTATCAACTTCATCTTAGATGTCATTCTATGTATGTATAATGCAACTTCAAGAAACATCCAGGAACAATATTTCATAGCATCCCAAGCTTTGTTTGGGTTTTTTTTTCTGATCAAGTCTGACAGGACTTTAATGACACACAGCAAAGACCCTAAACACCCTTTTTATTATCTAGCATCATGAACCAGACTGAAATTCCAAGACAGACTTTGAACCCTGCAGGTGTAGTTTTAAAAAAAAGAATAAAAAAAGAAAAAGAAAAGAAAAGGCATTTGATAAGCAAATACGCCAAGCCTGATGGCGCTCTGGACCACTTGACGTGTAAATCCAAATGTTTGAGTCAATTCTGTACAATTTGCATGACCAATGGAACTTGCAAATACACGCTTGTGACCACGAGGACACACTGCTTCAACGTTCATTTAATCACAGAGCGAAGAGCCATGAATATAACACCTCTAATTGCTGTGCTAAACTGGGACATAATAAACACTGACTATAAATAGACTTCAGAGATAAAAAAAAAAAAAATACGATGATTTATTATTATTATTATGCCATCTTCCAGCACTTGCTTATAGGAAGATGATGAGTGAAATACATACACACAGGAACAACACCTTTTTATGTTGATGACATTAAAAAAAGGAGACACTATATATACGCCTGTCATCACGGTCATGCAAACATGAGTGTACAGGTGTCACATGCCATTGTTACAGCCAAATGAATTTGTGCTCTGTCGTCGAGGCGATTATCGAGCTCCCTCCACCACACACAGATCACACACTCCTGTAACATACACATACACACACTCCCACCTCCTCATTCTTTCCAAGCGTCATGGTAACCAGGGAAGATGAAACCACTTAGGTCATCTGCTTGCTGTTAGAGTACTTTAACACGCAAGTTCAAATTCTTAACGCTAATGTAACCATAGTAATTAAAAAAAAAAAGCATTCAAAAAAAGAAATAAATTTTTAATAACTTCTTCCTCCCATTCTCTACAGCTCTAATTACAATGGTGCGTACACATGTCTACGTTACCATGTCTGACCCGTACAATCTGGAAAAATCATTAAAAAAAAATCAAAAAGCACCATCACATGCAAAGCTCTCAACGGATACACCGCAACCTGGAGTATCACCAGAAGTGGTCTACCATGAACCAGGAACACACTGTGCAAAAAATCTTCCTCTGAATGTCTTGTTCTAGCTTGTCTATAGAGGAATGTCTTAATAGACCAGACTCTACATGTCAGGGTAGGAGTGAAAACCAAATTGGATTACATAAAAAAAGGCTATTTGGACAAGCTAAACATGCTATATATTCAAATATGGTTTAAAAATACTGGTTCTGGATACAAAAACGCTCACCTGATGACGATGCACTGGTTTTTCGGCCCTGTGGACAGACGGCCCAACATGGACTGGTATGCTCTGTCGGCTACAGCAAATATATGTGGAGGCAAAGCCCTTTTTTCATGGCATTTATACTTCTCTGTCACCTGAAAAGAAATTTGTGTTAATAGTAATAATATTATTATTATATCTTACAGTAAGATCACAATTTCTTTTTTCTAGATTATAAATGTTTCGGGTTTTTTTTTCTTTTCCCATACACACATACTAATATATATATATATATATATATATATATATATATATATATATATATATATATATATATATATATATCTTTGTAAAGATCATACAAACAGGACCAATTTCTGGAAAACAGTTGTTTTCATAACAAAAAGACAAGTACAAGTATACGTTATTGTAAGATTGTAAAATAAATAAATTAATTAATACTTGGACGTTATTTCATTTAATATTCAGTTTAATATTCAGTTAATATTCAGTTTAATATTATTTTACTCAGTTAAAAGTACAATTCATTTCTCAATTTCATATTTTCCCCCCAATCAACATGACAGAGTTGACACTTTGGTACCCAAACTGATCCGAGCAGCAAAGTTGATGGGACAATGATTTGATATAGTTACCATTTGAATACGTAAGATTTTATTACTGTTGAAGAAACATTTATGTTGACGTTTGATCAGTGTTTCAAGGCACTTCACAGAGACTAAGTCTACTGTTATTCAGGACAGATTCTTGCCTGTACTGGGATTTTGTAGATTTTTCTCTGGGAAGTACATTAATGACCTATTCACGTCAACACAGTTACTCTTAGTGTAACAAAGCAGACAGAAGTGCTACCCTTTTGGCTAATCAGTTAATAATAGCTTGGCTATTTAACAAAGGTCAGAAGGACTCATGATTATGTTTATGATGTTCTGAACAACATTTAGAAACATTTTGTACAGCAAAATCTGCCTCACAGCCAGAGTTTCTGGGATAGGCTCCGTATTAGAAGTCAACTGATACTGGATTATACCGACAGCAATAACTATGTAGGGCGGTACCTGCTGATAAACGATTAATGATATGTTTTCATTCAGGATCAAATTTAAAAACTAAACTCAAAGTAAAAGATCACTTTGTTATAAAAAAATAAACAGTACTGACTATCATGAAAGTGTACTGTACTTTTTTAAATAATATATTAATATTTATATATTTATTTCTATTACTATTAATAAATAAAGTAAATAAAATATATACATCAAAATGTAACACACCAAATAACAAATAAAAACACACACATCCAAAATTAAATAATAAAAAATACTTCAAATAACAACAAAATTTGTCAGTGATTATTTCTATTTTGTCTCTAGTGGCCGCTCTCCTACTGTATGACAACAGCGGACGGAACTGGGAAAAACTATCGGTGTGGATTTTTGCCTATAACCAATCGATCGTTTGTCAATGCCAATTAATCGGCAAAACCAATCTATAAGTCGACCTCTACTCCAGACCCATGGAGTCACTGATCAGGACCGAGTGCTTAGTGAAAAGTCAAAGGTCACTGATTAGTTTGCTACCTTCCCTTCCTGAGGAGGAAGTAAATTCAAAAATTCCAGGTGACATAACTATAAAAAATAATAATAAATTCTTGGCTAAAATAAACAAAATCTTGTTACGACTGTTATTACCTCTTTTCCATAGAGTGGGAGTTGCTTAAAAGGGTTCACAGCGACCAAAATGTCCCCAATATAAGTCTGTAAGAGAGGAAAAAACACGGTGACATGCAGGCTTGGGGAGTAAACAAACAAACAAAAAATAATGGTAATTAATCTGTTACAGTTACGTCAAAAAACGTAATCACATTACAGCTACATTTTATTGAAAAAAAAAATTTTTAAAGGAAAAAAAAAAGGAATACCATCAGGATTACAACGGTTTTTCATTTAAAACCAAAAAAATGAATCTTCTGACAACACAAACGGCTGCTTGATTATAGTTCTGGTTCTCTCTCACCAGTGTTACTCACGTGAGCAACTCCGGGTGCAGGCGCCAATATATTTTGCACAAAGTTCATTTGGTAGAAATTATTCTCTGAAATGCTTTTGTTAGGGTGATCGTACGTCCTCTTTTTCCTGAACATGTCTTCTTTTTCAGATCTTAAAAAAGCGCCTGGGCGGGATTTCTAAATGTGAGAAAACGTCCGGGATTCGGATTTAGTGTCATTATGATGTGTTTATGGTCTAGTACTGAGTCATGTGTTCATGGTGCTTTAACTGTCTCTGTAAATCCCTCCTTCTCACACACCAAATGGTCGATTATCGCCGATGCAGCAGCGACGGGCCAAATTCCTGCCTCTCCACCGTTATCCTCCTCTCAGTGAACACGCTTCACCTTCACAACGTTCTGTACAGCGTAAACAGTTGCTTGACAAAAGCATCGGATAACAGCAGTCCTGAATCGAAACGACGCCCATATAAGATCATTTTTAATGTACGTTATCGCACTGTTTCGTATTACATAGCCATTCAGACATGTAAATGATGGCAGAAGATACACTCACGCCATCTGATATTTTCTTCTGATTGTCATGGAATAATATAATATAGGGGGGAAAATAAATAAAATGTACAACGTGGGCAGAGTGAAACCAATATTATTTCTAAATATTTATGTGATGCTACTAGTGTGTCTTTTTCACCGTAATAAAGTCTGCATTCAGAGCAACACTGTTTTGAACACCATCAAGAACACCTTACAGTGATGTGATGTTCCCCGCATCAGAGACCGTGATCTTTTATTTATTTAAAACCAAGCATCGGACGTGGTTTTTAAGCTCTGAAATCAGCTCGAAATGAAAGTATTTGAGCTCAGAGTGCTTTTCTCTTGACTTGATTTACATGTGTGGCCTTGAAGTAATCCAAAAGTAATCAGATGACACGACTGTCACACGGTGAGACTTGGATTATGTTACTGATGACATTTTTCTTGTAACTGTAAGAGAGAATGTGTTTTAAAGTCACCCTCCGAGCCCTGGTGAGGAGGCACAAAGCAATGCTGTCAGTCCTGCTGCTGTGACTCAGAGCACGAACCCAGACCTCACCTCAAAAACCTTATGATACAAACTTCCCATGTTTAAACCCCCTGTGGCGGTGAAACATCAAAGACAGAAACAGTGAAGCATATTTAATGCTAAATGAATCACGCGAACTCAGTGACATGGAGGAGAACTTACATAGATGTGACTGTGGCTGAATCGTGTAGTCAGAGACTCGAGTAAACTCTTCTCGTCCAAATCCGACAGAGTCGCCAGGTCCTCCTGAACATGTCTCTGTTCCTCCATGGTTCCTCCAAGTCCCCAAAAAGGATGCTTAAAACGCTTAAAACTAGATTTCGGAGCGGCTTCGTAACGCCATTGGTTCAGAGCGTGTGCTCTACTGGTTTCTTTCAGGTTCCTAACCAACTACACCTTATTCTGAGCCTCCGCCTCCAGTGCCACACGCCATTTAACCCCCACCTACCCGGATGCAGAAATTAACTCATGCTAATGTACGCTCAAAAATGGTCGCTAGACGTCACGGGTTGATTTGCATATTCATTAGACCGTCCGGCTCATTTGGATATCAATTGGTGTTACGTGAAGATTTTCTAAAGACACTTACATTAGAGGTTTAAAGGGGAGGTTGCTGGACTGTTTGTCATCCGGGTTCTGAGCCCAGATTCTTCTCCTTCAAAGATCTTCTAAAACATTTAAACTGACTGTTAAACTGTGAGAAAACATAAAAACTTGCGAAAATCTAACACGAGACTAGGCTAGTTTGGTGTCCACACAAGACCTGCCATTTTGAAGATGCTCTGACCCAGTTGTCTAGCACAGGAGTTCCCAAACCTTTCCATGGCAAGGCCCCCCAAATGGCATCAACATTTGACCGAGGCCCCCCTTGTGCAAGATGTCTTTAAAACACATTAAAAATAGACTTCTGAATATATCCCCATTTTTTAAATTCATAATTACATCTTGCATCTTTACATTACATTACATTAGGAATTGATTTTGTGTGTGTGTGTGTGTGTGTGTGTGTGTGTGTGCGCGTGTGTGTGTGATTGAGAGTGAGAAAGAGAAACATACTTGTGGGAGGGATGGGCTTGGTGGCTCTGACCAAATTGTTGAGGCCCCGGGCGCCCCCTGGTGGTCCCCACTTTGAAAAGCACTGATCTAGCCATCACAATTTGGCCCTTGTCAAAGTCGCTCAGATCCTTCTGATTTGTCCTGCTTCCAACACGGCAACACTTGGGTGGCTGTGGTGCAGGTGGTAGAGCGGGTTGTCCACTAATCGTAGGGTTGGCGGTTCGATTCCCGGCCCGGGTGACTCCACATGCCGAAGTGTCCTTGGGCAAGACACTGAGCCCCAAGTTGCTCCTGATGGCAAGCTAGCGCCTTGCATGGCAGCTCTGCTACCATTGGTGTGTGTGTGTGAATGAGACACAGTGTAAAGTGCTATATACAGTAAGTGCACATTTACCACATTAAAAATACAGACTTCTGAATATATCCCACTTTTTTTCTGATCCCCACTTGCTGCCCAGTATATCCCACCCCATGACAAGTGCCACTGTAACGGGATAATCGATGTTATTCACTTCACCAGTCAGCAGTTTTAATGATATGGCTGATCGGTGAATATCTGTCACTCACTGAAAAGATGTGATTAGTGTTTCAACAGAATTTATGTATGAAGTTGCTAGCTTTGTCACTAGGCTCTTTTTTTTAATTAAAGATGGATATTTGCCAAATCCAGCAGCAGGTTTGCAACACTTCCCAAATCAGAAATGAATGTCTTTGACTTCATCACACATACTGTACAATAAGGCAATAGCTAAGGCCTTCTCCAATTTACATTACTGTACAAGTCTCAGGCACATATACAGAATGCATTATAAAGAAACTTCTATAATGAGCACTAATAAATAGCTGTATTCTGCATTCATGTAGACTACGCTGGTCACATTCAGGGTAATAACTGTGACACGTTTTGAGTGCCATATTAACAGAATGCTGACAGATTTTAAACACAGCAATCGTGCAACACGGTGAGGCTGAGAAATACAATACTGTGCTACATGATTCCCCGTCTATGAAATACAGATTTCTTTTTAAATACCGAAAACAGTTCTTAGGAAATATATACATTTGCGATGCACATGAGGTAAAATAAAACAGTAATAAAACAGTTATGTTCTCACACTTTATTTTTTAGGTAAAAACAAACCCTTACTCGAAAGATATTACATCATACAGAACTTTATTGTTGAACAATACAACATTTACAAGTGTTGCAGCAGTTAAACTACTTTAACATTTCTAATGCTTAAAGCCAAATTAGAGTCAATTACCAATCTAATGCTATGATATTTTTCCACATGAAGGCAACTTTCTATTATAATTTTTATTGTTTTGTTTTTTTTACACCAGCATGTAGCACATAATGAACAGTTAAGATTTATAATTCTCATGAAGTATCCAGTTGGATAATAAAAAGGTCATACAAAAGAACACACACACACACACACACACACACACACACACACACACACACACACACACACACACACACACACACACACACACACACACACACACACACACTGTCTTCTGTTTGTCTAGCTCATCTCAGCTCAACATCAGTTGTGGGCACTTTCTTCAAGTTGGCATGTTTCGCTTTCCTGTTGATAAAAAGAAACGTCCAGAACTCAGGTGAAAGAAGCAGTCTTGTGTGCAAGGCACTGTTTCTGCTGTTACATTCATGGTTCATGATGAAACTCACCTTTGGACCACAAATAGTGCAATAGTAGCAATCATTGCCACGGCAAACACAACACCTCCCAGAATGCCCACAATCAAACCTGGTGAAACACAAGCACACACACACACACACACACACACACACACACACACACACACTTTATATGTGATAAATATATAAAAACACACATTTCCTTACATGTACATGTCCAAATGCACATCTATTGAATATACTTGGCGACCGAGTGACGCAACAGAAAAGAAAAGCATTCTCCCCATGGAAGCTACGACTTTGAATCTCAAAGATGTCGCAGCCATCCACGGTCGGGGGTCTCGGGGTCAAAACTCTCCCTGGTAAAATTGTCTCCCTGTCAATCACAGCGACACTAGCCAAGCACGGGCGTCTGTGAGGTATATATACGGGCATATAGGTAGAAGAGGGCAACGCTGCATGAGCAGCAGTTCAATCTGGTTGTCTGGCTTCACGAGTCTCAGAGGAAACTTGTATTAGCCTTCATCATAACTGGTTGGTAGCTGTTGTACAATAGGGGAGAGCTCTGGGGGGGTGAGTGTTTGTGTGTGTGTGGGGACACACACACACACGCAAGTAACCAAATGGAGGAGCAAATGGCGAAAAAACGGGGGACAAAAATTCCTCCATCGATGGCCTGTTTCTCTAGAGGTTTTGTTTACCACACAAAGACTGGATACATCTTAAGTGAAAAAAAACAACAACTAATAAACTAAGAACATTTCTTGATCTCTTTCTTTAGAATTTAGACAAATGGAGATTTTCCAAACAGAAATTTGAGCATTTTGAAGAAAAATATTTTTAATTTCAGAGACTCTTTTGGTGGGATATAGGTGTGAAAATCAGAAAAATAAAGTTGTGTCGATAGTTAAATGGTGAACGAGAATGTCTTTCTGTTACATTGACTGACTTTACATCAACTACCTCAAACCTAACACCAATTATTAAACGATGCTTTTAATAATTATTCAAATGAATCCAGACTGCCTGGACTGTGGGGGGCGTGGTCAGGCTGTAGTCACAAAATGACACCATTGTGAGGGGCGTGGTCATGTGAGGACTACTTGAGGAGTACTACTACCATCAACTAGCATCAAAATTCTCCTAAATATGTTAGAAATGAGGGAGTATTTACTGAGCTGATTTGTACACTCACCCACATCCACCGTTTGCTCATCAGGGTTAGAAGCTGTTCCAAAAGTCCTTCCGGACCTTCCTGTAATATACAAAAGCGTTACAGTTTTTTGGGTTTTTTAGTTGCTTACATCCAAACTCTATTACTGTATTCTACTACACAGTGTGTGAACACAAGAGGCCATCTGTTTTCACACACAAGTTGCAACTGTAGTGCGTTTCGGATGTAGCGTTGCTTGAAGCGACCTCTAGCGGACACGACTAGATAAAATCTGGATAAAATCTACATTTTGTTGGTACATTTACTGATTATTATTTCACTCTAAAGACTCTCTCAAGAGTGTGTTGGAATATCATTGTTTAATCAAGAAAAGACCTAAAAAAAAAGAAGAAGATGTATGCTATTTTTCAGTATAAAATTCTACTACGACAATAAACAACATTGTTGGAACATTCCTCTGTAACATCCTTCTAACTGGGTTCTGGAATGAAAAGTCCAGTCATGAATGCAGATCATCTAGAACCTGTGATTTTTGGTTTTCAATATCGATGGGGAATCAGAGTTTGAGAAAAATGTTGTTTAATGCTTGTTTGGGTTTTATAAAAGAACTCGGCGTGAATATCATAATAACACACAAATTAACACATGTATAGTGAAATAAGATTGTCAAGGACATCATTGTGTTCAGTGGGCGGAGTTTAACGCCTTCTTCAAAATTGCTTCAAAAAAGTTTCAACAAACATTGTTCGTTTGAGTTTTGATATTTGTTTTAAGATTAGACTTGTTCTTGATGCAATATTATCCAGAAATCTGAAAAATGCTTGACCATTTCTAACCATAGTGTCTTGTCCTAACTTGCAGCACTCTTCTTGTGAATTTTTGCCCATTCAATTCAGTAAGTATGGCCTTGTGCACCGTAACACCTTAAATATGTACAGACGTAAACATGTTCGAGAGCTTTCAGGTATGAGGGGTGCAGCCCCAGAGGCCTCACCTGCCCTAAAATGTTTTCACATTGGAGGTTTAATCATGGCAAACCCTTATGAGTGAGTATCAGGATTAGCTGATACTCAGATTGATATTAGGTACCTACAGTAAAGGTACATTAATAAATAAATATTTTCTATAATAAGGCTGAAACGCTACACATTACCTGAAAAAATCGTATTCTTCCTTTCACAGGTCAAATAATGAACCTATTTACCAATAACGTGTTTATGTAAATGTAGACTGTGGAAAGCTGCTGTCTCATCTGTCTGCTATCAGCCTTACTGCTGCTTGACCTGTCTAAAATTAACAATAAGAATATAAAACATAAATAGATATATGCTGTACGTTTACAAAGTAAGGAACGTTTTATTTGTTCATATGGCACGGATGAACCTCCATTGAATTTAGGACTGTACGTATTTTTATTTGTTTTGTACTCGTCTTCATAACGCTTGTAATGTGGCATGACCCTGTCAGGTTAGTTAACAGACACTCTGTGCATATGAGAAGTTTCTAGAAGCTTCTAGATGTGAACAAACACGGTGCTTATGTTTAATGTTTAACTTCAATAAACTGAACGGAGCAGTCCTTTGTACACCATAAAAAGGCGATAAGGCAATATAAATACAGAATAATGAGAAAACGTGAAGAGAAGAGAACTGACCTCGACACGTGCTTTCACAAGCTTCTTTACTCTCAAATCGGTTGCCATTTCCTTGACAGCCTCCATAAAGAAACAAGCGGCAGACCTTCTCCTCTTTGTCGTAGTAATACCTTAAAATTCTGGCAAAACAACTGCCTGGGTCCATCTCTAAAGTGCACACTGCATCTGAGTGGATAGAATATCAAAAGCACAGCATCAAAACCTGGTTCTCCACGCTAATACAGCACGAATAAATATTCAGTGTGAATAAAACATGATGCCGTTCTAGGAAAAATAATCAACGAAGATGTGGTGATAATGTTTTATTGCGGAATGTTTTATTCTTTTTATACCACAGCAATTTGCCAATGATGACATTTTCCTACATTCATAGTAGAACGACAGCTCATACTTTTTAAAATAAAATCAATTTATTGTTATATTTAATGTTATGGAACATCTAGGAGACAAGTTCGTGTTATCACATGGGTTATACAAGCAGCATCTCTTTCTCTCTCACGTGTTCATAAGGCAAGAACATGTCATGTTACAGAGAGAACTAGAACTAGAACGTGCAAACGTTCTCTGCTTGCCACTGAATGCTACAAAGCGCTGACTTCGGTGACTCCTTCTATCAACGTTAAATAAACATCTCCTTCACCATATCAACAAATTCTTAAATAAAATCACACCGTGAACTTGTTTATTTTTAGCGTAAGGTTAAGTAGCTACAAGTCTCTTAGAACAAGCTGTTACTATAGCAACAACAACGTAGCATGAGCGTATGAATAGAAACCCTGTGATTTGCCTAGGAACCGGGACTACAGTCAGTGCTGCTGTTACAAAACATTAATCAACACCATCTGACCAATCAGAATCAAGAATTCAAAACCGATGTGGTTTGAAAGATTTTAGGAGCAAGGTTTTACCTCCTTCCGGATACAGCTCACGATACTGTAAGGAACATTTTTCCAGGCATTCCGTTTCGTTGGTGAACCGGTTGCTGTTGCCACCCTCTCCTTTGTAGAAGAAGGGGATGCAATGTTTCTTTTCCCAATCGTAGTAGAACTGCAGTGTATTTTCTTTTCCAGTACCTTCGTCCATCATTTCAGTGCAACCTGGATCTGCGCAATAACGTTATCATCATAACACATTAGGTTTTTAAAGCATTTTTTCATTATTTCAGCCATTTTCTACCAAATAATTTTTTGCCATAATTGTCTGCCAATGATCTTACAATAGCAAATGTTATTTGAAGCATTTTAAATTTGTTTTAAACTTCCACACGGTGCATTTCCGCCTCCACCCAGTGTTCCTGGGATAGGCTCCGGATCCACCATGAACCAAGATAAATGACTGAAGATGAACAAACAAATAAAGGAATACACAGGTATATAGTAGCTATGTTAAATCATAAATAAACTGGAAATTTATTTCCTCATAAGAATTTAGCACCTCAGGGATTTTTTTTTTCTTCAACATAACGATGGCAGATAATCAAGAAATCAGAAACACGATCGTCTGTGAAGTTGGTGAAACAACTCACGTTTTTCATCTAATTCCTGTGCGCCTGCACACATGATCCCCACCAAGAAGAATGGAAAATAAAGTGTAGAAACCATTTTGTGTCCAAGATTCAAGCGGTTCCTCTTTGTGCTCCAGTGAGTACTGTTATATCCTGAATTTCTGAACTTCTGTCCAAACAATGGCCTTTAGACTCTTTATCAGTGCTGCAGGTTTTATGGCCTGGGTGTGCGTGTCTCTCTCACCGAAAGCAGTTCTACAGTTTCAGTCATAAAACAAGAAACTGTCTGTGATACAAACACTGTTTGACTATTTGACGAAACAGAAACACTAACCCTGTATCTCTGATTCTGCTTTTCCGAGTATGATTGTTGGGAAATGTTAAGATTTAGGTTTTGTGAATTAGCGTGTGTATATTGTGCATGTGTAGGATGTTTTCATTAATGTTGTGATCATTTCCCCTCAAAAGTGTAAAAACTGTCTTAATGAGAATGAGCTTGTGAATCACTAAAATCATAAAATTCAGACACGCCCAATTACCCACCAGAAACTTAAGTGAAGACAATAACGTGACTCATTAACTGGAACGGATTAATCAAACCAGGAAACGTCATTTGGTTAGTAATGTTCCTGAATGACGTGCTGTCATATGACAGCAGCACAAGGCTGGCGCACAGGTCAAGAAGTTCAGTTAATGTTCACATCAAACATCAGAATGGGGAGAAAATGTGATGTGATCTCTGTGACTTGGTTAATAACCGTGGTGTGGTTGTTAGTACCAAATGGGCTGGGTTGAGTATTTCAGAAACTGCTGATCTCCTGGGGTTTTCACACACAACGGTCTATTGAGTTTACAAAGAATGGTACGTAAAACAAAAAACAGACCTGTGAGCAGCAGATCAGAGCTGCTCCCATCCCTGCTGAACCTCCCCCTTAGAAACCATTACCAAAATTCTAATGGTTTCCACTACAAATCATTAACAAATGTAGTGTTTTGGGCAATATAATATTAAGATTTAATACTTTCTACTGGTTTCCACTAGACATAAACATGCCACCAATAGAACCCAAGACATTACCAGTAGAGACACGCAAGGACCATTATAGTTTCCATTAAAGCCATTTCAATTCCCAATATAATCATTAAAACCATAAGAATTTCTGCAATGGTTTCCATAGTTTTTTTTTCCATCAGGACACGATTGGCTGATTAGATAAACGCATGAATGCACAGGTGTTCCTAATAAAGTGGCTGGTGCGTTTTGCATTAGACTTATAACTGAGAGAATCTGCACTGTTTTTCCTTCTTCCTCTTTTTCCATAAAACCAATCATGTGTTTCTTTGGGATGCCATTTTTCTTTTTTCTTTACCTCCTTGGTTTGAGACCGAAACCCTTCCTGTTCACACTGTTTTATGGCTCCGAGCACTATTATTTCCTTTTTATTAAACTACATCTGCTCTGGTTTCTCTCTGGGTGGAGGTTCACATGTTCTCCCAGTGTCCACATGCGTTTCTTCTGGGTTCTCACCCTAGGTGTGAATGTGTGTGTGTGTGTGTGTGTGTGTTACTTCAGGGGATGTATCGTGTGTGTGTTCTCTCTCTCCCCCTCCCCCCGTTTCGCTCTCACAGGTCGTTCTGCCATAATTGCACGTGCTGACGTGGTGCACGGGGATTGGAGAGGAGAAGATTGTGCGTCTTTTAAAAAGGAGGAAGAACGTATGTCAACAAGAATGCGGATATGTGGTGTGTCTGTGATTGTGTGCATACGATCGAGTAGTGAATGTTTTTCCTGGTGTTTGAGTGAAATTGCTTGCTTGTTGCTTGTGTTGTGTACGAGTGAAAGATGTGAGGGGAAGGATATTGTGTTGTCCCATTCCCTTGTTTTGTCTTGTGTTGTGGCCGAGTGTAAGCCTGAATTGTAAATATATCTTTCATTGTAAATATTTATCTTCTTACTGTTAGTAATGAAAGCTGTAGGGGTTGGGTGCCTCAGTTAGGGAGTCAGGTCCGACTCTGTATTTTCTTTTGACATACCTTTTTTTGTTAGGTTAGTTAAATTGATAAGGGGATGATAGCGACTGTTTTGTTTATTATTTTTGGCCTTGCCAGCCCTGAAGTGTGTGATTCTGTTTGTTTTGGAGTATTTTTCTTGTCATCATTACATTTGTACAATTCGAAGACTTGAAAGACGTGTGTCAACCTCACTATTTCTGAGTCTGATGTTTTTGTTTATACTTTTTTTTATGTTACACCTCGACCCTAGACCGGGGTCGTAACAGTATGTGTGTGTGTGTGTGTGTGTGTGTGGGTGTGTTGCCCTGCAATGGACTGGAGTGTCATCCAGGATGTATTCACGCCTTGTACTGAGTGTTTCTGGGATAGATCCTGGATTATTCCATGACCTATAACCATGAAGATGAATGAATGTGCATTATAAGTGTACATTTTTGTTAACTACTCATGGCTCAGCCATTTAATCAAACAAAATCAAGTAATATTGTAAAGATTGTATGTGGTTGAGATTATAAACATGTAATAATAATAATAATACATTTACTGTTGCGTTATCGCCCTCCAGTGGATAAAATGCACAGTGCTCTTGGTTCAGAGCCAGACACCTCGGTGGTTAAAATTCTACACTAGTCACTGGAATATTGTACTATAATTCAAATCCAAGACTGAGACCTTGAGCTCGGCTTTCCCTTACCACATGGATGTTTTTACAGAAAACTTCACCATAGCAGCGGTTATACGTTTTTGTTCTTTGACTTAAATTACGTGGAGTAAGCAGTTTTGCCTACAACAATCACACAACAAAAAAAACTCCACGAAATCCTGTACAGACTGTCTTAATGTTATTTTGACCATTTATAGTTATGGTGTTCCATAACTTCTATCACTTACTTTACAGCAGCTAGCTATTATATGGAGCGGTTGCTATGCCCATACAGTCGTTACTCAAGAAAGTATAATATATATTAGAAAGGTCACGTTGATCAGTCCATACCGGATTTTCAGGGCAAAAATGCTTTATTTTGCTGCGGCTTTTTTCCAAAAAAAAAAGAAAAGAAAAAAAAAAAAGAAGTTTTTTTGTGCATTTTTTGCAGTAAAACTAATTGAATTGGCAAAATCGCAGTTACACTAAATAGTTTTGCGCGGTCTTTCACAGTGATGTTTGTTGGTAAACAAGACTTTTTTAGCTGTACTCATGTTTGATGCACATGAATCGAAAAGGGCTTTGGCTGAATGTGCGTTGTGATCACTTCACATGGCAAGTCTTGGCCCAAATCTGCGGTCATTTTAAAAAATGGCAAGCTCCGCCGAATATTGTGGAGTTTGCTCGATTTTGTGTTCATTTCTGCAATCGCAAAATACTGAGTAATGTAAACCTGCGATTTCAATTACAGCGGACACGATGGTCAGACTTTCAACACCTTCTGTCCAATCAGATTTGAGAATTCAACAATGTTTCGGTGTAAATAACAGTAAACAGATTGTGTATGAGAACCAGATATTTGTGGGAAGCAGAACAGTGTCATGTTCGTCCATTTCGTCCAACATGGAATCGTTAGCTCTTTTTAGCAGGAAAAGGTACTCATTTTGAAGAAAAATCCTTAAGTACCCTCTCGAGACTGACGAGCTTTACTCGTGTAATAATAATAATAATAATAACAACAACAACAACAACCTTCTTGTAGTCACCGAATGGCTTAAGTATGTGTTTTGCAAACTTCTGGCAAAGCAGATGACGGGGGGAAATGACTCTCTCAGGAATACATCACAGTGTTTTAATGAAACGCTGGGGAATCTGAAGCTCCATGACAATGCTAGACATAAAACAGTCCCTGAGTACCAGTGAAGTCCTCAATACAACAAACAATCATCTGCTGTCCTACAACTGAGGAAAACTTCTGCTCATATAAACGCAGCAAAATAAATAAACTTAAAAGTAGCAAAACCATTTTAGAAGTATTCTAAAGCACATTTATTTAGTGTCCAGACCCCCTCCTGTTAAAGTGCGGGATTGCAACAATTCTTCGCTAGCCCCGATGCACAAGAAAACTAACTCGAATCACTAGCATTTGAAATTCTGGAAGATTTCGGCTACTTCCAGCCAGTTCCTGAAGCAGGCCAGGCCCTGATCTCGGATCTGCTTCCTGCCTTTGTCCGTGATCACCTGCCCGTTCTCCTTCACGATCACCAGCTTGGGCACGGCTGTGATGCTGTACCTCTTCTTCAGCTCGCTGAAGTCAAAAAGAAAGAAACACACAACATTTGGAAAGAAAAATGAGCGCTGCAATGTAGACATGTGAAAATGTCCATCCATCCACCCATCCATCCATCTTCTACCGTTTACTCCTTTTCAGAGTCACGGGGAACATGGAGCCTATCCCAGGGAGCATCAGGCACGAGGCGGGGTACACCCTGGACAGGGTGCCAGTAATGTGAAAATGTGTTTTTCTTTTTTGTTGATTTCACCTGCACATACAGTATTCTTGTTGAGGCTTTCTTCTTTCCTTCCTTTAAAACCCTGCTTTTCATTCGTTATTTCTTTTTCACACTCATGTATTCATTCCTATTTTGCCGCCAAATTGTGTTTTTCTTTTGTTTTTATGGTCACTTGCATGAAAATCTTTTTTCCTGTGCTTCAGTTATTTACTTTTGGTTTCCTTCTTCTTTTCTTTCTTCCCCTTCCTTTTATCCCCTTGAATTTGTTGACAAATTGTGTCAATTAAATTTTTTTTAAAGATTTGTGGGTGTGAACATACACTTACATACTTATATTTGTTCAGAAGATTCTATTTTCCAAAGTTATTTTTCTTCCAGTTTTCTTTTTTCTCTCCCTTTTCTTTCCTTAACCCGAATCAACCCATTTCCTTAAAGGTCAACATAAACTTGCACTTAGTTTAATCAAGCAACGATCACATAAATAAAACCATGAATAGATGGATGGATGAATGAAAGGATGGATGAAAGGGTAGAGGGACGATAGATATCAGGCTATTTTAAATCCTAATCCTCCACTGAGTGTGGGATAAACCTCTTATAAAGCAGCAGCCTGTGAGAGCCACACACACACACACACACACACACACACACATACTTTCACACACACACTGCTGCAGGGATGTGAGTAACGGCACACACTCACACACACTCTCTCTCACACACACACACACACTCACTGCTTGTACTGCTCGGTCCAGGGCAGCGCGAGCCAGTCCCCGTGCAGGTCCTGATAATATTCCTCCATGTCCTCGGCGGATTTATCCAAGGAGATGAAAACGATTTCGAACTGAGCAGGAGGCTCGCTCTCCTCCACCAGCTCGGTGTAGAAATCACACAGCAGCGGGGTGAAGTCGCGGCACGGAGGACACCATCCGGCGGAGAAATACAACCCCACCACTTTATTCCGCAGCGCCGCTTCCGGGTCCACCGCTTCTCCAGCTTTATTCAGCAGCGCGCGCCCCGAGAACACTTCCGCCATCAGAAAATAAACAGCCACCTCTAATAATAATAATAATAATAATAATAATAATAATAATAATAATAATAATAACAACCACCTCTAATAATAATAATAATATAATAATAATAATAACCACCTCTAATAATAATAATAATAATTATTATAATAATAATAAATAATAATAACCTCTATCTCTCTCTCTCTCTCTCTCACACACACACACACACACACACACCTGTCCCGAAATGTGTCAACAACTCATTCAGCAGGAACAAAAGTTAACAAAACCCTCTTCAAAATGGCTCTTTAATCTCTATATAATCTTTCCAGTGAACAAATATTGTTGTTCTAGTTCTAGAAACTTCCGGACTCTTTCTCTGAAATAAACAAACAAACAAACACCAGCTCGGATCAAAGGACTTCAACTTCCACCGCAAGGATAAAGGATTAACTTCCTAAGACCCGCCCAATATGCAAATCATGTCACTCGTCAGCACGAATCAGCGCTCTCCAGGAACTCCAAGCTACAGGACGGTGGTTGCCAGGTGAGATTAAACCCCGCGGCAAGAGAGTCTTTAAAACCCTGACCCTCACGCTTCTATGATCCGGGGATTTTCCCGTGAAAAGCATAGCCGTTTATGATGTAATTATATTCAAGCGCTCTTAAATTCTCGAATCTGATTGGTCAGAAGGTGCGCATTGTTTTCAGATCGGAAAGTAGTTCCGTCTGTAAGATAGGTTAACAATAGGTTCATATTCATGCGCTCGTTATTGTTTCTATAGTAACAGATCATACGCAGGAACTTGTAAGGCGCAGAAAAAAAAGCGTGTTGTTTAACAAATACAGTAAAAGATATAAAACCAGTAGATGTTGAGAGACGTATGTTGAATGTTTCTGGAAGGGGTCTCAGGTGAAGAATCTTTAAGACAGAGGACTTTTAGTAACATGATGTTACCTCCAGTAGAGTCTGAAAGAGAGGAAGCAACAGTCTATAGCCGCAATAACATAGAGCGGTGCTCGAAAGTTTGTGAACCCCTTAGAATTGTTTACATTTCTGCATAAACATGTCCTGAAACATCTTCAGATTTTCACACAAGTCCTAAAAGTAGATAAAGAGAACTTAATTAAACAAATGGGACAAAATATTATACTTGGTCATTTATTTATTGAGGGAAAATGATCCAATATTACCCATCTGTGTGTGGCAAAAGTATGTGCACCTTTGCTTTCAATAATCTGGTGTGCCCCCTTTTGCAGCAACAACTGGAACTAAACGTTTTTCCGGTAACCGTTGATCAGACCTGCACATCCACTTAGAGGAATTTTAGCTCGTTCCTCAGTACAGAACAGCTCAGACCAATCTTATCCGGAAAAGGGCCGGTGTGGGCGCAGGTTTTCATTCCAACTGATCAGGAGCCAGGTCCTGCTGCTCTTTGTCCTCAAGGTGGCTGCTACTTGTATTTGCTTTCATTCCTTCAGGGTGTCCTCTTCCCTGTGATCACCTTGTTAAGACATCCACCCGTATATACACTCATTGGTCTGCGCGCACAACAGCGGACATTATAGCTCATGTGATAACCTTTTTATTTATTTATAAAAAAAAAATTTTTTTTTAAAGAAGCGGCATCTCCTTGGGCAGGGAAGTCCACTTTACGCCAGGCTTTAGCTCCTTGTACCCAAATATTTCTCAAACCGTTCCTGAATGTTGTTTGAAGTGTTGCAGGGAGCATTAGCCTGCTGAAAGACGCTGCTGCCGTTAGGGAATATCGTTGCCGTGAAGACGTGTACTCGGTCTGCAGCAGTGTTTAAGTAGGTGTTACATGTCAAAGTAACATCCACATGAACGCCAGGACACAAGGTTTCCCAGCAGAACATTACCCAGAGCATCACACTGCCTCCACCAGCTTGCCTTCTTCCCATAGTGCATCCTGGTGCCTTCTCTTCCCCAGGTAAGTGACACACACACACACACACACACACACACACACACACCTGGCAGGAACTGAGCGTGATGTAAAAAATGTGATTCATCAGACCAGGCCACCTTCTTCCACTGCTCCATTCTAGGTGTTTTGGCGGTGTACAGGGGGTCAGCATGGGCACTCGGACCACTCTGCAGCTACGCAGCTCCATACGCAGCAAACTGTGATGCTGTGTGTGATGTGCCCTTTTATCACAGCCGGCATGAACGTTTTCAGCAATTTGTACTACAGTGGCTCTTCTGTGGGATCGGACCAGACGGACTAGCTTTTGCTCCCCATATGCATCAATGAGCCTTGGATGCCCTCAAACTATCACCAGTTCTCCTTCCTTGGATCACTTTTGGTAGATACTAACCACTTCATACCAGGAACACCCCACAAGACCTGCTGTTTTGGAGATGCTCTGACCCAGACGTCTAGACATAACACATCGGCCCTTGTCAAAGTCTCTCAGATCCTTACACTTGCCTATTTTTCCTGCTTCCAACACGTCAACGTCGAGAACTGACTGCTCGCTTGCTGCTGTTGACAGGTGCCGTTGTAATGAGATAATAAATTTGATTCACTTCACTTGTCAGTGGTTGTAACGTTATGGCAAATCAAATAACAAAATCATGTTCTGGATTCAAAGTCAGTATCTATGATGTGGAACAAAATAATAAGAATAGTGGTCCTTTGCACAATTAGAATTGGACATTTCTGTTTAAAATGTACAGAGTGGAAAGCTGGATGATTCCAGAACATTTTACAAAGTATTGCTCAGATTTGAAAATATTTATATTTGAATTGTTCATTCAGCTCTGAAAAAAAGAAAGTAAAATCAGATCTATGTCATGTCTAGGTAAATAAACAGCCCCCCGTAATGTGAACATAATTTAATGATCTTTCCGAATAAATAAAATGGAAGGACCATTATTTAAAAAAAAAAAAAAAATCATATCGAGTCATATCGAATTTCACATGAACTTTTATTTTTTTATCTTATAAGGATAGACTTACATAATAATTATAAAAATTACTTACAGAATTAAGTAACAGGTTTTTAAAATGTGTTTATACTTCTAAATGCAAATAAAATGACCTATCTACAATGTTTAGAAAAAGAAAATGCCGTCCAATAGAAGCCATATAAGCGAAGAACAGGAAATCTATACATGTATCTGTGACAATCAAATTGCACTTTTTTTTCCTTTTTAAAAACAAAAACAACAACAAAAAAAAACAACGACCCCCAAAGTCGTTGCATCAGCATCTCAAAGGGACCATATTGATGATTTTGTATTCTTCTCACTGTGCGCAGAGCAGGAAAAAAACAAACAAACAAACAAACAAACAAACAAACAACTTTCCCTTTCTCTTACTTCAAAACGTACAAAGTTGAATTGGATATGTACGATATTTAGTATGAAATTACACACACACACACACACACACTCTGTAGGCATACACTTAAACTCATAGGATTCTTACACCAACTTGGATTCATCTTCTCTCGAATATTTTCACATTCACTATGAAACTGGACGTGTACGGGTTCTATGTGATGGTAGATATGATCCCTCAAATGCTGTGTAACACTGGTTCCTCACCTTTCTGTTGGCACTCCACATAAAACACCAGTGCATTTGATCTGATAGAGTGTAGTAGAAAATAAAAAAAAACTTTCTTTTTTTTTCTTTTAAAAAAAAAGGGCAGGAATAAAAATAAAATAAAATAAAATAAATAAAAATTCACAATTGTTAAAACACAATAAGTGTTCCATTTAGGGAACAGAGAACTGAAAGAAAAGACGGGTACACATGCATCACACTGACGTACACTTACAACTCTACTCATATCATGCAAAAAAAGAATGGCCTAGCATTCATCAGTTTTTTTTTCCCGTTTGAATTTCCCACGTTGACCGGACATCAAACACGGTACAATACTACAGTAGGTAAGTGTAAAGAAAAGGCCGAACTGTCCAACCGAGCGCCCGTTTGCATAAAGAAACAAGTCTGAAATGTATGCAAAGCTGCAATGGTTACTGAAGGTGCATACCGTTTTCTGACAGTCTTCCCGAATGTTTATGAATCACAACGCGCTTTCTTTTTCTTTTATTTGGTAAGCTAAGCGTTAAGGTCGTACGGTTAAATAGCTGTGACATCATTTCCACTTTGTGAAATAACGCCGGTGTGTATGTATCATACGAAAGTGAAGGAGTTCTCCCTCGGCCCTTTATTTATTATTATTATTATTTTTAATACATTTATGCTTTCTTTTCGGACTGCAAGTGAACACTGCTTAAGAAGAACAGGTTAGGTCTAGTGGGCTGAATGAACACTCAGGAAGGGAAAAAAGAAGGAGGGAAAAAGAAAGGCATGAGGTAATGACTAACACATGTTTCTGCGAGTGTATATGTGTTACTTTAAACATTGGAACATTCCTGAGAGAGAAAGCCCCCCCTCAGGTCATCAAACATACATACATACAGCTCTATTAGGAACGTACAAAAGAAGATGAAAAGCAGACGGTCATTTACAACGAGGCACATACATTTCGACGTAACAAAAAAAAAAAAAAAAAGTGGAAAAAATTTGAAAAGGCTAACCGTGTAAGAAGCTAGTTATTTATCGAATATGATTAGAATGGGTTGCAATGCACTACCTGAATACTTCAATTATTATTGCAGTTTTCTTAGTATTGTTAATCTTGACTGAATAGTCTTGGAATATTTGGCCAATTTTTCCACGCGTCTTCAATCGGAAACGAAAACAAATGAAGCGAAAATCTAACCGTGTTGTAGTGAAACGAACTATACTGCGTAATAAAACGAAGACGGTCATGAGCAGTTCACGAATATCACGAAATACAAACACATTTAAAACACAATTACGAAGGCATCGATGAGCCGTTGCTGAACAGCACAAGAACGATATAATCCATTCTGTTCACATTTTTTTCCTCTTTTTAAAGCTCATAATGGCTTGCAGATGTTTGAGTGAATTTTGATCGTGTATCTTTCAAAAAGACAATAACCAAGTGCTGCAATATGTCGTAGGACCGGAAGAAAACTTTAGTGCTTATGATAATACACAGATCATGGAATAATGTGTAATCTATCGTTTAAAAAACAAAAAACTAACTAAAACACCACAATATGAAAGAAGCTGGTGAGAAGACTACAAATACGAATCATCTATCAAACAGATGAGTAAAATTTGTAGTACGTGTGATTTGGTGAGAGAAACAGATTTTCGTCCCCGCTGCTGTGCGCTATACGGTTCTGCGTCAAAGCAAATGACCTTTTCAGCGATTAAAGGCTGAACCTCTCAGTCATCAAAGTGCACGATTGAAAAGTGAGAACTGGAGGCTGACCCCCGGGTTCTCCCGTTCACGAGTGGAAATGATGTACGCCCGTTATTCAACAGGAATAAACCACACACACAAAAACACCATCAACATGTAGCTACTTTTGTTTAGGGAAAATCTTGTCAAAACACCGTTCCCTTCGTGTGGAAATGAGAAAAAAAAAAGAAAAAAAGAGAGAGAGAGAGAGAGAGAGTGAGAGAGGAGAGAAAAAAAGAAAAAGAAAAAAAAGACACTTAACTAGTGGCAATCCAAGGCTCCAGTGAAACATCAATCACCGCATCTCCATTCAGATGGTGCAAAGAAAACGTTCCATGAGAACTTTTGGCAGAGTCTGTGGATCACATCCGAAGTCAAATCTCCTCCTGGGCTACCTGGACCTCTTTCTTTCTCTGCCTCGGGTCACCCGCCTACGATGTTTTCACCAAGTCGTACACGTAAATGTGAAAGTCGTCATCGAACTTGATGAAATAGACGGAGGGCTTGGCCTCCACCTGGTGTATGACCATGCCAGTCCGTTTGGAGCCATCCTCTTTGGCATACTCCACTTGCTTGCCGACGAGGCTGTCCACCACCTCTCCGGGTTCGCGCTCTGCAGGAGGGGAATCGTCTGAAAACGTGAAAGACAAAACAACGTTAAGCGCCAAGAAATTCCAGACGGAAATCGGGATGGATCGGGAAAACTTTGCCTCAAGAGTGTGGCAGATTGGTACATGATATTCCATCCTGTTTTAATTCCATACACAATTTGCACAGACTGAAAAAGGCTAGAAAACCTGAAATATTTCCTCCTACTCCACATCACAAGGTCCTCTTTACTCCCTTTGGGTTCAGGCAGTATTGCATCTCATATGATACTGATTGATCTCTTTTGGCGATGGTTGCAGATTGTTCTGCATCAGATTGGTTCGGAAATTTCAGTTCGGAATCAGATTGCTGGAACTATCGGTTAACAGCAAAAATCCACACCGACTGTTTTTCCCGGTCGCATCCGGTTGAGGGAGCGTCCGAGAAGGGTCCGCTGTCATTATACAGTACCAGAGTGGCCTCTAGAGGCGAAACAAAAACCATCACTGGCAAATTTTGTTGTGATATTTGAAGTGTTTTTTTTATTCATTTTAGATGCATCTCTTACATTTACTTTAATATTTATTAAGAGTTTATATATTAATTAAATTTTTTAAAAAGTACAGCGCATTTTCATGGTAGAGTCAGTACTGTTTATTTTTGCAATAAAGTTCAGCAATATTTTACTTTGAGTGTTATGTTTTCATTCGGTATCAATTTTAAATGGTTTTCTGATTAATCGGGTATCGGCACGTACGGCCAAACTATCAGTCGACCTCTAATACCTCTTTGCCTTTTTTGGTCAACATCTCTCTTTCTGCATCTTTAAAAATCTTTAAGATTTATCAAACAAAAAGAGAGAATATAAAAGAACCAGCTATGTAAAGCCTATGTGTACAAGTGATGTCACCCCAATCTGAAATACTACAATACAAGGAGAACAAAATCTGCACACTGTGCTTGGCTTGAACTTATTCTCTTCAGTCTGGGTTAGAATTTGGAATAGGGAAACAAACAAACAAACAAAAAAACTCATATCTTTACGCTAATTTCTGTGAACCAAACTCACTTGAATCCGGCATGATCCTCAGGTCTCCGTCCTTGTAGTCGTCGAGCAGCTGGTACATGTAGAGGACCGGGTCCTTTTCGTAAGTGATATAAAACCATGTGTTCATAATGGGTGCTCGGGCCAACACCATGCCCCGCCACTCGTCCTTCGAGCCTTCCTCCGTCTCGAACATGTGCTCCACTGCCTTGCCTATCATAGTGTCAGCCAGATGAGCGTCGCTGATGCGCGTCGAAGCTGGTGCAAGGATGAGAAAAGAAGAAAAATCAATGACCTGGATCCAGAAATACATTGTTAAGAAAATATAAAACTATAGCATTTTCTTAATAAAGAGTGCAGGGGATTATTAATTCATTAGCTAACACACTGCGGAATTACAAGCTTCAACCTAATTAACTGGTTGCCAGTGGGATGATTATCTAGTTATGTATATTAAGTAAGGAATGAATGAAAAGCGGACACTGGAGACTCCTTTCATAAATGTTAAATGAACATTTATGAGCAAGAGAGCACATTAATATAAATGTGATTTACCTGGCTGCTTCAACAGCACTGTGTAGGGGTGTAACTATGGTGCGTCATGATGCAAAAATGTGACTGTGCATCATGGAAATGTGCGATTCACATAATTACTTATACATCCAATGCAGAGTTCCCAATCTGCACAAGCCACAGAGAGAGCGCACTGGCCCTGATAGCTCCGGATCATTATAACAGTCATGCATAATACATGTTCCAAGACCATGTTATATCAGTGACACTAGTCCTGCGCTGCTGCAATCTACAGAGCTCAAATGAGAGGTCACGGAAAACCGGCATTTTAGCCGACTTTGGAGCTCTATTTCAGATTAAAAATTATGCTTCAGGAGGTGCTACAGAGCTCATTATGTTTCAGTCAGTCATTTCCCCCAGTTCTGAGGCATTGTATATTCACTCAAATATTTGAGAGAATTTATAAAATGAATTTATTTTTAAGATATGGTAAACCTGGAATACATTTTGTTTACAATATTAAACCTCCGTTCATCGCAACTCGTGATGCATTTAGTTTTATCCGGACAAAATTGTGCATCGCCTTGCACCGTTTATATAAACAAAAAAGAGAAATCATTTTGGTCACAATTTTTTCTTCATTAAAATTTTCTGAGAATCGCGTTGGATCCAATCACGAAGCCAGTATCATGAACTGCATCGGCTAGTGACCGGAGTGTATCGTTACACCCCTGGCACTGAGGAATGGTGCAATGCACGTTTAAACATGCACACCGAAGGAAATGCCAAGAGTATAGAGTGAGAATAGAAAAATTAACGATGATGACCTACATATCAGCAGCTTTCTACATTTGACTTTCAGGCGCCAAACAATGAAAATGTAAAAGCCCAAGATTTGCTAGTCACAAACACACAGGCCAGTAATCAGTCCATTGTCTTAATATATAATAATTTGCATCTTGGACGCACTCAAGACCCGAAAACGATGCTACCACCACCTAGAACTAACAAAAAAATTTACAAAAACTTTAATTAAAGTAGTTTTCAGACCAATAAATAGTAGAAAATGTGATGGGTTTTCCCAGGCTGCCACACCTCCTAAAAATAATAGTAAGTAGTTAATACCCAATAAGTGATCCATCAGTAGCTGGATCTAGACTTTCTAGATAACATTAGTGGTGTAACACAATGCCACTCTCTGTCGTGATCGGTTTAGTGCTCGAAATATCAGTATCTGACTTCAGGTTGAAACTCAGACTAGACTCAGTTGTACAATGATCAGCACAGTCAGCAGGGATGTGAGTTCAGGCTGTGACAGTTCCTCAACCTCAGCAACCTCGCTCCAGTTCATTACCAATCTCGACTAGAGATGTGCATACTGTTATTTATTTTCTGAAGAACTTCGTAGATTTATTTCTGGAACAATAACGCCCAATTTAAACCACCGCAATCCTGACCAGGCAAATACTAAGAATGAATGAATGTGCACTGCAAGCTCATGTTAATGAATAAGGTCTTCCTTTGTACCATGAGTGTTACCTGATCGCTAAAGGTGGCAAGCTTTCTTTAAATACGCCTCGTCTGGTCATTCCCGATAATGTATACGTATTTGGCTACATCCCTATTCAACATGTATGGAAAGAAAAACAAAAAAAACAACCAAACAAAGTCAAGGCGTACCTACACGGTCCGGCAGGACTTCCAGCCCCTGCACTCGCTCATCCTTGTGCAGCTCTAGGCCATATACGCAGTCAAACCCATCGTACTTAATTAGGTAGAGGGACGGGTTGACCGGCACTTGGTCTAACACTGTGCCCTTCCACTGGGACGCTGCTCCACTGCCCTCCTTCCAGATGTGCTGTATGCGGCAGCCCACTATGTTTCGCCGGGGCTGCGACACTTTGGTGGGCCCCACGCTGCTTTTGTGTTTTCTGTAAGAACAAGCACGTTGAAATGCAGATACAGCAAGACAATGCAAATGGCTTTCTGGTATAATAATCTGAGACCTTCTGTGTGCACTACGAAAATCCACCGTGACCTCGAGAGATTCTGTTAGCAGCCAAAACAAGCGAACCACACCAACAAACCCACATAGCAAAAAATCTGTTTAGTACTGCATTTAAAGTCTATTCAGACTCAACCGGTGTTCACCCGTGAGCATAAAGTCTGTGTGACTAATTTAAATTGTAAATTGGATGTCTCCAGGGTTAAAAAAACAACAACAAACAAACCAACTTACTTGTGGGAATTCTTTTTCTTCATCATATTTGCAGACACACCGGCATGTCCTTAAACAGTGAAATCATGCAGGAATACATTGTCATTATTAGAAACAGCCCTCTGAGAAGTAGCATCACAAAACAAAAGACCTTACACAATCGTGTACACCCGAAACAAAAGACCTTACACAAACGTTACCTGCATCAGCTCTGGATCTCTGGCCTGCGTTCTTCCCGAATGGGGTCTTCATTCATCTGGATGTAGGGGAGCAGCCTTGCTGCCAAACTAGGGTGAAAATATGAATTTAAATCTGTCTAGCGGGGGAAAAAAAAAGTGTGTTGTGAAAATGGGGTGGAAAATGCTGGAAGGTAATCCAATAGTCCGATCTGGTGTTATCAGCAGCCCACTCAGGGCTCTGGCAGGTGATGGTTATCCAGTCATTCACTTTTGTAGAAGGGCTTTTAAAACCTACATATAAAAACAAAAAGAGAGAGAGAAAACAAGAAGCAGATTTATTCCTCTAAACCTTGAAACAGATTGGTTCTCTGCCAGCTTTATTCATTTGTACACAAAACCCCACCGAACCATCGCATAAGCCTACATATGTTCAGGTTAAATGGACACAAAAGTGAAAGATAAAATTGAGAATATGCTTAGTTTCACCTTGGAATTTGATTGGGAACCCCAAAAGGGCAAGGTGTATTAAAACACCACCAATGTAAACAGAGGAGGCGGTATACGGCCATGTGACACTGCGGCACAGACGGAATAAACAAACTAACAGAATTTTACAGCTCAAACCTACTGAAAGGTCTGTTCCGAGGACCAGTCTTCTGGATTTTCTAGATGAATAAATACTCATGAAAGCAGGGTGAGGGTTTTGCGATTAGAGACGCGGATCATGACGGCAATCACGATGACAGCAGAAAGCTCATCAGTATGTTAAACATAGTTGTGCATTAAAAACGCTAAACATTACGGTTTGACTCAGAAACCAGACAGACACGGATGTCTCGGCTCTGACGTGCCACCTAGAGGACGTGCAAACAACGCTGCTCGCAACGCAGCTGCTTGAACAGAAAGATACCTATTTTTAGTAGGGATGGGCGATATGGACTTAAAACTATATCACAATATTTTCTGGTATTTATTGCGATAACAATATCAGTGACGATAAAAATCTAAGTCAAAGTGAACTTTATTGTAATTCAGACCACACAACAAGGAGTGCACAGAAGAACGAAATTGCGCTTCTCCTAGCTTAAATATGCAGAAATTAAAGAAAGTACCATTCGCCACTGTGTTTGGCTTCAAGTCACAGCTACATGCAGTCCTGAGAGCCTCAGAAACACAAACATTCATCTAAAAGTAAAACTTTTTCCAAACCAGAACCTGGAACTAAACCAGTTCCAGATTGTAAAGGTAGCTCCTCGTTTAGTGATAAACGCCTCCTCAGCTTCACGTCCGCCTTCCGCAGTACTGGTTTTCGCTCTGCACATGAGCGGAGTACGGCTCGCTGACCGTCGTACACACAAACACGTCATCAACCAGGCTTTATCGTTATTATTGCGCTAAGACTAATTCTTATTGCGGGGGGAATTTCCACCAGTATATTGCAAACGATATATCGCCCATCTCTAACATTTAAAACAGCACCTTTAGTGTCGTCCCGATACCGTTTTCAACATGCCCTCGTTCACGCCCCCTCATGGTTCAGCACGTCACTGAGTGAAAGGAGCAAGCCAGCTTTATAAATTGTTATATAGAATTGCTGTATAGAATAATCAAATCACTTAGATGCTGTACAGCAGGTTTATAAAACCCACAGTCACCCAGTTGCTTGTGTGAGTTTATATATAAATGACTACATCCAGCACTTCTTGCTTTTTCGAGAAGGAAATTGCATCAGTTCACGATGCCTCTGGGGCTAGTTCCGCTCCTGAAATCTACTCATGTTTAGGCAATTCCTCGGGCTTCCAAAGGCTCGTGTAACAAACCTCAGCTGGTAAAAATAAAGGGAAAGGAGGAGGTGAGTTGATCCGTCCAACAGGAAACGCCCACAGGAAGTTAACCGAGGGATGAAACGGCCGACTCCACACAGCCTTACTCAACAGTAAACTAAATGCTAGCTTACTTTGTCGCTTGCGTTCTTCTATTTGATCATCTTAATAAAAGAAGACCAGACTCTAATGAGCCGCTCTTAGACCGGATCTCTTTCTGATGAACATGTCACTTCCTCAGATCTATTCGTAATCTGCTCCTTTCAAAATCGAGACTGAACACAACCCTGTTAGCATGTGATCATGCTGCTGTTGGTCATAGCTGTTCAGTAACGCCGGGCTCATCATTTTTTAAATGTTTATAAGCACTGGACAACCAGATCACGTAGCAGCGTGTGCCGGAAAGTAAACACGTTATTCCTGTAATGTAATGCATTTAATGAAACAACTCGACCATGGCAGGGCGTGCAGGAAAATGACACCAATACCATAGGATTTCTACGTAACGAAGATGTCAAGTAGACTTACTGATGATGTTCCATGAAGCTGATGT